>CM035124.1:36914472-37358849 GCA_020205555.1 Panax stipuleanatus | reverse complement strand
TTCCTCGAGGTATTCAAAAAGCTGCAAATTAATATCCCATTTGCAGAGGCTTTAGAACAGATGTCGAGCTACACAAAATTCATGAAAGGGATTCTGTCTAGAAAGAAGAAATTAGAAGATTTTGAGACAGTGGCGTTTACTGAAGAATGTAGTGCGGTGTTACAAAGGAAGCTACCTCCCAAACTAAAAAATCCTGGAAGTTTTACTATCCCATACTCTATTGGAGGCTTATCATTCAACAAATGTTTGTGTGACTTGGGTGCTAGCATTAACCTCATGTCATTGTCGGTTTAGAGACAATTGGGTTTGCTGGCTCCAAAACTGACAAATATTTCTCTTCAGCTTGCAGATAGATCCATTACTTATCCAAGAGGTATTGTGGAGCACATCTTTGTGAAGGTGGACAAATTCATATTTCCCGCTGCTTTCATCATCCTATATTATGAAGAAGATAAAGACATTTCTATCATTCTGGGAAGACCTTTCTTAGCCATTGGGAGAACTTTGATTGATGTGCAAAAAAGAGAGCTTACTATGAGAGTTCAGGATCAAGAAGTCACATTTAACGTGTTTAAGGCTATAAAATTTCCTATAGATGAAGCGGAATGCTTTCGGATGGATGTGGTTCACAGAGCTATGGATGAAGAGTTTACACATATGATGAACATTGATTCTTTGGAGAGTGCACTAATAGGGGACCTTGGCATTGAAGACCTAGAGGTGGTTGAATACTTACAGATTTTGGATATAGTGCCACGGGTGAGCAAGTTTAAAAGTCATGTTGAACCTCTAGAGCACACAGACAAGTCATCTGAGCGTTTAAAACCATCTCTTGAAATGCCTCCTATACTTGAACTCAAGCCTCTTCCTAAACACCTCAAGTATGCATTTTTGGGTGATTCTTCTACTTTGCCTATTATTATTGAATATGCACTAACATCATTTCAGGAAAGTAAGCTGTTGAGGGTGCTAAGGGAATTCAAAACCATAATTGGGTGGACTATTGCTGATATCAAGGGGGTAAACCCTTCTTTTTGCATGCACAAGATACTTTTGGAAGATGATAGCAAGCCTACAGTTGAACAGCAGAGAAGACTCAACCAATTATGAAAGAAGTGGTTAAGAAGGAGATTCTAAAATGGTTGGATGCTGGAATTATATACCCCATTTCAGATAGCTCGTGGGTGAGTCCAGTGCACTGTGTACCCAAGAAATGAGGAATGACTATGGTAGCAAATGAGAACAATGAGTTGATACCCACTAGAATGGTCACTGGACGGAAAGTGTACATGTATTACTTAAAGCTCAACAAAGCAACTAGAAAAGATCACTTCCCTTCCATTTATTGATCAGATGCTGGATAGATTGGGATGTCATAAGTATTATTACCTTCTAGCTGGATACTCGGGATATAATCAGATAGTCATTGCTCCTGAAGATTAAGAAAAGACAACATTCACTTATCCCTACGGAACATTTGCTTTCAGAAGGATGTCATTTGGTCTATGCAATGCACCGGCTACCTTTCAAAGGACCATGATGGCCGTCTTCTCTGACATAATAGAACAAAATGTGGAGTTCTTCATGGATGACTTCTCGATTTTTGGGGATTCATTTGATATTTGTTTGGAGAACTTGGTCATGGTATTGAAACGCTGTGTAGAGATAAACTTGGTGCTCAACTGGGAGAAGTGCCATTTTATGGTATAAGAAAGGATCATTCTTGGGCACAAGGTTTCAGGCAAGGGATTAGAGGTCGACAAAGCAAAGTTGGAAACAATAGAGAGTTCACCGCCATCGAATTCAGTAAAGGGGGTCCACAGTTTTTTAGACATGTGTTGTTCTACTATCGATTTATAAAGGACTTCTCCAAGATTACCAAGACTTTATGCAGTTTGTTGGAGAAGGATGTGCCTTTTAAATTTGACGAGGAGCGTTTGCCATCATTTGAGCATTTGAAGAAAAATTTGATGACAACACCTATCATCACGACTCCAGATTGGTCATTACCGTTCGAATTGATGTGTGATGCTAGTGACTATGTAGTAGGGGTTATTTTGGGGCAGCGCAAGGAGAAGATGTTTTATATCCTTTATTATGCTAGCAAGACCTTGATGGACGCACAACTCAACTACAAAAATACTGAGAAGGAGTCACTAGATGTGGTGTATGCCTTCGACAAGTTTCGCTCACACTTGATTGGAACGAAAGTAGTGGTGTTTATAGATCATGCTGCCATACGGTACTTAATTCTGAAAAGGGATGCCAAACCCCAATTGATTCGATAGATTCTACTCTTAGAGGAGTTTAACTTGGAGATCAAGGATAGAAAGGGTACCGAGAATCAGGTTGCGGACCACTTGTCACGATTAGAGAATCTGGGACAAGACAAGAATGATAGAGTTTTGATTAATGAGTCTTTCCTAGATGAACATCTTTTTATGGTCCAAGGTGAAGTCCCATGGTTTGCTGACTTTGCAAACAACCTGGTTAGCAACATCCTCCCTCCAGAGTTATCAAGGCCTCAAAAGAAGAAATTCCTGCACGATGTTAAATGGTATATGTGGGATGAGCCTTATCTCTTCACGAAATGTGCAGACAGAATGATCAGGCAATGTATCCCTCATAGCGAAATAGAAAGCATATTACATGATTGTCATGCATCGGTGTATGTGGGTCATTTTGGAGGTGAGAGGACAGCGGCTAAGGTTCTTCAAGCTGGATTTTATTGGCTAACTCTATTCAAGGACACCTACCAATTTGTGCAAAAGTGTGATAGATGCCAAAGGGTGGGAAACATCTCAAAGATAAATGAAATGCCTCTAAACATGATTCTAGAAGTAGAAATTTTTGATGCTTGGGGTATTGATTTCATGGGACCATTTATCTCGTCTTGTGGCAATTTATACATTTTGTTGGCGGTTGATTATGTCTCCAAGTGGGTTGAGGTGGCGGATTTGCTAACAAAAGACGCCAAGGTGTGGTCTTGAAGTTTCTAAAGAAAAATATCTTCACAAGGTTAGGGACACCAAGGGCGATCATTAGTGATGAAGGCAGTCATTTCTGTAATAGGCAGTTCACAACTTTTTTGGCTATGTACGGGGTGAATCATCGAGTTGCCACATCCTATCATCCCCAAACAAATGGCTAAGCTGAAGTCTCCAATAGAGAGGTCTAGAGAATTTTGGAGAAAATTGTCAACCCCACTAGGAAGGATTGGTCTTTAAAGCTAGATGATGCAGTTTAGGCTTATAAAATAGCATACAAGACACCTCTTGGGATGTCGCCGTATCAATTGGTCTATGGTAAATCTTGTCATCTTCCCATGGAATTGGAGCATAAATCATTCTGGGCAATCAAGAAGTTAAATTTTGACCTTAAAGCTGCAGGGGAGAAGAGACTTCTCCAACTAAATGATCTTGATGAATTTAGACTGCAAGCTTATGAGAATTCAAAATTGTACAAAGAAAAAGTGAAAAAATGGCATGATAGGAAAATCATTGACGAAAAGTTTGAGCCAGGACAAGCCGTTTTGTTGATTAACTCAAGACTTCGTCTCTTTCCGGGGAAGCTCAAGTCTAGGTGGTCGGGACCATTCACGGTGAAAACTGTATTCCCTCATGGTGCGATGGAAATAGTAGGCCAAGATCCGGATAAGCCATTCAAAGTCAATGGGCAGCGATTGAAACACTATTGGGGAGGCGAGGTTGACCGCCAAAAGGCCTCAATATCCCTTGTCACTCCATGATTGAATCCTGAGAAAGTCAAGCTAAACGACTATAAACAAGCGCTAGATGAGAGGCACCCCATCCACTCTATTCTCCCTCTCTTGTTTAATTCTTGATACAAATTCTATCAATGATATTTTTCACTTGTCTCCTCCTCCGACTAGTACAGTAAATTGGGTGGTAGCTGAACGGTTTGAAACAGATCTGGATAAGTTGGTGAAGGATATCTGCAGGCCAGGCACCACATGGGCTACCAAGCCAGGCACTGACAAAAAGACGCACTTATCACATACCTCTCCGAATTAATATGCCAAGGCATGGAACAGCTTCATATGCGTCAATCTGATGCCCATCCGCCACCAGCAAGATTTTACTACTGACAGGGCCATTATTGTGTATGGGATCATCACTGGGAAGTTTATTGATGTGGGGAATTTGATCCATCAGTCCATACTTCGGTACATGCGAAAAGGTACTACGGGTGGGATTCCACATGCATCCTTGGTGACTCAGCTGTACGTTAAGGCGGGTGTTAATTAGGCCGATGAGACACTGTAAATGCCAGTGAAGGAGATCGACCATACTGCTATAAAAAAATACTCAGTTTGGGATGGTGGCAAGTCTCACCCTCGAGGGCTTGGTTTTATTATACCGGATGTAGAAGAAGAAGAAGAAGAAGCTCCAGCGCAGACAACATAGGCGGCAGGCCCACCTCCAGACTATATGGCTAGTCATGATTGCCAGATATGGCATTTACAGTCCAGGATGGACGATATGCACGTCAACTTTTTGGCATATGTCGATGGGTTGTCTAGCGCACCAGCGCAAGTTTTTGCTCAACAGGGCATGCTAGTGGAGTTTCCTATTTATGGGTCGGCGATGCCATATCCACCACCAGATACACCACCCGAGCCACAGTCAAGTGGCCAAGATGATGCAACTTAGGGGAGTTTTCTTACCTTTTACCTTCCAATGAGGACATTGATTATTGTAAGTTTGGGGGTATTGGGTGTTTTTAGTTGCATGTAGTTAGTAGTTGCATGTTATGTTAGTTGCATTTTTAGTTTAATTCTCATATTTCATAGTTTACTTTTGTATGTTTCCGTTAGTTTATTTAGTTTGCATTTCACATTGCATGTTTCCAATTTTTGGTTGGTTTGAGTTCTATTTGGCATATGATGAAATTGGAATTGCATTGATTGTTAAGCATTGTTGATAACTTAGGCTTGGTCATATTATCATTACATGATGAAAATCTTTGTCTGTTGATTTTGATGTAACCGGATAACACGGTATTGTTATTTTTGCTTGTTGGTTTAGATTGTCACATAATTGTCTTCTGGTGGGAATGGTTTATTTTAATGATAGAGTTTTCATAGACAGTTAGCAATGACCATAATGATGCAAAAGTTCAAGTTTGGGGGAAAACAATAGGTATGCATGCTATTTATAAAAAAAAAGAAAAAAAGAAAAAAAAGTGTGGAATAAACACTTTGGCCAGTCTAGTCTTGTGGCCTTTGATATTCGAGCAAGTACGCCCTAGGGGTTGTCTTTACACCCAGTGCTAGTCGTTGGTCTAAAGCTCGCTACACGGGTATCATTAAAAAGCCTAAGAGGGCTAGACATTGCACAATCAGGTGTAATCACAGGAATATGCGATTATCGCCCTCATGAGTAAATAAAAGCATAATAAACCCCTTGTTGACCCTTAGATTGAACTCATGTGTAGTCATGCTTGGAGCTTGATGTGTTTACAGTTTTGCTTGATTTAAAACTTTACTTTTCCCTCGTAGAAGCATATTATGTGAAATTTTTGTTTATATCAAGCTTAGTGGTAGTTAGCACACACACACTACATTATTGTCAACAGGTATTGATTTTCAGAATGTATGTTCTAGGGCCTTGTTCTCTGTTGGATGCATTGTTCATATTTCCTCATCATTTATCTAAGGCATCTCATTTGGAATTCATATTTGACTGATATTTGAATTCATTAGCATTTTAGAGTAGTTTGAATTTGTGTTTAGTTGCTTGAGGGCAAGTTTTGGTTGTTTTTTCGATCAACATATGCGTGCAAGTATACACGGTCAACAAGTAATAAAGATTAAGTAGAGTATCGTCCCACAGAGAATTAACTAATAAAGTTCACCAAGCACTAGCCCATAACCATTTCAATCTTATTTAAACAAATGATTAAATATATTGATTAAAACTATGAAATCAAACTAATACTAAATAACCCTAGAATAAAACTAGATAATGAAAATTCGAGATTACAATTTCCTCTATTGATTCATCTAAATCAACACACTTCCTGTTAAGTCAAATCAATTATCATAGATTGTTAGCCGAGAACACGAAAGTAAGACAAAACCATCTTTCGATGTACCAAGTCCATATCACATATAATCCATAGATGATAGAATACACATGAGCACCCTAATTATATAAAACACTATATTTCTATGTGATTTATCAGTAGCAAGGGTTTAAGTGCAAGTCCTCAATTGACTACAAGCGGTGCTTCGGTATATGTCTATCCAAAGCACAAATCATACATTCCACCACCATGCAGAACATACAAACATAAGCTATTAAGATCAGATCTAAACTCATACTTCGTTTCTCAAGTTCATATGGATTATCACAGTAATCGATGGCCAATCAATTAAGCAATTAAGCATGACTCTTAATAGACAATCCAATAACAATTAATAATACTAACAATGAAGTGTATTAACATAAACTACTCAATAGATTCCATTGCAATCCCAAAATAGAGTTTAACTCATAACTGAATCAAATCCATAATCCACAATTTGAATAAACATTAAAAGATTACAAATAGAAGTCAAAGAGAAATTATAAATAGGAATTGTAAATCTAATTTCTTCTCTTGCTTCAGATCTAAACTTCCAAGGATCTTCAATTGCTTCAATCTCTAACTCTAATCTAACCTAGGGTTTTACTCTAATCTAACCTAATCTAACAATCAAATTAAAGAAAAGAGAAAAGCATACGTAAACTATTGATTCATAAGGGAGGAAAATGTCTCTGAATATTCAATATAAGACCTAATATAGACCTCCCAGTGTTGAATGCCTCGTTCCCCAAGTTACAAGCCACTTAAGTGAAAGTTAAACTTTTGATCAGATTTAGACCGGCGCGGCCGCGTTGATTTTAGCCTTGAATGAGGCGCGGCTGCGCACCTTGCTGGAGAATTCTCCTACTGGCGCGGCCGCGTTGGTTTTGGTATTGGTTGAGGCACGGCCGCGGCCTTCTGCAGACTGTTCTTTTTTGGCTTTCTAGTGTTGCATCTTCTTTACTATTGCTGCACAATTGCTCTTTTTTCCCATTCACATCCATATTAGCTTTACATAGCACCAACAGAGTTCCCATTCATATAAACTACAAAACTAAACCAAAATGCATTAAAAGCTACTAAATCATATGAGTTTAACCAACAATTGAAGTTAGTTGATATCTAAATAAGTGTTTATATAACCACTTATCAAATACCCCAAAACTTAAACCGTTGCTTGTCCTCAAGGAACAAAACAAAACCAAACAAAATACAAAGCACTAACTACAATGTATGCAACCTACACTAACATGAAAGTGAATCCAAGTATCAGTCAGAAATGAAACTCATATGAATTGCCTCAAAAAAACTACAAGATGCCCAAACAAAAAATCTAACCAAGAACAAGGCCATAAATCAGATTACTCTGCAAATCCAAATCTGTCAGCACTGATGTAGTGTGTATGTGTGTGTGTGTGTGTTTAGCAACCATTAAACATGCTATTTGAACAAATTCTTCATCTACTATGCTTTTTAGGGGAGAAAACACAGTTTAACTTTAGGAAAGCAGTAAACTAGATAAGCTCTAACCAAAACCATGCATCACTTAAGCTAAGAGTCAACAGGGGGTTTATTATGCTTTTATTTACTCACGAGGGTGATTTTTGCACTTACCCGTGTTTACACTCGACTGTGCAATGCCTAGTCCTCTTAGGCTTTTCAATGACACCCGTGTAACTAGCTTTTGACCAACGACTCCCAAACCAAAAGGCCTTAGGACCTTGGGTGTAAAGACACCCCTATGGCGTACTTGCTCGAATATCAAAGGCCACAAGACTCGACTTAGCCAAAGTGTTTATTCACATTTATTTTTCTTTTCTTTTTCTCTTTTTCTCTTTTTATTTTATTTTTCCATATATAGCATGTATTCCCCTTGTTTTCCCCCAAACTTAAGCTTTTGCATCGTTCTAGTTATTACTACTTGTTTACTAACTCTTTGTCATTAAAACACAGACTTCCCACCAGAAGACAAGTATGTGACAATTTGAACCAAGCAAATCCTAATGGTTACTCTAGCATGCTATCCGGTTACATCAGCATCAAGCAGATAAGGATTTACATTATGATATGACATTACAACCAAGCCTAAGTCTCAAATCAGTCCAAAGATCAAGTAATTTCAATTTCATCATAAGCCAAATGATTATCAAACCAACCGACAACTGGATTTATATAATATGTCCTAACACAATCAACTAAAAGCAAAACAATTTTTTTTTTGAAAATTAACAAAATATGACCTAAAATGCAACCATATGCAATATGACCCTAATACCCCCAAACTTAAAAATGACAATGTCCTCATTAGAGATAAAAGGTTAGGAAACTCCCCTAGTCGGCCTCGTCATCTTCCTCTACCTTAGTCTGCTCTGGTAGTGTGTCTGGAGGGGATAGGAACTGCCTGTACCGAATGTTTGAATTCTGTATGCACACCAGACATCCCAAAAGCACGAGACAAGGCTTGAGAAAACTCGAATGTGTACGTCTGGAAATTAAGGTACATGGTGTCCATCCATATCCTCAAGTGGCGTATCTCCCACTCTGTACTTTCCAGTCGACCCTGAGTATCATGGGAGGTCTCAACTGGTGCTGCAGGTATCCTCTCAGAGGTATCTCCACCCTCTCTCTGCTCGCTTTGTCCTGGTAATATGTACCCTGCGCCTTGAGGATGGGATTTGCCTCATTTCCACGCTGAGAATTTTTCAATTATAGCGTGGTTGATTGTGTTCATGGGCAATGACATCGGCTCAGCTTCAGACCACATAACTCCATGCATAGCACATAGCCGAGTGATCACAGAAGCATGTGGGATACCTGCTGAAGTACCGCCTCTCAAAAATCTCCGAATTAAACTATTGATAACGTACCCCACATCAATTTTCTTGCCCTTGATAATCCCATAAAGTAAAACAGCCCTGTCCTTGGTGACGTCATTCTAATGTCGCGTTGGCATCAGATTCGCACAAATAAAGCTGTACCACGCCTTCCCATATTTTCTCAGCGCAGCTTGTGGGAAGTGTAGCTTCTGATTGGTGCCCTGTTTCAGTTTCCATGTCGTGCCTGGCATGCACAAATAGGCACAGATGGCATCCAACTCCGAGCCCCACTCCCTCGCGTAGATAGAATTGGAGTGATCCAATGCAATGTTCAGTAGACCGAATAGATCGTTGATGATCTCCTTTACAAAGGACACCTCACATCCCCGCACAAATATCGTATTGGACTGTGTGAACTTAGCATTGGCATAGAACTCTTGTATCACAGAGATAGGTGCCGCAATTGGATCCTCACAAAATAGATTCCAGCCCCTTCCTCTAATTATTGATGCCATATGCCCATCCAATTTTCTGTTTGGCAATAACCCTCGCTCCAATACGAAATTTCTGCCCACCAATGAATCACGGAAGTATTTTTAAGCCTCTAAACTGATAAATTTGAGGTCGTCGTAGGCAATGTCGCCTCCTCCTTACACAGAATCGCTACCCGCCGATGAAGATTCTCTCCTACTATGCTTAGAAGCCATTGCTTACTAAAGATAGGAGCTACAGATTCTGCTCAAGCTTCCTCAATCACATACACTGTCTCTCTCAGCTGTAATCAGTACTTCACACAACCACTTCCCCAATCCTCCAATTACTAAAGTTGAATTGGATGTGAGGAGAAGGGAGTTAGGGTTTATGAAAGGGTTGTGTATGCTTTTCGGTTTGAAAGGAAAAGTGATGGTGATGAGATAGGTAGCAGTTGCAATTTGATGGTGAACAGATGTGTGGGCGAATGGTGAATGAATAGTGAGGGCTAAGTGGTGGGTTTAGGGTTTGTAGTGTATAGGTTTTGATGTGTGTAAGTGTGTAGTGGGGAAGATGGGAGATTAAAGACGTATGTGTTGTGTTTTAGAAAGTATGCAGAGAGAATAGAGTGTTGGAATTCGTCTACTCAAGAGAAATGGAGTGAGGGTTTGTTTTGTTTAGCCGATTTTAATCAAATTGCTAGAGTGCACTGATCGCGGGGCGGCCGCACTCCAACGTAGGCTATTTCAGGCGCGGCCACGCTAATCCCCAGAATTTTGATTCTGCAGCTTTTCACATGAACTAATTATGGGCCTTTGAAGTTTGATTTTGGACTTTCATATCAAGCTGATTTGACCTGATAGAGGCACACAACATTTATTAAATCAGTAAAACTACCAAAATAATACTATTGATTATTAAAAGTATAAGGAATTAAACATAGAGGGGGGAAAATTGATAGAAAGTATGTAATGGAGAACTAAACAAATAGGGAGAGAGAGATTGGATGGGGTGCCTCCCATCAAGCGCTCGGTTTATAGTCCGTTAACAGGACTTTCACTTAACACCCTCTACGATAAGCGAGGAACCCTCCATCCATTAGGACTAATATATGCTTTAATAGGTTCCCCTTAGTTAGAGTCTTCGAATTGAAGTCACCTAGCTCGCTTCTTGTAGATAAGTTACCAATTTCCATTTTCAAATAGATAGGCGCTTCCTCCGTTGTATTTGTAAATCGATTGGGGCATTGAGGGATGAACAACACAACGGGCTCTTCTTTTATTTTCTCTTCCTCGACCCACCATGGATTCAAGAATGTAATATCTCTCATATCATAAAGATCCTTGTCTTCGATGTGACTACCAATGGGGCATTGGTGAGCAAAACTGACTGGATTTTTCAACTTTGACGAAGAAGGCACTTGGGGTCTTAGCAAGGTCGGCTCATTTTCCATATCCCCACTTATCTCCTCAATTTCCACTCCTTACAGTTCATCCAGTTGCATACTCAATTCGGGCTCTCCATTAGTCTCAGAATCCATGTCATAGCACCAATTATTTTGAGGATAGCTGTTCAAGGCTTGAACATTTGATCTAGCTGATTCTGAAGATTTTTAATTGACATCCCTTGCTCAATCAATCTCTCCTCAGTCGAGGCCATGAACTTGACCCACAGATTCTCCAATCTTGACTTTTCTGTTTCAGCCTCAGAATCCATGTATTGAGGATCATTGGTTAGAGTGTTGATGAGTTGTTCCATTTGATTCTGAAAATTTTGATTCGATATTGCCTAACTCATCATCATCTCCTCTTGGTTTACTAAGAGCTTAGACATGAATTCCTTCTTTGACTTTTATTCTTGTGGTAATGGAGATTGATATGTGAATTCTGGTTCATATGTTGGACTTGGGTCACAGTATTGGTCTTGATAATGATATCTCTATGAAGAATATGGGTGATACCCCAATCCTGATGATAATTGGGATAAGTATAATTGTTGAGGAAATCACCCCCATGCTGCACTTGTCCAAAACTGATGGTGCACTGATGGCTCGGATGGTTGCCAGCACAATAGTCACATGTAACTGCTATCTTTCGAGTACGTTGGGTTGCAACAACGTCCAATTTCCTCGAAAGTGTCTCAAGTTCTGCTGATAATGCAAAAATTGCATTGAGTCCATCAATCCCTGTTTCCCTTGGTTGAGTAATCCTCGTGTGTGGACATTAATAAGCACAATAATCCATAGTACCTAAAAAGAGAATATATGAAGAGAATTAAAAATAAAAATAAAATGTTTAAATTAAGACTAATTTGATTGAAGCTATTGTTGGCAAAAATTTATTAAATTAAATCCCCGGCAACTGCGACAAAAACTTGTTGGTCGTTTTCCCGATCAATATATGCGTGCAAGTATACATGGTCAACAAGTAATAAAGAGTAAGTAGAGTATCGTCCCACAGAGAATTAACTAATAAAGTTCATCAAGCACTAGTCCATAACCATTTCAATCTTATTTAAACAAATGATTAAATATATTGATTAAAACTATGAAATCAAACTAATACTAAATAACCCTAGAATAAAACTAGATAATGAAGACTCGAGATTACAATTTCTCCTATTGATTCGTCTAAATCAACACACTTCCTATTAAGTCAAATATAAGCCCTAATATAGACCTCCCAGTGCTAAATGCCTCGTTCCCCAAGTTACAAGCCACTTAAGTGCAAGTCAAACTTCTTATCGGATTTAGACCGGCGAGGCCGCGCTGATTTTAGCCTTGAATGAGGCGCTGCTGCGCGCCCTGATGTAGAATTCTCCTACTGGCGCGGGCGCGCTGCTTTTGGTCTTATTTGAGGCACGGTCGCGCCCTTCTGCAAACTGTGTTTTTTTGGCTTTCTGGTGCTGCACCTTCTTTGCTATTACTGCACAATTGCCCCTTTTCCCATTCACATCCATATTAGCTTTACATAGCACCAAGAGAGTTCCTATTTATATAAACTACAAAATTAAACCAAAATGCATCAAAAGCTACTAAATCACATGAGTTTAACCAATAATTGAAGTTAGTTGATATCTAAATAAGTGGTTATAAAACCACTTATCAGCAAACAACCGTTTAAGTTTGGGGGTATTTGATAAGTAGGTTTTATACCTACTTATTGGATATCAACTTACCATAACTGAGACTTAATCTCACAGAGGAAATAATTCCTATTTAATCAAACAAGTACCAATTTTTTATTACTTCAGCTTTATCAAACTAATTATTAAAAGATGATTTTCTAATTAAATTACTACTTAAACCAATTTTAACACTAACTAAAGAATTTAACAAGTTTTAGAGAATTAAGCCTACAACGTCACTTATTATTTCACTTCAGATAATATCATTTTCTCCAGTTTATGTCAATTACTCTAGATTATTAATCAAGAACACTAAAGCAGATATAACCATATCTCGGTACATTATACCCATACTCACTCAATTCCACAGATGATAGAATTAAGCAAGGCACCTTAAATAACTAATTCACTATATCTCTATGTGAATTACAATTGAATAAGGTTTAAAATCAAGTTCTTATCAGATTACATATGATGCATAGATATCTCTATCCTATACATGAATTATGAATCCCAACTACGCAGAAATCATAAACATATGTCACTATGGCTAGTTCCAATCCCATATGTCATCTCTCGAATTCATATGGGATAACGGATAATTGGTGATCAAGCAATTATATAAATTAAGCACAACTCATAGCAAATAATCCGGAAATAATATTCATAAACTGAATTAAAGACTATTTAATCATTCGTTACATAACAAGATCCGTCACAGGCTTAAATAGTGAGTTAGTTCATCATAGATGAATCACAATCCAATATCCACATCATAGAAAACATTCTGATTACAAGATAAAAAGAAAGAGAGAAGATAAACTCTAAAATTATATCACCGCTCTCCGCTCCAATCTTGCGTTCTTCGCGTTCAATCAATACTTCAATTCTCGTTCCAAGTGGATATCCACAGCTAGGGCTTGTGTATGGCTAAGTGTATCTCTCCTATGCTCTACATAAACCTTATATATTATTATATTCGCAGCCCACAAATCAGCCAATAAGTTAACCAAATTCTACTTGAAGTAGGAAAACCTCTAGCCAATCCGCGCCTCCCCGCCCCAGTGAGGCTTTTAGTTGTGCCACACCCGCCCTAGCGGGGAAACCTTCTGTCTGGCATCTCCAAAGCCCGCTCCAGTGGGTAATTATTTCTCTAAGCACCTGCCTCAGAGGGTGTACTCATCATGTATACCGAAAAATATGCCTTTATGCTACTTTCCATCCATTCTGTTTCTTGCACACAATAATATAAATCCAAGTAGAAATGATAGGACAATTATTTGAAAACATTAAGAATCAAGTTATAATGAATACCGATTCATAGGTATGAAACCCACTCATCAAATACCCCCAAACTTGAGACTTTGCTTGTCCTCAATAAAAACCATACACATGCAAATAGATACAACACTTATGAATGCAACTGTCAGCTTATACAAAGTTAACCAATCTTGCCTCAAAGAAATCACATAAATATAACAATAAATCCAGCCAAAAACATGTCCGCAGTTCCAACCCATCTATGAATCATCACCCGTTAACACCACTGCGTGTGTGCCTGACAACAATGCGTTCAACTAAAGTTCACATATATCACATAATATACATCTTAGACAGATATATAGCTTTCAACTTAAGGAATCCCGTAAACAAGTAATGCAGACACATGACTCAACATTAACCCAGTTAAAAGTTAATATGGGAGATTTGCTATCTTTATTCCTTTATGGGTGCATTTTGCTCATTTTCCCGTACTTCCACTTTACTCTTGACTGTGCAATGCTTAGTTCCCTTAGGCTCTTCAATGATAACCATGTAGCGAGCTTTCGACCAACGACTCCCAAACCATTTGGCTTTAGGGAGCTGGGTGTAAAGACATCCCCTAGGGCTTACTTACTCAAGCATCAAAGGCCATGAAACTAAACAAGTCACGGTGTTTATTTCAACTTTCTTTTTCTTATTTTTTCCATATTTTTCACTTTTTCTTTTCTTTTTATTTTTTCTTTCTTTTAGATAGCTCCCACATTTTCCCCCAAACTTAGGTTTCAGCCTAATCTAGTCATTACTACCAATTTACGGAATTTCTGTCATTTAAAACCCAATTTCTATCAAGATGTCAATTATGTGACTATTCGACCCAAGTTAAACCACATTGTCATCCTAACGTGCTAACCGGTACAATAGTGTCAAACATGTAACAATCCATGAAAAGGTCAGAATTTACATCTATGTTCTAGTTATCATTACTGTTTTTTTTTTTGCTAAATAATTATCATTACTATTTAACTTCTATGTAAGTCCAATCTCATCACTGGCTAAAGTTTCTTCACATAGACTGACATACTTGACTCATGTAATCCTAACTATGACTCTTTTTTGTTATTTTTTGAATTTTTCCATTTTTTTATAAGCATAAAAACTTAACTAAAGAGCTACTTAAACAAATAATCTACTCTAATATGCAAATTATAAATAACCTACACTAATTATGCAACATGCTAACAAGATTATGAAAAAAAACAAATAAAACCAACCCCCAAACTTAAACTAAACAATGCCCTCATTGTGATAATAGAAATTAAGATTCGAGGACTTCCTTGATAAATCAAGCATCCGGTCCGCCAACCTCCTCCATGTCAGAGTCTGAAGGTGGATATGCTGGGAGTGGTTGCGGAGTAGGGAACTGAAATGGGTCAGCGGCGGTGTTGAGTTGTGCGAAGCCATCGGCAATAGCGGCATTAAATTGGTTTTGAGTCTCAAACATGTGCCCTTGCCTCGCTGCCAGTATGTCGTCCCTTTTTCGTTAATAATTCATTTGCCGCTGAAGGTTTCTGAGCATGTAATTCGTCAAGTGAGAAGGTTCGTCCGCTTCCAACTCATCCTCGAGTAACACGTAATCCTAATCCCTGGCCTCATCCTCCCCCTCATTCGAGTTCGAAAAAATAAAGCCCATGCCACGAGGATGTAATGGTGCCCCCTTCCATGGTTCAAATCGGTTCATTAGCTTAGAGTCTAGAAGCATCAATGGTGGATGAACCAGTTCAGTCTCTGCCCATATGACCCCTGCTAGGTTGCACAACTCGGTGATGAGCGATGGGTGTGGTAATCCTCCCGATAGGCCACCTCTCAAACACCGGTGAATAGAGAAGCTTATGATCGTCCCAATATTGATGTGGAGATCTTTGACGATGGCATACAATAATAAGATCTTTTCTTTAGTGATTTAGGCCATGTGTTTTGAAGGCAATAGTTTTGCACAGAGGAAAGAATACCAAACTTTCCCATACTTGTTCAAGCTAGCGCTGTGGATGATCGTGCCTCTTCTATTGTCTTTTTCCCATACTGTATCAGGCTTGCATATTTCCTTGAGGATTTGATCATAATTAATCCCGCTATCTCACAATTTTGTGTACTGGCACACCTCCGGTGGTGTGACATTGTAGAAGTAGTTTATGGCATCTGCGCTGAAGTCTACCAATTTGCCACTTACGAATGCTTTAAACGGAGGTGCGTCCTCCGCATTAGCGTAGAACTCCTTGACCACGGCTACCATTGTTGGTTCAGGTTAGTCTGTGAATGTGATATCCAAATGCCATTCTATAATTTGTAACTTCATTTTCCCATTCGAAGGAGCCAATTTAAGGCCCCGTTCCGGGATTAGTGCCTTTCCTGCCACATACTCAAATCGTTTAGCGGCGGCCGCATTCCGGAATTTCCTTCGGTCAAACTGTGGAACGGCCGTGGAGGACCCTTCACCCTTTTGCCTCTTTTGTGGACGTGGCGGCATGTTGTTTCCTTGCTCAAAAATGAAGAATTTCTAAAGAACTGTGGTTGAGGACTTTTGTCGAACAGTTGGTGGGTGAAGGCAATGGTGCTTGATGTTTAGTGAGATTGCTTTCCCCAAGTTGTTGTCACCCACAACCAAGTAGCACAAGATATATATATATATATATATATATATATATATATCATAATAGCCAACTAATTACTATTAATTTCAAAATCCCCACAGATCACCCCAATTTGTCTTCAAAAAATTTGACCCAATTAGAAACAAATACCTACTTTATGCTTGATGATGTTAGAGTGTAGGATTTGTTGATGTTTCCAGATGATGAAGTGGTTGATGATTGATCTTCTTGTTGAATTCGGCTTTTAAGAATATCACAATAGGGGATGAATTCTTGTTGGTGAATTTCGTTGCTTGAGTAATTGTGTTGGATTTGAGTTGCAAGAGAATTGATAGTGGTGGATTTGCTTTCATGAATTCGTTGGGTTGAGTTGGGAGAATCTGATTCATTAGGTGCGTGGAGGTAAGGTGGGACTGAAATTATATTGTGATAGGATTCAATAAGGTTGTTGCAATTCGGTTTTAAAAAGGGAGTCTTCACCATATGGTATGTAGACCCCCCGCTAGGGCGGGAGATTATATGCTAAAATTTCGCTGGGGCGGGTAGCCTCCAAGGCCTACTCCCACTGGGGCGGGTAATCCCAGGCATAATGCCCCGCTAGGGTGGGTACACTCTCTGCCCACTTCGCAGTTGGCTGATTTTTTTCATGCAAAGCTTGCTTGACTTTGACTCCCCTCATGTGATTTTGTGCCTGCACTTTGATGCTATGTTTGATTGGTATTGTAAGTGCCCTGTATCAACATAAAACTTTTTCAGATAATGCTTTATCAAGAAAATGACTACTTAATATAGATTATTAATACTAATTAGTATCTATTTACAAAAAATGAAGTTAAAGGATGGGTTGCCTCCCATCGAGCGCTTGATTTTAAGTCGTTCAACCTGACTACTTCCTGTTTTAGATTGGCTCGGTAAGGTCGACTGTAGTGGCCAAACGATCCATTTCACCGCCACAATAGTGCTTGAGGGGTTGGCCGTTCACTTTGAATGTTTCGGTCGAATCCCTGCTGATTTTAGTTTTTCGAGAAACAATTTCAGCCGACAGTTAAATAACAATACTGACTGACCCGGTTCAAACTTTCTATCCACTATCTTCTGATCGTGCCATTTCTTGACTTTTTCTTTGTATAGCTTCGAATTCTCATATGCATGCAGGAGAAATTCATCCAACTCGTTGATTCGCAACATTCTTTTCTCCTCTACTGCTGATAAATTGAAGTTTAGTTTCTTGATGGCCCAATACGCCTTATGCTCGACTTCCACCGGAAGGTGTCACGCCTTCCCGTAGACCAACTAGTATAGGGACATACCTATCGGAGTCTTATAGGCGGTCCGATATGCCCACCTAGCGTCGTCTAGTTTCACTGACCAGTCTTTCCTGTTTGGGTTGACAACCTTTTCCAGTATTCTCTTCACCTCTCGGTTAGATACTTCGGCTTGGCCACTCGTCTGAGGGTGATAGGCTGTGGCAATTCGGTGTTTGACCCCATACTTTGTCAAGAGAGCAGTAAAATATTTATTGCAGAAATGGCTCCCTTCATCATTGATGATTGACCTCGGGGTGCCAAATCGTGTGAAGATATTCTTCTATAAGAACTTTAAAACCACCTTCGCATCATTTGTCGGTAATGCGACTGCCTCCACCTATTTTGATACGTAGTCCACGGCTAATAGGATGTACAGATTATTGAATGAAGATGAAAATGGTCCCATGAAGTCGATTCCCCATACATAAAAAATCACGACTTCCAAGATCATGTTTAGTGGCATCTCGTTCCATTTCGAAATATTCCCCACTCTCTGACATCTATCGCAGTTTTTCAAGCACTGATGTGCGTTTTTGAACAAAGTGGTCCAGAAGAAACCTGGTTGGAGGACTTTTGCGGCTGTTCTCTCACTCCCATAGTTTCCCCCGTATAACGAGGAGTGACACGACTGTAAGATGCCCTCTACTTCGCTTTCTGGCACACATCGCCGGATCATTCTGTCAGCGCACTAGCAGAACAAATATGGCTCATCCCACATATACCACTTCATGTCATGTAAGAATTTCTTCTTTTGTTGGCGTGTCAAATCTGGTGGGAGAATATTGCTCACCAAGTAGTTCGCAAAATCTGCATACCATGGGAACTCTTCGTGGATTAAGAATAATTGCTCATCGAAAAAAAACTCGTTGATCACCACCTTATCTGTCTCATCCTGATTCGTGTTCTCCAGTCGTGAAAGATGATCAGCCACCTGATTGTTTTATCCACTTCCGATCTTTAATTTCTAAATCAAACTCTTGGAGGAGCAAAACCCAGCGAAGAAGTCTCGGCTTTGCATCCTTCTTTTCAACTAGATACCGGATGGATGAGTGATCTGTGTAAACCACCACTTTTGTCCCTACCAAGTACGAGCAAAATTTGTCAAACGCGTACACAACTGTAAGTAATTCCTTTTTAGTAGTTGTGTAGTTTAACTGTGCATCTGTTAGTGTCTTGGTCGCATAATAGATTGCATGAAAGACCTTCTCCCGTCGTTGTCCAAGCACTGCTCCTACGGCATAGTCACTGCCATCACACATAACCTCGAAAGGCATTGTCCAATCCGGTGCGATGATGACTGGGGTTGTGTTTAGCTTTTTCTTCAATTGCTTAAACGCCGCTAGACATTGGGTATCAAAGTTGAACGGGACATCCTTTTCCAATAGACTACATAATGGCTTCCTGATTTTAGAGAAGTCTTTAATAAATCTGCAGTAGAATCCAGTATGGCCGAGAAAACTCCTAATCCCCTTGACTGATGTTGGTGGTGGCAAATTTTCAATTATTTCCAATTTAGCTCTATCAACTTCCAAACCTTTTCCAAAAACTTTATGTCCAAGTATTATACCTTCTTGGACCATAAAGTGGCATTTCTTCCAGTTGAGTACCAGATTTATCTCGACACATCTCTTCAGCACTAGGAGTAGATTTTTAAGGCATCTATCAAACGACTCCCCAAATACAGAAAAATCATCTATAAACACCTCTACGTTGCGCTCCACCATATCTGAGAAGATTGCCATCATGCAACGCTGAAAAGTCGTCGATGCGTTACACAGGCCGAATGACATCCTTCTAAAGGCAAAGGTGCCATACGGGCATGTAAATGTTGTTTTCTCTTGATCCTCTGGTGCGATGACTATCTGATTGTACTCGAAATACCCATCCAGCAGGCAGTAGTACTCGTGTCCAGCTAGTCTGTCCAACATCTGATCAATGAAAGGCAAGGGGAAATGATCCTTTCTAGTTGCCTTATTAAGCCTTCTGTAGTCCACGCAGACCCTCCAGCCGGTTACTGTCCATGTCGTTATTAGTTCTTTGTTCTCATTCTTTACTACTGTCTTACCACCTTTCTTCGGGACACATTGAACCGGGCTCACCCACGCACGTCTAAAATTGGGTAGATAATTCCAGCATCAAGCTATTTTAATATGTCTTTCTTTACTACCTCTTTCATAATAGGGTTGAGCCTCCTCTGTTGTTCCACCGTTGGCTTGCTATCATCCTCCATCAGAATCTTGTGCATATAGAATGACGGGCTTATTCATTTGATGTCGGCGATTGTCCATCCAATAGCAGACTTATATTCCCTCAGAACTCTTAACAGCTTACTTTCCTGCAGTTCGTTAAGTGCAAATGCAATAATAACAGGTAAAGTAGATGAATTACCCAAATACGCATACCTTAGGTGATTGGGTAAAGGTTTGAGTTCAAGTTGGGGTGGTTCCTCAAGAGATGGATTCATCTTTGTTGTTGAAGTTCCTGCTGCTTCCAATGGTAACTTGAACCTGTTTACTCTTGGATGACCCTCTAACAGCTGCAGGTACTCCTTTATTTCTAAATCCTCTTCATCATAGTCCTCTATCAATGTTGATTCTAGCGGGTCGGTATTAAGTATCCGATGTTGTTCAACACCCACCACTGTGTCAATAATCACCACCCAAAAACAATCCTCATCCTCCTTTAAGAAATTGATGGCCTTAAACACGTTGAAGGTTACCTCTTGATCTTGCACCCTTATGGTCAACTCTCCTTTCTGAACGTCAATGAGAGTCCTGCTAGTAGCCAAAAATGGTCTCCCAAGGATTATTGGAATATCCTTATCTTCTTTATAGTCGAGAATGATGAAGTCCGTCGGGAAGATGAATCTATCCACTTTAACCAAAACATCCTCAACAATCCCCCGTGGATAAGTTACTGATATGTCTGCTAGCTGTAGGGAAATGTTGGTCTATTTAGGTGCTGGTAACCTTAACTGAGTATAAACTGACAAAGGCATGAGGTTTATACTGGCACCTAAATCACACAGACATTTATTGATGGCCAAACTCCCTATTTTGCATGGAATGGTGAAACTACCCAGATCCTTCAACTTTGGTGGGAGCATCTTTTGTAGAATCACACTACATTCCTCTGTTAGTGCCACAGTTTCAAAGTCCTCTAACTTCTTTTTCTTTGACAAAATGTCCTTCATGAACTTGGCATAACTCGGCATCTGCTCTAATGCCTTCACGAATGGAATGTTTTTGTGTAGCTTCTTAAACACTTCCAAAAACTTTGTGAACTGTTGCTCTAATTTCTTCTTTTGGATCCTTTGTTGAAATGGTGGTGGAGGGTAAACTATCAGTGTAACCACTTGTTCTTTTTCATAAATTTTTCTCCTACTTTCCCTTCCAGTGTCTGTTCCACACTGGTCTCAACCTGCTTATCCACAATTGGCTTCTCTGACTCCTGCTCGGCTAGTTATTTCCCACTCCGAAGTGTAACAGCTTGACATTACTCATGTCCTCCCCTCGGATTCTTTTCTGTGTCACTTGGAAAAGCTCCTTGCGGTCGATTGTTAAGTGCACTAGCAATCTGTCCAATCTGAGTCTCTAGATTTTTAATTATAGCCAAATGAGTTTTTATTGCCGCTTTATTTCCTGTTATGTATTTTGCCAATACTTCCTCCAAATCCAGCTTTTTCTCCTGTTATGGAGCTGCCTGTTGATTCTGATTCTGAAAACCAAGGGGGTATGCTTGTCGTGGAGCCTGCTGCGAGTTCTGATTCTTGTTTTTTCTCCAAGAAATGTTCGGATGGTTTCTTGCCCCCTGATTGTATGCATTCTGGTATGTGTTGGCTGGCCTGTTGTAGTTACCCACATACTGAACTGAAGCTGGGTTGATTGCACATTATTCTGTCGGATGTTCACCTGCACAAAGTTCACATATGAATGCTACCTGCTGCACATTTCCCATTGTCATGGTGTCCATCTTCTTCGATAATGCTGCTAGTTGTGCCGATATAGCTGTCATAGAGTCCACTTCCAGAATCCCTGCTGTTATGGGTTCAGTCAATCTCTCAGTCGGCCAGTGATAACCGTTTGAAGCCATTGTGTCTATTAATGCCCATGCCTCCTCAAATTTCTTCGTTATAAAAGCTCCACCTGAGGCTGCATTGATGCTAGTCCGTATATGACTCGCTACCCCATTGTAAAAGTTACTAAGCTGCATCCAATGCAGGAATCCGTGATGTGGGCACTTTCTCAATAGCTCATTTTATCTTTCCCATGCTTCATAAAGTGGCTTACCTTGTAGCTGTGTAAATGAAGATATCTCCGTTCTCATCTTATATGTCTTCGATGGTGGGAAGAATTTAGCCAGAAATTTATGCGCCAGGTTATTCCATGTGGTGATTGACCCCTGTGGTAGAGAATGGAGCCAACCTTTCACCTTGTCTCTAAGTGTGAATGGAAATAATCGTAACCTGATTGCATCATCTGACACCCCGTTGCACTTGAAGGTGTCGCAGATTTTTATGAAACTGAAGATATGTTCATTCGGGTCATCATTTGGTAGACCCCCAAACTGGCAATTATTCTGCACCATCTGTATTGTCCCAGGCTTAATGTCAAAATTGTTTGCATTGATCGCAGACCTGGAGATACTCGAGTGAATTTTTGAAATCTTTGGTGTAGCATAATCCCTTAGTGGTTTGTCTTACTGTTCAGCCATGTTTGCTCTAGGTATTTCAAGTTCTTCTCGAGTCTTTGCAATCTACTTAGTTAACTTTTGAAACCGTTTGTCGATGTCGTCCTCGAAAGGCAACAAATCTGGCTTCTTCGATCTAGTTTGCATGCACTACTCGAATGTACCTGAAATAACCAAACAAACAAAAAAATTAAGAATATATATATATATATATGTTTAACTAAAAATGATCTAATTAAACTGATATTGTAAGTAATAAATGCAATTACTGTCCCAGGCAATGGCGCCAAACACTTGTTGGGTATTTTCTATACGCACTACACGCAAGTGTACGTGGTCAACAAGTAATATACTGATAAGTTCAGATATCGTACCCACAGAGATAATAATTCCTATTTAATCAAATAAGTACCAATTTTGTATTACTTTAGCTTTATCAAACTAATGATTAAAAGATGATTTTCTAATTAAATTACTACTTAAACCAATTTTAACACTAACTCAAGAATTTAACAAGTTTTAGATAATAAAGCCTACAACTTCACTTATTATTTCACTTCAGATAATATCCTTTTCTCCAGTTTTTTTTAATTACTCTAAATTATTAATCAAGAACACTAAAGCAGATATAACCATCTCTCGATGCATTATACCCATACTCACTCAAATCCACAGATGATATAATTAAGCAAAACACCTTAAATAATTAATTCACTATAGCTCTATGTGAATTACAATTGAATAAGGTTTAAAATCAAGTTCTTATCAGATTATATATGATGCATAGATATCTCTATCCTATACATGAATTATGAATCCCAACTACGCAGAAATAACAAACATATGTCACTATGGCTATTTCCAATCCCATATGTCATCTCTCGAATTCATATGGGATAACGGATAATTGGTGATCAAGTAATTATATAAATTAAGCACAACTCATAGCAAATAATCCGGAAATAATATTCATAAACTGAATTAAAGACTATTTAATCATCCGTTACATAACAAGATCCATAATAGGCTTAACTAGAGAGTTAGTTCATCATAGATGAATCGCAATCCAATATCCACTGTTGACGTAGGTTAAAAAATCCCACGAGTCGTGTCACAACCCGGGACTTTTTATCTCTTTTCCTAAGTTATCTCTACCCTCAATCTTTTTATTGCGAAAAAGGTTTTGAAGGATTTTTTAGGAAAAAGGCCAACATTTATCATGTCGACGATTTGAACGTTTTACAGAGTTGCCAGTTGGTAGATTTGAAAATAGTTGTACCAACTCAACCGAGTTTGTTTGAAAAAGGCCCAATTGTTGGACACTATTGAAACTTGATCTTTGAAAACAAAGTTTGAGCTCGGGGGCTTGGTTAAGTGTGGGGAAGGTGTTAGGCACCCCACGACTCTCGTGTAAACATGGTACCGCATTTTTTCAATATTTTCTTTAAAACTGAAATGCGTGAGTGAATGCTGTTTGAAAATTGGGCCTATGTTCGATTGATTAAAAGTAGTGCTTTGCTTTGTTGAACCTATATACAAAGGGTTTGATTTGATTTGCAAAAAGTCTTTGATTTGATTTGCAAAAGTATTTAATTTGATTTGCAAAAGCTTTTCTTTTGAATGAATTTGAAAATGATGTTTTGAAAGCTGGTTTATCAAACCCTTGCACTAACATAGGAATTGAAGCCTGTTGATACTTCCAATTTTTTATTTTTATAGACTTAAGGCTGCATTTGAATGGTGATTGTCGGGCTACTAACCATCCTCGACCACAAAAATTAATACAAGTGTCGGTCTCCTCATGGGCATGATAGCCATCGTTGGGACGCTGACATGGCAAACCATATTTTTCACTATGTTGAGACCTTAAATCCGGATAACCGTTTTAAGGTCTTTTGTATGTACATTCCTACAGAAAAAACAACCAGGGTACATTCGTAAATCAGAGTTTTTCTATCGTGGGAATCAGATTCTGATCAGTTCAATCATGAATCCCACGATTCCTAGGCTCACATATGAGTATCCAGTAAACCTGCACAGTTCAAATTTGCACAGAAACATATATATATCCCAATTTTGCCAGAACCGAGGATTCATTCAGTAAATCCGGGTTCACACAGCCGAAGCGTCTTGTTCCCACTACATAGCGATCTAAGGGGTGTAAGGTTGCTTTTGTAACTGAAAAATGTTGATTCATATCAAATGAATATTTAAAGCATCAATCAATTTAATAAAAAGCAAGCAATAGCAATATATATATATATATATATATATATGCAGTTATATATAAAAGCTGTAAAGGGCGATGGGTTTTCACACCGGTGCCCGGACTGGAATTGAAATATATATATATATATATATATATATATATATATTGACAGAAAAGTAGTCAACCAAGACTGGGAAGAGAACCCAGTGGTGGTGAAGGCTGCTTATATATGCATATTTATATATAAAAACAGTAAAAAGGCCATAGAATAATTCAGGCCGAACATAAATGTAAATTTGCAGAAAAGTAGTCAACCAGGGACTGGGAAGATAACCAAGTAATGGTGAAGAGTGCAAAAATAGTAATAAGGCCACGAAATAATCTAGGCCGGACTGAAATATAAATTTACAGGAAAAGTAGTCAACCAGGGACTGGGAAGAAACCTAGTAATGGTGAAGAGTGCAAAAACGATAAAAAGACCACGAAATAATCCAAGCCAAACTGAAATATATAAATATGTATATTTATTGACAGAAATGTAATCAACCAAGACTGGGAAGAGAACCCAGTGGTGGTAAAGGCAGCTTATTTATGCATAAATATATATAAAAGCAATAAACTACCTCGAATTTGACATCCAGGCTTGACAGAATTAAAAATTTAGTATATATATAGTTAAATAAACACAAAAAAAGCCAAACCCGAACTGGAAAGAGAACCAGTCCGGCGAAGTTGCTTAAAACGAAGGTGCTAGTGCACTGGAGCTGTTAGAGCTGACGGATCGTCAATTCAAGTTGAAAAAATGCCAAAAACGCAGTTATGTACAAAAAATGTACCAAATTTTAACGAAAACGGCCACGGAACTAAGTTCCGGGCATATTTAGAAAACGAAACTTAACGTGCAAGTGTATAAAAGTACGACAAAGTAATATAAACTTGTTGATCGTAAAAATATTCACAATGGACTACTACACGGGCTTTTTGCCAAATCGTAGGCACTATACGTCCAAATCTACCTGTTATTTTCTGATATGTGGTAGTATGTGGGTATATCTACGTGTTAGAGTGAAAAAATTTTGGTTTAGAAGAGGTGAAAAAGTTAGAAAATCAAACGGGCAGAGGTTCGCTACGTTTCAGAATTCTCCAAAATAAGGGGGCACGTTTATTTATAAGCCAGGGAGCCTTGGCTCTACCTACTGCTACCGCAGGTAGAGGTGTGGCTCCCTTGGAAGGGCCCACGTGTTTGGATGAATTGTCTCAAAGTACGTGCACTCTAAGCAACGCGAGGTCAAAGTCGAAACTTTCTAACTTTTGATCGAAGCGTCCATTTAAGGCATGCTATACCTTTTCGGAAAGCCCTCATCAAGTGTGTCACAATGACATGGGATAAAACATTTTTAGGGTTCAAGAAGACGGGTTTATAACCAGGTCTTCGATTCCCCGTAGTTTATCCGTTGAGCTGTCTTGCGCTGTTTGCACTCGGGATCGTCATTATGGTTCGTTCTGACCTTGATAGCATCAATTCGGCTTGAGTTTGACTGAATCGGCTTAGGGTTGGTAAAATAACCATTTTTCCCCGCCCGGGATTGCCTTCAGTGTCGGCATGGCCTTTGGTCGACTTCCGGGAGTTGTTTCCAAGACTTGGATCCCATTCGAGTCTTTTTGTCCTCAGTATAGTCTCTGAAGTTGAATTGGTCATTCCAGGATCTATCTTGGAGGTGTTTTGGAGCTTCATGTTCATCCCCGAAGTTGACTTGAATTCTCGGGTTGAGACCGGGGTTGACCTGTACTTCCCGAGTTGAGACCTGGGCTGCTCTGATGACCCGATATTGAGATCATGGCTGATCTGAAGATCCGATTGGAGATCGGAGTTGATTTGATGGCTCGATATTGAGATCAGGGTTGATCTGACTGTCCGATTAGATATCGGTGTTGATTTGATGGCCCGATATTGAGATTAGGGTTAATCTGATGGTCCGATTAGCAATCGGAGTTGATTTGATGGCCCGATATTAAGATTGGGGTTGATCTGACTGTTCGATTAGAGATCAGAGTTGATTTGACAACCCGATATTGAGATCGAGGTTGATCTGACGGTCCAATAGGAGATCAGAGTTGATTTAATGGCCCGATATTGAGATCGGCGTTGATTTCGATATTGAGATTAGGGTTGATCTGATGGTCTGATTGGCAATCGGAGTTGATTTTATGGCCCGATATTGAGATCGGGGTTGATCTGACTGTTCGATTAGAGATCGGAGTTGATTTGACAGCCCGATATTAATATTGGGGTTGATCTGATGGTCCGATTGGAGATCAGAGTTGATTTGATGGCCCGATATTGAGATCGGGGTTGATTTGACGGTCCGATTGGCGATCGAAGTTGATTTGACGGCCCGATATTGAGATCGGGATTGATCTGACAGTCCGATTGGAGATCGAAGTTGATTTGACGGCCCGATATTGATATCAGGGTTGATCTAACGGTCCGATTGAAGATCGAAGTTGGATTGATGGTCTGATTGGAGATCGAAGCTGGATTGACGATCCGATTGGCGATCGGAGTTGGATTGAGTAACTACATTGATGATCGGATTTGACTGGAGTACCGATATTGGTGATCGAATTTGACTGGAGTATCGATATTGTTGATCAGATTTAACTAGAGTACTAATATTGGTGATCAGATTTGATTGGAGTACCGATATTGGTGATCGGATTTGATGACTGGAGTACCTATATAGGTGATCGAATTTGACTGGAGTACTGGTATTAGTGATCAAATTTGATTGGAGTACAGATATTGGTGATCAAATTTGAATGGAGTACCGATATTGGTGATCGAATTTGACCGGAGTACCCATATTGGTGATCGGATTTGGCTGGAGTACTGATATTGGTGACCGAATTTGACTAGAGTACCGATATTACTGATCAAATTTGACTGGAGTACTAATATTAGTGATCAAATTTGATTGGAGTACCGATATTGGGGACCAGATTTAACTAGAGTACCCATATTGTGGATCGGATTTTACTAGAGTACCGATATTGGGGACCGAATTTGACTAGAGTACCGATATTGGTGATCGAATTTGACTAGAGTAGCGATATTGGGGACCGAATTTGATTGGTTTGCTGTCCTACAGTATTAGTAATAGGGGTACGAAATTTTGAGTGTCTACAGATGCCCCTCTTTATCATGCTCATGCAATGCAATGAAATGAGCAGGATAAAGATTGCTAGACACTTGAAATAAGACTTGATCGATATGTTATGCAGGGTGGATACCTCTGATGGGTTAGGGTTACCCTTGAACGTTTACATCATTTTCTACTGGGGATAACGTTATTCATGATAACCCTTGAGCTGACATTGTCAGATGATTACTTGTAGGAAAACCACTGACATGCTTTGTCGAAGATGAGTTACCACAGGTTGTTCTCGTCCTACTCTGCTGGGGATGACGTCCTCCGCGATAGCTTCGTAGATTCTGATGAGGTTGATATTATTGATACTACTTTAGTGCTCCTTTTGAGGATGTGTATAACAGATTCCATCATCGGGGATGGACTATTACATGGTTTCCGTCATCGAATTACTTTTGATACTTTGCGGAGGTTGCTCCAATGGCTGAATTGAATTTTGTTAGTACCCGAAACTTCATTGGGGCTGAACCAAAGACTGAACTGGACTTCAGTCTGTACCCAAACTTTGCTGGAGTTGAATCAACGGCTGAATTGGACTTCGGTCTGTACCCAAACTTTGCTGGAGTTAAACCAACGGCTGAACCAACGACTGAACTGGACTTCGGTCTATACCCGAACTTTGCTGGAGTTGAACCAACGGCTGAACTGGACTTCAGTCTATACCCGAACTTTGCTGGAGTTGAACCAACGGCTGAACTGGACTTCGGTCTGTACCCGAACTTTGCTGGAGTTGAACCAACGGCTGAACTGGACTTCTGTCTATACCCTTAAGCTGACATTGTCAGATGATTACTTGTAGGAGAACCACTGACATGCTTTGTCAAAGATGAGTTACCACAGGTTGTTCTCGTCCTACTCTACTGGGGATGACGTCCTCCGCGATAGCTTCGTAGATTCTGATGAGGTTGATATTATTGATACTACTTTAGTGCTCCTTTTGAGGATGTGTATAACAGATTCTATCATCGGGGATGGACTATTACATGGTTTTCGTCATCGAATTACTTTTAATACTTTTCGGAGGTTGCTCCAACGGCTGAATTGAATTCGGTTTGTACCCGAAACTTCGTTGGGACTGAACCAAAGACTGAACTGGACTTCGGTCTGTACCTGAACTTTGCTGGAGTTGAATCAATGGCTGAACTGGACTTCGGTTTGTGCCCAAACCTTGCTGGAGTTGAACCAACGACTGAACCGACGGCTGAACTGGATTTCGGTCTGTACTCGAACTTTACTGGAGTTGAACCAACGGCTGAACTGAACTTCAGTCTGTACCCGAACTTTGCTGGAGTTGAACCAACGGCTGAACTGGACTTCGGTCTATACCCGAACTTCGCTGGAGTTGAACCAACGGCTGAACTAGACTTCGGTTTGTACCCGAACTTTGACAGTGTTGATTTTTTGGCAATTTGATAAAGCTTTTCGGCAATTTTTCAACAATTTTCATACGTGGGCCCCAGACATTGCTCTGAGATGGATACCAAGGGTTTTCATAGAGATATCTTTTCTGTCAGGATTACGTTGCTGAAACGCAGGATTTCAGGATAAACCGCTCAATCGCGTAGCGATTTCTTTTTAGATTTGACTTGGCAGCACATAGAAACTCCGTTTCAACCTAAACCGAACCGAGGCCGAATTTCATGAATATGAACTGTTCCTATTTTTTTGGGTAGGTGTGCTATTGAATGGCCACCTAGACATGCATGTGCATATGTACAGTCCGTTTTGCAAAGGAGACCCTGGCGAAATTTTTCAAAAGCCCGAGCATTTAATAACATGTAGTTTTAACTCTACTGGGGATTCTTAACTGGCCCATGCAGATTTTTAGGATTTATCTTGCTAGCTACCCGATTGACAGGTTTTTCGATTTGGGCGGCATGAGCTGACTCCGACTTTGAAGGAGTACGAGCGGTTTACTGGTTTGGCTATGGACTTGCCATGCACTCAGACTGCTATTAGCGATATGCGGAGACCATTCCTGTGGATGTCCGGTCTTCACCAGAGGGTAGTCACGGACGAGATCGTATCTGGGCGTGTGATCTCGATTAACTTCTTGATCGATCGTTTTGGGGAGCTTGATAGCTACGATCGACATGTTGGGGATTTCATTATTTCAACAGAGCTGTGACATCTGGCCAGGGTAGATATTTTGCTGATGTGTGTTGTGGCATACGTCTACATGCCGTTATGCTTGGATCATCTGGATGTGGGATTGGTAGTCGTTGTTAGGGCCCTTAGACAAGGTAGTACCATCATCCCTATGATATTAGCTGAGACGCTGAGGTCAGTCACCCATTGTATTACCCATACAGAGGGGTTTTTTTGAGGTAGTTTGGTCTTGCTGTATATATAGCTGATGTCCCATATACAATCAATCGGATACTTCAGGCCTCGGGGTTTTTGCTTCACTCACGAAACATCCACAGTTTACTTCTTTCAGCCTGCGGAGTGCATTGATGCAGAGTCATGGTTGGCATTTTTGTCAGATATTGATCATCCGTTCTTGATCTTGTCATGCTCAGGGTTAGCGTCTCCATATAGCTTCATCACCCATGCTTTTGGCCTGGATTATTTGCCCCTAGCGGGTTTGAGGGGAGTGACTACTTATCATCCCCTTGCAGTTATGGAGCAATTTGATAAATTTTAGGATCTACACCGTTTTGAGGGGTCTGCTGATGAAAGGATGTCAGCTTCTTCTATGTCATCTGCCTACTTGATTAGAGTATATGAGTGTTGGACTCATTGAGAGAGGGTTGATTTCTCTAGTAGCCATCCGGGCCGTTCTCCAGAGTACTCTGTACGATTGAAGGCAGATACAGCAGCAACGGCAGAGGCTCATGCAACTCCTATTATAGATTAAGACGAGGAGGAGCCCATGGAGGATCCAGATTCTCCTACCGAGGATGAGCTATTCGTAGGTTTGACAGCTACTTTGGTTAGCGACCCACCGATTATCCCTATAGGCACAGATCTGATTTTGGCAGATTCATTGTTCAGGATGATCTTTCTGCGGAATTCAGCTAGAGCATAGATGTTGGCAGCTTTATCTGGCAGAGATATAGCTTTAGCTGAGAGAGACGCACTTCGAGTTGCTCATGATGCTGGCTTGATAGAGATACAGGAGCTCCGATCTACCAGAGATGCAGTTGTTGTGGAGAGGGATGAGATCTGCTCAACCAGAGATGCATCTTTTGATAAGATCGAGGACACCTTGATTGCTAGAGATGCAGCTTTTGCGGAGAGGGATGAGGCTATAGCTTCCTGTGATTTCCACATTGCTGACAGTACTACCCTTCGATCTTATACTCACGACCTGGTTACCTAGATGAGTGCATATATTAATGACCACAGTGCCACATTGCAAATGACTGTAGAGGTTTTAAGCCGTATGGAGGCTAAAAGTATTGCATTAGCAGCTGCTCTTCTATCTTAAGAGAGAGATGACATGGTGGCATTGTTGGCCTGCTTATTCTTGGATTCATAGATTAGCTTTATTTTCCCTGTACAGACTAGATCAGCCATTTTTGTCATGTACAGGGCATTATGTATATATCAAATAGTTTTATATCAGAGAAATATATTTTTGATTCACTTCCCTATTTGGAGATGTATTGTTATTGCTGAGTGATTACCACTTCTTTTTATAACTCACTGTTGTTGATGTATCTTGAGCTTCTCCTTGATGGACTGGCAGTTGAGATGTCAGGGAGTATCTCAGATGGGCAAGTTGATCAGGGAGTCTTGATAGGATTTAGCTTTTGTATGTCTTTCGGTATCTTGGAACTGGTTTTATTGGGGTTTTTATTTTTTTGAAGGTCAAACCGCGCCATAAATGGCTGCCTACGTACTCCTGGGTGGAGGGAGATCGGGCCATTCGTAGTTCTGGCTTTGTATAAGAGAGGTTTAGAGAGTATTTGTCTTGGGTTTAAGTTTTTATTTGGTTTGACCGCACCAGAAATGGTTGCCTACGTACTCCCGGTTTGAGGGAGATCATGTCATCCGTAGTTTCGGCTTTCTAGTGAAAAACTGAACCTGATTGGATTTGTAGGACCCGAATGCCGGTATGCATGTGCTTCAGATATAGTACCTTTTTATGGTGTCTGAATTGACGAGTTGGGGAAATTCGTTCAAGTCCATTTCTTGTAATCTGATATCTCCTCCCGTCAACACTTCCTTGACAATGAAGGGGCATTCCCAGTTAAGGGCGAACTTTCCTTTAGCTTCGTCTTGATTGGCCGAAACTTTCTTCAGCACCAAGTCATTTTCTTTGAATTGCCGTATTCGAACCTTCTTGTTGTAGGATCGAGCAATCCGTTCCTGATACAACTGCCCGTGGAAAATTGTTGTAGCCCTCTTTTCATCGATCAGAGACAGGTATCGGTCTTGTAACCACTGATCCTTGACTATCTGACCATCGATCATCACTCGTAAGGATTCCATCTCTACTTCTATGGGGAGAACTGCTTCCATGCCATAGACCAATGAATGGGGTAGCCCAAGTAGAGGTGCGTATTGACGTCCTGTATGCTAATAGGGTGAGAGGCAGCAGGTCAGGCCATTCTTTGTGATTGGCAGACATTTTCTGCATAATCTTTTTGATGTTCTTGTTGGCCGCTTCGACAGCACCATTCATCTTGGGCCGATAGATGACGGAGTTGAGATGTTTGATGTGGAACTTGCTTCATAGTTCTCTCATCATCTGATTGTTCAGGTTCTTGGCATTGTCTAATATTATCACCTCCGGTTGTCCATATCGACAGACGACATTGTTTCTGATGAAACCAATGATGACCTCTTTTGTGACTTTGGGAAAAGAGGCTGCTTCAACCCATTTGGTGAAGTAATCGATCATGGTGAAGATGAATTGATGGCCATTATTGGCTTGGGGTTCCACTGGGCCGATCACATCCATTCCCCACATAGAGAAAGGCCATGGTGAACTCATGTTGTGCGGCTCATTTGGAGGAGCGTGGATGGCATTTCCATGTACTTGGCATTGATAACATCTCTTAACATGATCGTCTCAATTAACTTTGAGAGAGATCCAATAATGACCTGTTCTTAGTATCTTCTTGGCCAGCAGATGATCGCTCATGTGTGGAGGACCATAGACTCCACCATGGATTTCATCCATCAGTCTCTGGGCTTTTTCTTTATCAAGGCATCTTAATAGGCCTATTCCAGCATCTCTTTTGTAGAGGACATCTCCGATTAGATAGAACTTCATAGCCATCTTGTGAATCCACTTTCGCTCGGACTGGCTTGCTCTAGCGGGTGTAGATCCATCTCATAGATATTCCTTGATGTCTTGATACCAAGGCTGATTGACAGGAGGTATTTCGTATGATACTTCCCCAATGTAATTCTCGTATGTCGAGGCTTTCTGAATTATGAATTTGATGTTGGGAAACCCACTCCTATAGGATATGCGAATTAATGAAGCCAGCGTTGCCAATGCATCAGCGAAGTCATTCCTACCCCGAGGAATATGGCTGAAGATTATGTTTTCAAATTCCAATAATATTTTGATGACCTACCGATGATAGGGCAGCAAATGCAGCTCTTTGGTGTGATACGCCCCGGTGGACTGTCTAATGACCAACTCAGAGTCTCCAAAAACCAGTAGGTGTTCGATACCCATGGATTGGGCTAGTTTCAACCCCATTATACAGCCTTCATACTCGGCCGTGTTGTTGGTGTTACCAAATTGAAGTTTGGTAACCACAGGATATTGTTCTCCTGTACCAAAAATAAGAACTACCCCAACTCTGGCACCTTCCATGTTTACTACTCTGTCGAAATACATTTTCCATGGTTGGACTGTATTCTCTTGTTGGAGTTATTGAATTGTCATGATTCCATCGTCTGGGAAATAAGTCTTCAGAGGCTCGAACCCTCCTGAAGGTGCTTCAACTAATTGATATGCACCCTTGATTGACTTCTGAGTCACATAGACAATGTCAAATTATTATAGGATCAACTGCCATTTGGACAGTCAACAGTTCAACATTGACTTGTTGAATACATACTTGAGTGGATCCATACAGGATATGAGGTATGTCGTGTACCCATAGAGGTAATGTTGTAACCTCATTGCGGCCCATGCTAATGCACAACATATTTTCTCGATCAGGGTGTATTTCTGTTCCCCACTGTTGAATCTTTTACTGATGTAGTAGATGGCTCTTTCTTTGCTACTATCATCTTTCTGTCCTAACATGCAGCCCATTGCATTGGTATTGACGGACAGGTACATGAACAAGGGAACTCCATCCCTTGGAGGTACCAATATTGGTGCTTCGATTAGCTGCTTCTTAATGGCAAGGAAGGCTTGTTGACAATCCTCATTCCATTTGGTGGAGGAATTCTTCCTTAGTAGCTTGAATATGGGTTCACAGGTTGTTGTGAGTTGGCAAATGAATCGGCTTATGAAGTTGATCCTTCCCAGAAACCCAAGTATCTCCTTCTCTGTTCGAGGTACTGGCATTTTAGTGATGGCTTTGATCTTGGAAGGGTCTAGCTCGATACCTCGATTACTCACCAAGAATCCTAGCAGCTTGCTTGCTTTGACGCCAAAAGAACATTTGGCGAGATTTAGCTTGAGGTTGTACTTGCACAACCTGTTGAACAGCTTCCTGAGATGGTCGATGTGATCTTCCTCCCTCCGGGATTTGATGATGATGTCATCCACATAAACCTCTATCTCTTTGTGTATCATATCATGAAACAGGGCCATCATGGGTCGCTAATAGGTAGCTCCGGCATTGATGAGGTCGAAGGATAGTCGCCTATAGCAGAAGGTTCCCTAGGGAGTGATGAAAGTTGCTTTCTCCCGGTCCTCTTCAGCAACCATGATTTGATGGTATCTAGCAAATCAATCTACGAAGGAATGCATGTCGTACTGCGCCGTATTATCGATCAAGATGTGGATGAAAGGTACCGAAAAATTGTCCTTGAGGCAGGCTTTGTTCAAATCCCGGTAATCCACGCATAATCGTACCTTCCCTCCGGGCTTAGGCACAGGGACTATGTTTAAAAGACACTCTAGGTAGGTTGATACCATTATGATCCCGGCTTTAAATAGTTTAACGACTTCTTCTTTGACTTTCAGACTCCATTTAGGTTTCAATCACCTGAGCTTTTGTTTGATTCGTTTGAATCCATCTTTGATGGGCATCTGATGGATGACAATGTCAGTGGATAGGCCGGTCATGTCTTCATGTGACCATGCAAATATGTCCTGGAACTATGTCAGGAGTTCGATCAAGTCAATTTTTTGGTTTGGTATGAGGTCTAAACTTATCTGGATTTCTTTGATGTTTTTGGAGGTTCCTACGTTGACAGTGGTGGTTTGGTCGAGGTTTGGTTTGGGTTTGTCTTCGACCCATTCTTTGATCTCCTCGGGCACCTTATAGTCATCTTCCTCCTCTTGATCAATATCCATTAAGTCGAAGTTCTACATCAAAGTCATAGTCACTTTGACAAGTTGGCATCTCATCAGCAAAGACAAACACATCCAACGCTTAAGTCCTGAAAACAAAAATACTTTCATCTTAGTATATACGACTGCTTAAATATACATAGCATTATGCAAAGCATGACGAAGTTGCTGCTATAGCTGTGCAATCAAAAGTAAGCAGTAAATGAAAGCATGATTAAAGGGCAGATTGACTCTCTCTGCCCCTTTACCCTTTTTGACTGAGGCAAGGGGTACTGCTCCAGTTATCCAAGGTTAGATCCTCATGAACCGACAGGATCGAGGTTTTGCGATTATTTGTCTCATCTTGGAAGATTATTGAGACATCCTTTATAATAGGGTCGGGGCTCTTCTTTGAACTGCTCCCTTTTCCCTTCTTGATGCGAGGAATTTGAACTTGATCCTCGTCCTCGCTGGCTGGGATCTCATCATTCATCCCCTCGTAGTTTATGATGACCCTCATGTTAGCAAATGGGTCTCGTCCTTCGTATAGGATCTTTTCTTTTCCCTTTTCGATATCCGCCTCAGGCTTGAGGGCTTTTCTTTCATTGACGGGTATGATTGGTGGAAACAGCATGGCTGATACCATAGTAGGAATCTTCCTTATTGGTTTTACCCATCCGGCATTAGTGAGATTTGGCAATCGGATTGTGGAAGCATGAGCCTGGGGATGCTTATGCGGATTCCTATAATTTACCCTGGATGAAAATCCCAATCTAGCTCTCCTAGTCTGACTCGGGATTTGTACTGGACTCTGGATACCTTGCTGATTCTTTCCTAACCCTTCTCCAGGTTGGAAACCAAAGATACCATTTCCTGTCCCACTGCCATAACTTCGGTGGATACCTTTGGTTTCAAGGCTGGTGCTCCAATAGGTAAATGCTGTGTATCACTCACCTCCAGGGCTTAAAAACTTACAGGTTCAATCCCTGCATCTATGCTAATCACTGGCATGTCTTCCTATATGCAGACAGGGTATTCTAGTTCGGCGTTGATAGTGATTAGGTTGCCATTGATAATGTATTTGAGCTATTGATGGAAGGTGGATGGCACTGCCTCTGCCATATAAATCCAGAGCCTACCCAGCAACAAGTTGTATCCAGTGGCTATATTGAGCACCTGAAAGGATACATAGAAAGTGTGTGGGCCAATCTCTAAGGGTAGTTCTATTTCTCCCATAGCTTGGCGTCGCGATCCATCAAAAGCTCGGATGACCACATGACTGGTCTTGATCCGGTTTAGGTTAATCTTCATTCTTTCCAAGGTATCTTAGGGATAGATGTTGAGGGATGATCCTCAATCTATGAGCACTCCTCCGATCACATACCCGGAAGACATCACATCTATATACAAGAACTTATGATGGCCCGTTCCTTCTTAGAGATATCATCGTCAGTGAAGGTTATCAGATTGTTGTTAAAAATGTGTTCTACCACATGACAGAATTTCTCGGCATCTATGATATGTTGTAGATGGGCTTCTTCTAGAACTTTCACTAGAATGTTGCAATGTTCCACTGAGGATAAGATCAAGTCTAGAATGGTCATTTTCTTGGGTGCATCCTTCAGACTTTGCACTACTTTGATTTCACTGTGTCCCATTTTGTTGAGGAACTCTTCGATTTTCTCATCACCCACCTTTGTTTTGGCTTTGATGACTGGTTTAATCACCAGCTGAGGCAGGTATAATGGATTTTCCTTTGGTATAACGACAATGTTGTTTGAAGTGGAACCTTCATCATTCCCGTAATTCCACGGGACCCTCTTCAGACTGATAATTGGATACTGAGGTCTGAAGGGCAAGATAAAAGGCTCAGGTGCTGCCACCTTTACAGGATTTTGTATTTCTTCGGCCCCTTTCCCTGGCAGGACTAAGGGTGTGAGGGTTGACTCCCTATCTTAGGATATGACAGCCACTGTGTTCTGATTCCATACAGTGGGGATCCAGAGAGTTTCTTCAACTGGGAGATCAAGAATTTGATTTCCCCTTATCAGGTTGCCATTTTCAATCGTGTCTTGAATTAGGTTACGAAGTGCCCAGCAATCCTCAGTGTCATGGTCGGGTGAATTGGAGTGGTACTGACATATTTGGGCAGGTTTGAATTTTTTGGCCCGAGGGTTCAATGGAGGTAACAAGTCTGCAACCATTCCTTTGTTGATTAGCATCTGGAGGATTTCTTCCATTGACTGGTTTAGGTTTGTGAAGTTCCTCTGAAACAGGAATTTCCTACCAGTTTGGACACTTGCTTCTTCGACCCCCTTGTCAGTCCAGGGGCTCATAAGACTGGCTAAGGTCCTGCATGGGATTGATCTCCGGTGTGAGAGGACACTCAATGTCAAACCGGTTGGCCCGTTTTATCATTTTCCTGGTGATCTGATGCTGGTAGACGACCAGATCTGCCAGTTGTACGATTTGTTCCTTGATAAATTTGATTTCCTGCTCTATCAGGAATCGCCTTTCTAACATTTCCCAAGTGTCTGGGGTGTTATTGCTGGATGGAGTTGATTCTCCCACATAACGGAGGTACTTGGATCCTTCTCCACTTGTGGTGCTGATCATGTTGACATTCTCCTCTTTATGTTGTGGAAGAGGATTGTCCTATACATGAGGTTGCTCAGGCTTTGTTACCACAATCTCTTTATTGTCACTCAAGTCTTGAATTTTGTGCTTGAGAGACCAACAGTCTTGGGTGTCATGGCCCGGGGATCCGAAATAATAAACACACTTCTTGCTTGGGTCGAAATTTCGTCCATTAGTGTTGGTAGGTGGAAGGAGTTGGACAATCTTCTTCTGAGCTGTCAAAAGTTTGAATACGTTCTCAAGTGAATCCCCTAGAGGGGTGAAAGTTCTTCTACGCCTGACCTCCATATTTTTCTGGAATGGAGGGTTTGAAGGCTGTGCTGGATTTTAAAAAGGGATATAATTCCTCTTTTGAATGGGCATACTATTTGACTCGCCCCTTGAATTTTATCCATGCAATACTATGACCACTTCTTCATCTTTCTTCTTATATACCCTTCGGGGATTACTCCCGTAATTTTTGGACTGGATATGTTCAGCAATAGCTTTGAGGGCGGTTAGGTCTTTTATCTTCCCGAATTTAAGCCCCATTTCTACCATTTCGCCATGCTTGATCATTTCAGAGAATGGTTTTCCTATACCTGCTAGGACCCTTTCATAATATGGCGCTTCTTGAATGTCGATGAAAGTCATGACTATCTTAGACTCAGTCATGGCTGGGATAACTTGTGCTGCGACCCGTCTCCATCGATGGGCAAATTCTCTGAATGATTCAGTGTTCTTTTTCTTGATCTTGGTTATTTGATATCTTTCTGGAGCCAACTGAGATTGGAAGCTATATTGACTAAGGAAGGCTTGGGCCAGCTCTTCCCAGCTGTGGATCTTAGAGTTGTCCAGACGGGCATACCAGGCTCTGGCCTCTCCAGTCAGACTCTTTTGGAATAGTTGCATTCAAAGCTTCTCATCCTCTGCATAAGATTCGAGTTCTCAAATGAATACTTTCAGATGGGTATAAGGATCTCCCAATCCATTATATTTCTTGAAATTGGGGGTTCTGAATTTTTCAAGATATCGAGCCCTGGGGAAAATACAGAGGTCAGAGTAATTGACACTGCCGAATGCCCCAGTCCCTTTGATAGACCGGAGAGTTTCCTCCATTTATTGTACTTTCTTCATGATGTCACCGGCTTCCTGTTCTTTATTGAGGGCGATGATTTCAGGGGTTTTGTTGGTTGTGTCCTGGTTTTGTGGTCCAGGAATTTGAGTCTCAGCCTTTTCGGTCTCTGGACTACCACTACTACCACCAGGTATTCCCGGTTCTATGTGAGCTTGGGCTTGTTTCCCTTTAAGGGCCTTGCTTTATTCTCTCAGAAAACCAGCTAGTTCAGCTATCTGATTTCTCAGTCCTTCGAAATCTTCCATAGATACAAGGGTGGGCTCTGGTTGAGCGCTTGAAGCCATGTCCGTGGATGGACCTTGTGCTTTCTTAGACTTATACCTAATGACAGGACCAATTTTTTTCACCTACAACAAAACATAGTCATGTCAATTTCCTGAGGTAGGTAGGGATAGGATGCATGATGTATTTTTTATTCTTATGCTGCAAAACCGAGGTTAGTTGTTTTGATGACAGGATGACAAGAATTACATATTGAAAACTGGACATTGAATTAAAAGAGGAAGGCATGAAGAAGCTTCCTGTCGAATTTAGTTAATCAGAGGCTGACCTATCATAGGTTACTCTCGCGTGGCTTTTTGGCATGAAGGTCCCCAGATCATCGCAATCTACTAGAGGAGAAATTAATCCGATCTTTCAACTGGAGCGAATCTGGGTGGTGTATTTTCATGAGCCCCAAAGACTTAGCCGATCCCCAAAGACATTATTTATCATCGACGGGTTTTTCCTCCTTGTGAGAGGAACACAACATACATTTACATACATCGTGCCTTACCGTTATGCACATGATGACATGGGTGCGAAGCACTAAATATGGGTGCGAAGCACAAAAAAAGCAGTAAAGCATTATTCACATTCATTCAATGCAAGATGCAGCATTCACGCATTCATTCAATGTGGAGATGCAGAATTTTATGCATTTATAGTTTTGAAAGGGAAATTTTTGAAAAGATTTGAAAGCAGCCTAAGCCATTTACTGTCCCCAGCGGAGTCGCCATCTGTCGACGTCGGTTAAAAAATCCCGCGGGTCGCGTCACAACCCTGGACTTTTTATCTCTTTTGTCTATGTTATCTCTACCCTCACTCTTTTTATTGCAAAAAAGGTTTTGAAGGGTTTTTTAAGAAAAAGGCCAACATATATCATGTCGACGATTTGAACGTTTTACAGAGTCGCCAGTTGGTAGATTTGAAAATGCTTGTACCAACTCAACCGAGTTTGTTTGAAAGAGGCCCAATTGCTGGACAATGTCGAAACTTGATCTTTGAAAACAAAGTTTGAGCTCGGGGGCTTGGTTAAGTGTGGGGAAGATGTTAGGCACCACACGACTACCTTGTAAACACAGTACCGCATTTTTTCAATATTTCCATTAAAACTGAAATGCGTGAGTGAATGCTGTTTGAAAATTGGGCCTATGTTTGATTGATTAAAAGTAGTTCTTTGCTTCATTGAACCTATATACGAAGGGTTTGATTTGATTTGCAAAAAGTCTTTGATTTGATTTGCAAAAGTATTTAATTTGATTTGCAAAAGCTTTTCTTTTGATTGAATTTGAAAATGATGTTTTGAAAGTTGGTTTATCAAACCCTTGCGCTAGTATAGGAATTGAAGCCTGTTGATACTTCCAATTTTTTATCTTTATAGCCTTAAGGCTGCATTTGAATGGTGATTGTCAGGCTGCGAAGCATCCTCGACCACATAAATAAATACAAGTGTCGGTCTCCTCATGGGCATGATCGCCATCAGCGGGACGCTGACACGAAAAACTATATTTTTCACTATGTTGAGACCTTAAATCCGGATAACAGTGTACGCACATTGCTACAGAAAAACCAGCAGGGTACATTCGTAAATCGGAGTTTTTCCATCGTGGGAATCAGATTCTGATCAGTTCGATCATGAATCCCAAGATTCCTAGACTCACATATGAGTAGCCAGTAAACTTGCACAGTTTAAATTTGTATAGAAACAGATATATATCCCAATATTGCCAGAACCAAAGATTCATTCTGTAAATCCGGGTTCGCACGGCCGAAGCGTCTCGTTCCCACTATATAGCGATCTAAGAGACGCGAGGTTGCTTTTGTAACTGAAAAATGCCGATTCATATCAAATGAATATTTAAAGCATCAATTTAATAAAAAGCAAGCAAAAGCAATATATATTTGCAGTTATATATAAACGTTGTAAAGGGCGATGGGTTTTCACACCGGTGCCCAGACTGAAATTGAGATATATATTTATAAAAGCTGTATAAAAGCCACGGAATGATCCAGGCTGGACAGAATTGAAATATATATATAAAAAACAGTAAAAAGGGCGATGGGTTTTCACGCTTGTGCCCGGACTGGAATTAAAATATATATATATTTATATATATATATATTGACAAAAGAGTAGTCAACCAAGACTGGGAAGAGAACCCAGTGGTGGTGAAGGCTGTTTATATATACATATTTATATATAAAAGTAGAAAAAAGGCCACATAATAATACAGGCCGAAAAGAAATGTAAATTTCCAAAACAATAGTCAACCAGGGACTGGGAAGATAACCCAATAATGGTGAAGAGTGCAAAAATAGTACAAAGGCCACGAAATAATCCAGGCAGAACTAAAATGTAAATTTACAGGAAAATTAGTCAACCAGGGATTGGGAAGATAACCCATTAATGGTGAAAAGTGCAAAAACGATAAAAAGACCATGAAATAATCCAGGACGGACTAATATATATATATATATATATATATATATATTGACAGAAATGTGGTCAACCAAAATTGGGAAGAGAACCCAGTGGTGGTGAAGACTGCTTATATATGCATAAATATATATAAAAGCAATAAACTACCTCGAATTTGACATCCAAGCTTAACAGAATTGAAAAGTTAGTATATATATAGTTAAATAACACAAAAAAAGCCAAACCCAGACTGGGAAGAGAACCCAGTCCCGCGAAGTTGCTTAAAACGAAGGTGCTAGTGCACTGGAGCTGTTAGAGCTGACGGATCGTCAATCCAAGTTGTAGAAATGCCAGAAAACGTAGTTATGTACAAAAAATGTACTTAATTTTGACGAAAACGGCCACAGAACTTAGTTTCGGGCATATTTAGAAAACGAAACTTAACGTGCAAGTGTATAAAAGTACGAAGAAGTAATATATACTTTTTGATCGTAAAAATACTCACAATGGACTGCTATACGGGCTTTTTGCCAAATCATAGGCTCTATACATCCAAATCTACCTGTTATTTTCTGATATGTGGTTGTATGTGGGTATATCTACGTGTTAGAGTGAAAAAAATTGTGTTTAGAAGAGGTGAAAAAAGTCAAAAAAATCAGACGGGCAGAGGTACGCTGCATTTCGGAATTCTCCAAAATGAGGGGGCATGTTTATTTATAGGCCAGGGAGCCTTGGCTCTACGTACTACTGCCGTAGGTAAAGGTGTGGCTCCTCTGGTGGGGCCCACGTGTCTAACTGAGTCGTCTCGAAGTACGTGCACTCCGAGCAACGCGAAGTCGAAGCTGAAACTTTCTAACTTTTGATTGGAGCGTCCGTTTGAGGCATGCTATACCTTTCCAAAAAGCCCTCGCCGAGAGTGTCACAATGACATGGGATAAAACATTTTTCGTGTCCAAGAAGACGGGTTCATAACCAGGTCTTCGATTTCCCGTAGTTTGTCCGTTGAGCTGTCTTGCACTGTTCGCACTTGGGATCGTCGTTATGGTTCGTTCTGACCTTGATGGAATCCATTCGGATTGAGTTTGACCAAATCAGCTTAGGGTTGGTAAAATGATTATTTTTCCCCTCCCAGAGTTGCCTTCAGTGTCGACATGGCCTTTGGTCGACTTCCGGGAGTTGTTTCCAAGACTTGGATACCATTTGAGTCTGTCTGTCCTTAGTATAGTCTCTAAAGTTGAATTGGTCATTCCAGGTTCCCTCCTGGAGGTATTGTGGAGCTTCAGGTTCATCCTTGAAGTTGATTTGACTTTCCAGGTTGAGACCGGAGTTGACCTATACTTCCCGGGTTGAGAGCGGGGCCGCTCTAATGACCCGATATTGAGATCGGGGTTGATCTGATGGTTTGATTTGCTATCAAAGTTGATTTAACTGCCCAATATTGAGATCGAGGTTGATACAACGGTCCGATTGGAGATCAGAGTTGATTTAACGGCTCGATATTGAGATCGAGGTTGATCTGACAGTCCAATTAGAGATCGGAGTTGATTTGATGGCCCGATATTGAGATCGATGTTGATTTGATGGTCCAATTGGCTATCGGAGTTGATTTGATTGCCCGGTATTGAGATCGGGGTTGATCTGACGATCCGATCGGGGATCAGAGTTGATATGATGGCCCGATATTGAGATCAGAGTTGATTTGACGGTTTGATTGGAGATCAGAGTTGATTTGACGACCTGATATTGAGATCGGGGTTGATCTTACGGTCCGATTGGATATCGGAGTTGATTTGATGACTTGATATTGAGATCGGGGTTGATCTGACGGTCCGATTGGAGATCAGAGTTGATGTGATGACCCTATATTGAGATCAGGGTTGATCTGACGGTCCGATTGGAGATCAAAGTTGGATTGATGGTCTGATTGGAGATCGAAGTTGGATTGACTGTTCGATTTACGATCGGAGTTGGATTGAGTAACGACATTGATGATCAAATTTGACTGGAGTACTGATATTGGTGATCGAATTTAACTAGAGTACCGATATTGGTGATCAAATTTGACTGGAGTACCGATATTGGTGATCAAATTTGACTAGAGTACCGATATTGGTGATCGGATTTGATTAGAGTACCGATATTGGTGATCGAATTTAACTTGAGTACCGATATTGGTGATCAGATATAACTGGAGTACCGATATTGGTGATCGAATTTGACTGGAGTACTAATATTGGTGATCAGATTTGACCAGAGTACCGATATTGATGACCGAATTTAACTGGAGTATCGATATTCGTGATCAAATTTGACTGGAGTACCAATATTGGTGATCAGATCTGACGATCCGATTGGAGATCGAAGTTGGATTGATGGTCCGATTGGAGATCGAAGTTGGATTGACGGTCCGATTGGCAATCGGAGTTGGATTGAGTAACGACATTGATGATCAAATTTAACTGGAGTACTGATATTGGTGATCGAATTTGACTAGAGTATCGATATTGGTGATCGAATTTGACTGGTGTACCAATATTGGTGATCAAATTTGACTGGAGTACCGATATTGGTGATCGGATTTGATTGGAGTACCGATATTGGTGATCGAATTTAACTGGAGTACCGATATTGGTGATAAGATATAACTGGAGTACCGATATTGGTGATCGAATTTGACTAGAGTACTAATATTGGTGATTAGATTTGACCGGAGTACCGATATTGATGATCGAATTTGACTGGAGTACCGATATTCGTGATCAAATTTGACTGGAGTACCAATATTGGTGATCGGATTTGACTGGAGTACCGATATTGAGGCCCGAACATGACTAGAGTACCGTTATTGGGGACCGAATTTGACTGGAGTACCGATATTGGGGACCAGATTTAACTAGAGTACCGATATTAGTGATCAAATTTGACTGGAGTACTGATATTGGGGACCGAATTTGACTAGTTTGCTCTCCTACAGTATTAGTAATAGGGGCAGGAAATTTCGAGTGTCTACATCCACATCATAGAAAATATTCTGATTACAAGATAAAAAGAAAGAGAGAAGATAAACTCTAGAATTGTATCACCGCTCTCCTCTCCAATCTTGCGTTATTCACGTTCAATCAATGCTTCAATTCTCGTTCCAAGTGGATATCCACAGCTAGGGCTTGTGTATGGCTAAGTGTATCTCTCCTATGCTCTTCATAAACCTTATATATTATTATATTCGCAGCCCATAAATCAGCCAATAAGTTAACCAAATCCTACTTGAAGCAGGAAAACCTCTAGCCAATTCGCGCCTCCCCGCCCCAGCGAGGCTTTTAGCTGTGCCACACCCGCCCCAGCAGGGCAACCTTCTGTCCGACATCTCCAAAGCCCGCTCCAACAGGTAATTCCTTCTCTAAGCACCCGCTCCAGCGGGTGTACTCATCATGTATGCCGAAAAATATGCCTTTTATACTACTTTCCATCCATTCCGTTTCCTGCTCACAATAATATAAATCCAAGTAGAAATGATAGGACAATTACTTGAAAACATCAAGAATCAAGTTAAAATGAATACCGATTCGTAGGTATGAAACACACTCATCAGACAACCAGAATTTTTAAGAATTAATAAATAAAAATTTAATAAATAAAATTCTTATTTTAAGATGTTTAGAGTACAAGTATGTGTATGTGTTATATTCTGAAATTTGCGATTTGGTATGAAGAGAATTATATTCATGTATTGGAGTAATTTAATTAAGTGCACTATGTTAGTTGCTGTGTAAGTAATTTTGTGGTATTTGTTAGTAGAGATTTACTAATTGTTGCATGGATTTATGATTAATGAGTAATTATAATTGTGTAGCAATTTAAGCTATGTGGCAATTTTAGTTAATTAGGGGATGTTAGCTTTAATTTAATTAAATTAGAATGTTGAGATTTAATTAAATAAAGTGTGACATTGGAAACTATGTGTTAAAAGAGTTATTAAAATAAAATAAAAGAGTTTTAAATTAGTTTTGCCAAACAAGGCCCTTAAATCTGTTTTAATCATGTTTTACGAAACATGGCCTTCACTTCTAAAAATCTATTTTTAAATTTAAAGAGTTTTTGCCAAACAAGCACTAGTGGCTTTTGATTTTCAAAAATATATAACTGATATGTATTTAGTAGAGGGATTAAAAATTTTGTCAGTTATATTTTATGTATAATTATGTTATATTATATGTATATCAGTTATATTCTATACTACGTGAGTTAGTAAGAAGAATAGAAGTAGAGTGTTTATCAGACTAAGAAACTAGAGAGAAGAAGAAAGAAAAAGAAAGAAGAAGTTTTGAGAAATCAAAACAAGAAGTCATCATCATCACCATCATCTTCTTCTCCTAATAACAAAGGGTATAATCTAACTCTACAATTATTAAACCATGTTCTTCCATGTTTTCATAATCTTAAGTTCTCTTTAATTTGGTTTTCATGATAAACTATAAATTGATTATCTATATGTGTTAGATTATGTATATAAACTATTTTATATGTGTTATATGGTAAATTAAGTGGTTCAATTCATGTAAATATGATGAACATGAAGAAATCATGTTCATAGCAATTTACAGTGAACTAACTTGAAAAATAGTTTCTTAAATATCAAAATTTGTGTTTGATTGTGATATGTTATGTAAATTGATCATAGATTATAATAATATGTTAAGAAACGAACAAAACATGATTTGAATTATGTGATTTGGTTTAAACACAAACTCACAGTGTTAATTTTCTTCAAAAAAAAACTTAACAATGGTGTTTTCTTCAAAATCATAAAATTAAGGGTTTTGATTATGTGTTGTGGTGTTTATGTATATTAAAAACATGTTAGAAGTTTAAAGTTATGATTTTATAAAGTTTATATGCATTATATGTACAAAAATCTGAGTTTGGTGCGAAGAAATAAGCCAAAGTGGGTTTTTTCTCTGCACAATTCGCGAGCTAATTTTCCAACAGCCTAGACACCCACCCCAGCGGTTATTTACCAGCCCCAGCGGACTTTCCCGCTGTCCGAAATAGTGTAAGGCGAGACTGGTTTGACCTCCTGTAGTAGAACAAGCATAACTTCTTCATACGAACTCCGATTAAGGCGATTCAGGATGATTCGAAAAGATAACGTGTAGACCTAAAATTTTCATTCTTTAAGTGTTTCGATTTGAAGTCGTTAGCAGGGGTCAAAATGGCCATCTTTGTGACTGATGCGTATTCTGAGGCAATCGAAGGGCGTCGGACATGCACGTACGCAAGTGTAGTGCTCTCGACGATAAAAGATGTTGTTCTAAGTTATAAAACATGAATATTATGAAATATAATGATGCTTAACATTAATTAATGATGTTTTAGACAAGTTGTATGAGTATGTTAAGCGTACGCAAGAGGGACAAATCGGGCGTGCGACGAATGAACGTCGAAACGTCGTGCCAAGTGTTAATGAACTTAAAAACTATTTTAACTCAAATGAAATGAACATTATAAGATATGGAATGGGGAACCAATAAGGAGTCCTAGCAAGACTTAAACACTTGAAGGAACTTTGAGTATGACTAAGAAGAAATATAGTGAGATATAAGTTGAAAGTTAATACAATCAAATTGAACATTGTGTATTAATTAATAGGAAGGGTTATGGATGCAGAGTAAAGTTTATATTACAACAAATATTTGCTATGAGACTAATAGTTGATGTGCATGATTATATAATTGTGTAGGGCACGTGAAGTGCAGATAGCTGTAAGCTGTTAATCTGTTATTGGTAAACAACGATCAAGGCAAGTCTTTCAGTTCCTATTTGCTTTATAAATTTGGTAACTGATTGTTGTAATTTAGACTGTTAAATGTATGTGCAATTATAAATGATGCTTTACATTATGAAAGTCAATTTATGACTAAACTGATTGGGTTATGGAACTCAATATTTAATAGAGATGTGAAATACATCATGTATGATATGTTTAGTTAAACGATTATGATGTATGAACTAAGAATGATATTGTGTGCTATGTGATGCATGAAAAATGTTAGATTTGCTGAGCTGTCGAACTCATTCTTGCAAAAGAACCATTTTGCAGGTCAAGGAGCCAAGGTAATGATGCGTGCTAACTGAATGGTACAGATCAATATCAATTCAAGAAGATTATTTGCTTTTAAATGAGAAATATATTTGATGGTTTAGATGTATTATAATTGTTGAGTTGTAAGTTGAGTTATCTGATGTATGATGGATATTGACTTGTAATGTAAGATTTTGTTTATACCTCTAGTGAAGCGAGTCGTAAAGGTATATTTGATTCAAAATATGTAAATGATAAAGGTTGAGATTCAGGGTAATGAAGAAAGAAAGATACAAAAGTTTTAATTATTCCACAGTTTATTAAGTTTAATACCGATTAATGATGTAAAGTTAGAAGTTCGATGTATTATTAACGACCGATGTCGAGAGTTGTATTGTATAAATTTTGGGGTCGTTACAGTTGATATCAAAGCTGATAGGTTATACACCTTAGGTAAGAGTACCTTTGGTTATGACCGTAGTGAGGAAAAATAAAATAATAATAATAATAATAATAAGTTAAGTTTAAGTAGTGGTACAGTCGTACTCTTTAATGGTTGATGTATAGTATCTGGGCTAAACGATTCCATCAGAGAGCGGAGGTATATACGAACTAGCAACCGATCTAACTCACTGTGTAAGACAGTGTAGACGAGACGGGAAATTAGTTTGTTGGTTGTTTGTGGGAAACCACTCAGCTTACTATATTGAACACTGTTAGAGACTCGATGTGTACTAAGCATAGGGTTATGGATACGTATGATGAAAATGTGATTCTTTTCACATACGTAGATGTATAAGATGAGTTAAGTCCTAGAAATATTATAAGAAGAAAATGAGAAACTCGAATTAAATATTGAGCAATATGAATGAAGTTAGAAATTCTTAAAGGAAGTATTGATAAATAAACAAGAAGATTCAAAGAAGAATCTTGAAGAGATATAAAGATAAGAATCAAGAGTTACCTAACTCCAATAATCTAGATGACGAATAATGATGAATAGACAAAGTCTATAAGGTTAAAAGCATAAATGAAATCATAATATGATATGATGAAAGGTAAAGATAAAAAGATTGTAAAATAAAACGATAATGAGATAAGAAAAGAATCATAAGGGAGATGATTATAGAATAAGATCACGACGTGATCCTTTATAGTTGTAAAAGACAGATGGTATGTAATGATTGAATAGTTATAGTTTGATGCTATAAAGAGAATATATTATGACATAGTACGAGATAAACTCACGAGGAGTTATAAATAATGAGATATAGAAAATTTGTATCGACCAAAGAAAAAGTTATGAGCAAGATAGAGTTAAGTGGGATTTCAACTGAGAACTAATGTGGTGGCTGAGTTGTACAAACCTTTGTATGGGCAGGGGTTTTATGCTTACACTTGGTTTATCGCATGGATAGTCATTGGAAGGTTGGTATCGCGCTATCGATATATATATATGGTGAGAAGGTGATTCTTGTCCCATGTTTATATTTGATAGTTAGAAACAATTAAGATTAGATTACATGATATTAAGATTAGGTGTGGTTCTTAAAACTCATGCTTATGGTAAGTTTGTGACTCATAATCGTATGTATGTTTTTGAACCCCTAAGCATGTGGACAGTCCCTGATCAGTTATTGGACTACGTATTACTAGGACAAGTTCTTAAACTCATATTATTGTGGCAAGTTCTTGAACTTCCAAAGTGTGGTAAGTTTGATGAACTATACTGGGTATAGAAAGGTTATGGTATAGAAAGCATTGATGGTGCTGAAGATTGATAGAATGATTAAGTAATGAAGCGGTGGAGTAAAGATTAATATTGATGGAGGAAAATTGGATATTCTAAATCTTCTAGCTATGCTAGATTTTCGAAATTTATTAACTTCGTGCTGATGTTTGCACTTCTGAGTCTTTTGAAAAATATTGGATCAAATGATTGAACCAATGGATTTTTTTTAAATAGTGCTATTATTCTCATGTCTATGCTAATTTCTTCAGCTAGACAAAAATGATTTGAAATTTTCAAAATGTATTTTATATATTTTATGCATCATTTGATATGGTGTAGAAATTATAATCGAGGAAGTCATCAATGTAGTTAAACCTAGTGTTGGATGTGATCATAGGATCGTCAACCCACTATGGTATGTAGTATGATAACATCATATAATGACAAAATCCTCTACATACTATTACGATGGTACGGTATCGTGATATTATAAAAAGATTTATTTATTTTTAGTTTTCTTAAACTATATTAATATATATATATATATATATATATATTGCGTTGGATAAAAATATAAATATATATATATATATTGATGTCCGAATTATTGCTAAAAGTTTATGCTACTTGACTCAGCTAGACAAATATTGAAAGATGTTTATGAAATTCGAGCGTTCTTGACAAAATATGCCAAACCAAATTATTTTGGGGCGGATTCAGATGTTGAAAACTGAGGTGAACAACCCTATAAAGGGGACACGTTATCAGAGAAAATGGTTCCGAAAGTAATGCATATATTCGTTACGATGTTACAATGTAATACATTGTACACGACGTAGGGGTGCGATAGGCTGATCACCTAGAGTACTTGCAGAGAGTGTTTTCAGTCTGTGTGATTACTAAACATTCTATTAAAGATGGTTTACAGTGGTGATATACTATTAAACCTGGAGAAGAGTTCAAGGTCTTATAACCCCTCAGCATGATTTGGAATCTTTTAAATTCCTGAGTTATTTATATCGCTTCCCAATTATTGAGCAATTATGGAAGATTCCTATTATTCTGAAGATGAATGTGGCAAGAAGGATATTCCTTAGAAAGAAGTAGTTGTAGAACGCAACTTGTGATTATGAAAGATCTTTTTAGAAAAGAATTTGGTTATATAATTCAGTGAATAAAGATTAATGTAAAGTCTATTTTAGTAGATCAAATGAACAAAGATTACTAAATTAAAATTTTGAGGATGAAATTCTTAGAAGAAGGGGTGAATGTGATAACCTGAATAGTTATATAATGCTAAATCGGGATATTAAATGATTACAACGAGTATGATATGCAATGATCCTTAGAAAAAGGAAATGAATACGTTAAAGTGTTAAAGAATATATAGAACTCGAAGTATTCTAGGTTTAAGTGAAGATGATGAAATAAAACCTACACTAAGGTAATGTGTTAAGTTATTCAACGATTATTGTGAAAGAGATTTAGTGAAAACCGAGTAAGGGAGGTTTCGTTGATTCCGAGGACGGAATCCTTATAAGGAGAGAAGGATGTGACAACCCGAATTTTTAAGAATTAATAAATGAGAATTTAATAAATAAAATTCTTATTTTAAGATGTTTCGAGTACAAGTATGTGTTTATGTGTTATATTCTGAAATGTACGATTTGGTATGAAGAGAATTATATTCATGTATTGGAGTAATTTAATTAAGTGCACTATGTTAGTTGTGTAAGTAATTTTGTGGTATTTGTTAGTAGAGATTTACTAATTATTACATGAATTTATGATTAATGAGTAATTATAATTGTGTAGCAATTTCAGCTATGTGGCGATTTTAGTTAATTAAGGGATGTTAACTTTAATTTAATTAAATTAGAATGTTGAGATTTAATTAAATAAAGTGTGACATTGGAAACTATGTGTTAAAAGAGTTATTAAAATAAAATAAAAGAGTTTTAAATTAGTTTTGCCAAACAAGGCCCTTAAATTTGTTTTAATCCTGTTTTACAAAATAAGGCCTTAACTTCTAAAAATCTATTTTTAAATTTAAAGAGTTTTTGCCAAACAAGCCCTAGTGGCTTTTGATTTTCAAAAATATATAACTGATATGTATTTAGTAGAGGGATTAAAAATTTTGTCAGTTATATTTTATGTTATATTATATGTATATCAGTTATATTCTATACTACGTGAGTTAGTAAGAAGAATAGAAGCATAGTGTTTATCAGACTAAGAAACTAGAGAGAAGAAGAAAGAAAAAGGAAGAATAAGTTTTGAGAAATCAAAACAACGAGTCATCATCATCACCATCATCTTCTTCTCCTAATAAGAAAGGGTATCACTACAAAAAAAACAGTCATTGCCGACGGGACATGCCGTCGCCAATGACTACATTGCCGTCGGCATTGAGTCATTAGCGACGGCAATCCCCGTCGCCACTGCCGTCGCCTCCCAGGTCGTCGCCCCTCGCCCCCGTCGGCCCCCGTCGGCAGCATTCTCATGGCGACGGGTGTCATTGGCGACGGCAGTACTCATTGGCGACGGCCTGGGACGACGGTACACCCGTCGGCAAACAACCACTATAAATTTTTAGAGGCTCTCATTGGCGACGGCAACGCCGTCGGTAATGACAGTTATGCCGTCGGCAATGACTCTGATTTTTTGATTTTTTTTTAATAATTTTAAAATTTCCCTGTTCATTTACAAATATATACATATAAATTGTTACAAACTAATAAAACCCATCAAATATAATACGATTCACCCATCAAATAGTAATCCAAATTAAATATATAGATAAAAATAGCCGTCTGTATAACTCAAAAACTGTACAAGTACATACATGAAACTGAGAATATATCATAAACTAACTACAACCCAAATCAGGAGTCCCGCCACTCTCATCGCCGGTCCCACCCTGTACTGGAGTCTGCTCGTCAGTAGCTCGGCGGTCATCACCCTGTACGAGAGTGTCGTCGCCATCAGCTCGGCGGTCCTCACCTGTGCCTCCACCTCCACCTCCACGAGTCTCGTAAACAAGACCCTACAAAATTAAAATATTAATAACAAAAGCGAAATTAAAACATATTTACATTATTTTAGTTTGTGTTCTTCAAGTTATAACAAAGTAGGCAGACGGGGCTCGAACTCGGGCTCCGTATATCGGAATCGAGTTTCGTCCATTGTAACGTGTGCCTATTGCGTATGCGGTGCTATGTCTGTGTTTGCGTGTCGTTTCGACGACCGAGGCGGGTTTTGGCCTTTTTTTGACTATTGGTCTAAGTTTACGTAAGTTAGGTAGACGGGGCTCCGTATATCGAAATCGAGTTTCGTCAGTTGTAACGCGTTCCTATTGCCTATGTGGTGCTATGTCTGTGTTTGTGTGTTGTTTCGATGACTGAGGCGGGTTTTGGCCTCTTTTTCGACTATTGGTCTAAGTTTGCGTAAGTTAGGCAGACAGGGCTCGTACTCGGGCTCCGTATATCGGAATCGAGTTCCGTCAGTTGTAACGCGTGCCTATTGCCTATTCGGTGCTATGTCTGTGTTTGCGTGTCATTTTGACAACCGAGGCGGGTTTTGGCCTCTTTTTTGACTATTGGTCTAATTTTGCGTAAGTTAGGCAGACAGGGCCCAAACTCGGGCTCTGCATATCGAAATTGAGTTCCGTCCATTGTAACGTGTGCCTATTGCGTATGCGGTGCTATGTCTGTGTTTGTGTGTCATTTTGACGACCGAGGCGGGTTTTGGCCTCTTTTTTGACTATTGGTCTAAGTTTACGTAAGTTAGGCAGACGAAGATCGAACTCGGGATCCGTATATCGGAATCGAGTTTCGTCAGTTGTAACGTGTTCCTATTGCCTATGTGGTGTTATGTCTGTGTTTGTGTATCATTTCGACGACCGAGGCGGGTTTTGGCCTCTTTTTCGACTATTGGTCTAAGTTTGCGTAAGTTAGGCAGACGGGGCTCGAACTCGGGCTCCGTATATCAGAATCGACGTCTACCAGTTGTAATGCATTTCTATTGCCTATGTGGTGCTATGTCTGTGTTTGTGTGTCGTTTCGACAATCGAGGCGGGTTTGGCCTCTTTTTCGACTATTAGTCTAAGTTCACGTAAGTTAGGCAGACGGTGCTTGAACTCGGGCTTCGTATATCGGAATCGAGTTCCGTCAGTTGTAATGCGTGCCTATTGCCTATTCGGTGCTATGTCTGTGTTTGCGTGTCCTTTTGACGACCGAGATGGATTTTGGCCTCTTTTTCGACTATTGGTCTAAGTTTGCGTAAGTTAGGCAGACAGGGCTCAAACTCTGGCTCCGTATATCGAAATTCGAGTTCCGTCAGTTGTAACGCGTGCCTATTGCCTATTCGGTGGTATGTCTGTGTTTGCGTGTCATTTTGACGACCGGGGCGGGTTTTGGCCTCTTTTTTGACTATTGGTCTAAGTTTGCGTAAGTTAGGCAGACGGGGCTCGAACTCGGGCTCCGTATATCGGAATCGATTTTCGTCAGTTGTAACGCGTTCCTATTGCCTATGTGGTGCTATGTCTGTGTTTATGTATCATTTCGATGACCGAGATGGGTTTTGGCCTCTTTTTCGACTATTGGTCTAAGTTTGCGTAAGTTAGGCAGACGGGGCTCGAACTCGGGCTCCGTATATCAGAATCGACGTCTACCAGTTGTAATGCATTCCTATTGCCTATGTGGTGCTATGTCTGTGTTTGTGTGTCGTTTCGACAATCGAGGCGAGTTTGGCCTCTTTTTCGACTATTAGTCTAAGTTTACGTAAGTTAGGCAGACGGTACTTGAACTCGGGCTTCGTATATCGGAATCGAGTTTCGTCAGTTGTAACGCGTGCCTATTGCCTATTCGGGTGCTATGTCTATGTTTGCGTGTCATTTTGATGACCGAGGCGGGTTTTGGCCTCTTTTTCGACTATTGGTCTAAGTTTGCGTAAGTTAGGCAGACAGGGCTCAAACTCGGGCTCCGTATATCGAAATTGAGTTCCATCCATTGTAACGTGTGCCTATTGCATATGTGGTGGTATGTCTGTGTTTGTGTGTCATTTCGACGACCGAGGCGGGTTTTGGCCTCTTTTTCGACTATTGGTCTAAGTTTGCGTAAGTTAGGCAGACGGGGCTCGAACTCGGGCTCCGTATATCGGAATCGAGTTTCGTCAGTTGTAACGCATTTCTATTGCCTATGTGGTGCTATGTCTGTGTTTGTGTATCATTTCGACGACCGAGGCGGGTTTTGGCCTCTTTTTCGACTATTGGTCTAAGTTTGCGTAAGTTAGGCAAACGGGGCTCGAACTCGGGCTCCGTATATCAGAATCGAGTTCTGCCGGTTGTAACGCGTTCCTATTGCCTATGTGGTGCTATCTGTGTTTGTGTGTCATTTCGACAATCGAGGCGGGTTTGGCCTCTTTTTCGACTATTAGTCTAAGTTTGCGTAAGTTAGGCAGACGGTGCTTGAAGTAATAAAATCTGTTTTTACCTGTCGAATATGTGGAGGGAAGATGTTGGCCAAGACGACCGCACATACACGAATGGCCTCCTCCCGGACTACACCCATGAGTCCGTCAACGGCAGCTGTAGGATCTATGGAGCCGTGGACAAACTCCTGAGCAAGCTGGTAGATCCGCTCGCGTGATGGTGCGCCTGACTCCACGACACTGCTCGCCATGCACCCCTCAATAATCCGCCTGAAGAAGTCGTCAGATAATGAAGGGCCGGCGCCCGATCCACTCGCACCAATACCTCCGGTCGGTGGGCGACGTCGAGATCTCGCAGCAGGGACTATAGTGTAGGCTGGGACACGGGGAATGCCCACAACTCTACCCTTCTTCGGCCCCCCTGTAGCCTGCAGCCAGTCCTCCATCTCCTCATCCGCACGCGTAGAATCATCTACAGGAGTATCACCTCTCTGGCTGCTCCGGACCACAGCAAGGTCCTCGAACCGTGTCTGAAAAAAACACAAAAATAGATGAAAAGCAAAGTATAAAACAAAAAAATACAAAAAAATTTCATTATTTTAAATATATACTAAATAAAAGAATTAAATTACTTACAGCAATGCGCTCTGCCTCAGGTGAGATATAACCACCGTCACCTTTTTTCTGGTGAGCGTGCCACCAAAACTCAAGGCATGAAGGTGGGTGCTTTAGACTCACCTCGAGTCTTTCCCTGTAAAGGTCGTACGACTGAGACCCAGTGCAGTGTGGGAGACGACTCTGCTGTCGGGCAGCTGTACGCTGTGCCGACATCTTCTTGAACGTCTCGCCCTCCCAAATGCCGCACATCTGCTCCCACACCGCAGCACCAATGAAATCTGGCCGGACATCTCTAAGTGTATGTCCATCGGCCATCTTGGTCTGGGCCTTCTTCTTCCAGTCGTAGACCCACTTGTGCCAGTTCATCTCGAGATACCTCTGGAGAACAGTCATGCCATGGGCTTCCTGCCCGTCCTCAAAGCGGTAATATCTCTGTACATTACACATTAATAAGCTTAGTAGACCTGTGTTAAATCAAAGCGGTAAAAAATATTGAAATGGAATATAAAACTAACATATATGAATGAATGACATCTTACCGTAAACTCAGCAATAATGAGCCCACGTGAGCGGTCATCCACATCCGCCCACCTCATCCACGGGCTTGAGAATCGGTTGCGGACGATCCCAAGCAACGTGTTCCTTGGCGTCGCGTCAAGGATACTAAAATTAACACAGATACATTTGCAAATTACAAAGAATATATAAGAACTAAATAATTAATACAAAAATAATGTCAAATATGAAATTACCTATTACTCCCAATACGACATATAAGCGGCGCCTGGGGGGGATTCCCTAGCAATCCACGTGCTAGCCCCCGCGGAGGCCTACGTCGATCACCTATGTAGTAAAATACAACAATATTTATATAAATGAATATAAATTCAATACTATACAAAATTAAAAATAATAAGATGTATAACAACAAAACATGTAATTATACCCGATGATCCGGCCTGATCATCACCGCCACTACCTCCACAGCCTGAACTACCAGCACGCCCACCACGATCGCCATGTGGTGTACGCGCCATATCTGTATATATACTGTCAAATCATCAACAAAATATTATTAGACATTCGTAATCACAATAGTTTTAACAGTAACAACGAGGATAACATACGGATACAACTATTTGTAATATTTGTTTTTTTTATAAAATCCACAAAGTTCCACAATATCTTTATCAGAATAGTAACTTTAGGCGGATGCAATATTTTTGATATTTGATATAAAATATGCAAAAAATTAAAAATAAAAATTTCATAATGATCAAGAGTACTTTAACAACTTCATGAAACATATAGTTATTACCAAAGACGGTGTTAACAGGGTTCGTGGCGGCTTGGTTGTAGGCTCTGTCGTCGATTAAACGCTCTGTGTGAGTGAAAGCCACACAAGATGGCGTCGTCCTGTTACCCTTCTCATTCGCAATGATTTCAACGCCGCCGTGTTGCCAAACTCTGACTCACGAGTACGTGATGCTGAGATCTATACCGATTGCAGTTCCTCCTTTCCCTTTTCCGTCTCCTTTTTCGTCCATTATTAAGTAATAGTAATAGTAGTAGGTTACTAGTTTCTATTCAAGAGAGTTTTGGAAAGACATTATTACTACAAGGGTTAAGAAGTTAAAGAGGCGTGCGACAATTTTGAAAATTAAAAAATTTGGAGGACTTGATTTGACTGCTATAAACGTTCCGACGTGTTCCAGCGAATTAATATCCAAACAAGAGTTCTAATTTTGTTTTTGTTTTTTCTTTGTTTTTTTCTCGACTGTCTAGTTTCTTCAAGTTCAACCTATTTGGAAATATATTTGAATATAAGCCTTTGGATTAAAAGTAATCCACGGCTTTTGAAGGCTTGGTAAGGTATGACTTGGACATCTGGTGGAATTTATAGGGAATAATAGTCTCAAGAACTTAGGTTACTTTTATCATCAACTCACTTTACTTGGTCATCTAGCCAATTTTGACCTATCAAAGCTCACTTTAGGCTTGAAAAGTAGATTCGAACTTGGTTTTCTTACTAGCTTTGGTCATGGAAATTATTAGGAACCATTACAAGCATGTATTAGGAACTTTATATGAGCTCATTATAGTCTTTTAAGTCCAAGTATTAAAAATTACACAAAACAGTCCACTTTTGGGCATAAAATGGAATTTTTCACAAGTCTAATTCTCAAAACAGTTTAAGCTTGGTTTCTTTAGTTTGTGTAGCTTACTTATGCCATATTATAACTATTGAAACTTGCCTATATGGTTCAGGTGTGGTGGTTCTTCATTTTGGTGTTCATTGCTATTATAAAGCTTATTTTCATTGATTTTTAGATATGAATTGGTACAACACACCTCCTAGACCTTGGTTAACTTAAGGAACAACTTTCAAATAGTGTATATAGACAATATAGGGACTTTATACTGTCTTAAAACTTCAGTTGCCAAGATTGGCTATAATTGTCCTTATTTAGGCATAGTTTAGGTTAACAACCACAAACAGTCCTTTATTAGGTTTCAAGAAACCTTTAGGTACTCAGACATCTTTTAAAACATGATAATAATATAACCTTATATCCATTAATATATTTGCATCAGTTAGTTATTTTTCCAATACCAAAAACAGACCACTTTTGACATTTTAGGCATGTTTTAGTTCTAACTCATCTAACAGTCCCCAAGCCTTAAATTATTAGCATTAGCATATTATATGTTTTTGCTATAGACATAATATTCATGGTTTAAAACTCAAGGATGCAAGGCTTCATGCTTCTTATCCAAAACGGCCATCTATAGGCTTTAAATTTCATAAGAAACAAGGTTTATCAACATGTCAACAAAGATAGCATGAATGTGCAACATATAAGCTTGTACTATCTTTTTACATGGTATTTAACATGCATAGCATATGCCCGGATGGTTCAAGTAAGCAGCCATAACAGTCCATAACAAATCCTCTAATTAGCTTCTTGATTTCCTAAGTGATAAAATTAATCAATTATAGAGAGGGATATAAACTGAAAATCTTACATGTTTATGAGAGTACCAAAGATAGCATGAATGTTTATGCAAATAAATAGTTTTAACCCTTACTAAAGCAAACATGTTGCCATTCGAAGTATATTGAAGAACAGAGTGTTTATTGAAGAACATATACGGTAAGACACCGCAAAGTTACTTATTTTATAACTTCCATAGAAAATATAAGGGAATGCCTAAACACCAATTTAAGCATAACAAAAATATAATATTCATAGCTAGACAACCTCATATGAACTCACATTTGAACCACTTTGTTCCATACAAATCAAGAAAAGTAAATTAAATGCAAACAGAGGATAAATTTTCATGGATAAAGAAAGAGGGCATGGATATCATACCTTGTAATTTGGGGTAAACCAAGAGTAAATAAGAAGTCAGCAGAGGGGAAGTGGTGGCGGTCGGAGGTTCGATCGGCCGGAGGTTGGGTTCGCCGGAGCAGCAGGCGTCGGTTCCTGGCGCAGGGAGAGCAAACCTGCTAACTGAGATGATAATGGGTCGAACTAGGATGGTGATGGGGTGAACTGTGATGATTTATTAGGTAAATGTGTAGGCTAATTGAGCAAATGGCTGACTGGGAATGAAGAATTGAGAGGGAAAATCGAATAGCAGAGAAGAGGGGGGGAAACATAAGAGTCGTTGCCGTCGAAACGAGGGTTTTAATATCAGACTCATTCTCGACGGCGTGGCCGTCGTTATTACGCCCGTCGCCATTACATCAATACCGACGGCGAGCCCGTCGGCTATGACAATATTTCCCATCGCTAGTGAGTTTTCCCTCCACCGCGAAAACCTGGCGGCAAAACAAACACATTCCCGACGGCACTAAATCCATTATCGACGGCCATCCGTCGGCCACCAAACTAGTAAAGCTGGGATCTGGTCATTGGTGACGGGTGTCATTGGCGACGGCATTACCGTCGCCAATGACCTCATTGGCGACGGGTACAGAGCCGTCGGCAATGACGCCGTCGGCAATGACTCTTTTTTTTGTAGTGTATAATCTAACTCTACAATTGTTAAACCATGTTCTTCCATGTTTTCATAATCTTAAGTTCTCTTTAATTTGGTTTTCATGATAAACTATAAATTAATGATCTATATGTGTTAGATTATATATATAAACTATTTTATATGTGTTATATGGTAAATTAAGTAGTTCAATTCATGTAAATATGATGAACATGAAGAAATCATGTTCATAGCAATTTACAACGAACTAACTTGAAAAATAGTTTCTTAAATATCAAAATTTGTGTTTGATTGTGATATGTTATGTAAATTAATCATAGCTTATAATAATATGTTAAGAAACAAACAAAACATGATTTGAGTTATGTAATTTGGTTTAAAAATGAACTCACAGTGTTAATTTTCTTTAAGAAAACTTAACAATAGTGTTTTCTTCAAAATCATAAAATTAAGGGTTTTGATTATATGTTGTGGTGTTTATGTATATTAAAAACATTTTAGAAGTTTAAAGTTATGATTTTATAAAGTTTATATGCATTATATGTACAAAAATCTGAGTTTGGTGCTAAGAAATAAGCCAAATTGGGCTTTTTTTCTACACAGTTCGCGAGCTGATTTTTCCATCAGCCTAGACACCCGCCCCAGCGGTTATTTACCTGCCCCAGCAGACTTTCCCTATGACAACACGAAAATTTATAAGATCTTGAATGATTAAAATAAAGGTTAAAGAATAAAACCTAGATGGAAAATAGAGGAATAATTTAAAAATTTTAAGAAGAACCTATAAGGTTTACTATTTGAATAAGAATAAAGAAATATAACCTAATATATATATATTAGGTAGGGTAATTAAAAATTCTAAAAGATTTATTTTGTACATCTCAATTAATTAATTTTATAACCTAAGAATAGCAAGTCTAATTAGGTTATAAAATTAAAAATATAAGAGTAAGGAATTTATTTACAAAGGTGTGTAATGGAAACCCTAACTAAATGATTAGGGTAAGATAAAAATTAAAAGTATGGGACTAAATTGATTTTATGGCCCAAAAAATTAATTGAATAGCCCAATTGTTTAATTAAGCATTGGACTTGTAGCTAATTTTGATTTAATAGCAATTAAGTTATTAAACTAGCCTAATATATCATGCATGGGATAAGTATAATAATGGTCCAATTTATTATGGGTGGGAGCCCAAGTTAATTTTAATTAGTAAGCAAAGCAATAAAAAGGCAAGGCCAAAATAAATTAAAATAAAAGTCCAAGTTTAGCCCAATTGGGAGAGAACTCATTGGACCTTTAGTTCGCTAAGTGGGCCATAAAACAAAATCAAGCTTTAGCCTAAGAAGGCCATCATGGCCGGTTTTTACAAGAGGAGAAAGGGAGAGATGAATGTGATCATTATGTTTACTTTAGTAGGTATTTACTTTGCTAGGTGTCTTGTGTTTATTTGGCCACCACTCTTCTCTTTGCTTGCAAGAATTAACTTACTCAATTGGAGAGAGAAATGATAAGGATTTAGAAGGATATGATGGATATATATTATGATATCTAATAATTACTTTTTCTAGCAAACTTAAATATCTCACTTTATATTTTATAAGAAAAGCTAATAGAGAGAAAGAAGAGAGAAGAAATGAACAACAAGAAAGAGAAAGAGAAAGGGAGAAATTCGGACAGAGGAAGAGAAAAGAAAGAGGGGCGGCCATGAGATGGAGAGGAAGAAGGAGAAAAAAATTCTCCATGGAAGAAGAAGAAGAAAAAGATAAAAGCAAAGGTATAATCCACATCTCTAAGCTTTATTCTATTTTTTTTTATTAAATTGATGGAAAGGGGGGAGTTTTTGATTTTGAATTTTAAAACTCTTTAATCTATGAGATTTCTATAGATTCATGTATGAATCTAGCTATTCCAAGTGTTAGAAATTGGATCTAAAGCATAAAAGGGAAGGTAAGTTTTTCAAAAGTAAGAAAATCTAATTTTTCTTAGCCTTGATTGTGTTTATTTTGTGTTTGATGATTATTTGAGGTATTATATCATGGATCATTGTAGATCCATGGGTATATGAGATATTAGTATGTGTTATGATGTTTGATGATGGATTATGTTGGTTATTAGGTGAGAATATGAAAGTTTTCTTAGAAATCGTCAAGTATGAAAAATTAGATTTTTGTAAAAATGAAGTATGAAATAGAAACGACCATATCTCCTATTGTATTTCAAATTTTTGAGTGTGGTCAATTTATGGAGTTAGATATATAAGTCTTCTAACTTTTTCAAGTGAAATTACTGGAAAAAAAAGTTGTAGATTTTCGTGTGGACTGATTTTAGCAAAGGACGCCAAAACTAAAAAAAGGACAAAAAGCTGCTGCCACTATTTTGCAGGGCCAGTTTCGTCCACTTAATTTATGAAATAAATTCCAATATTTTGGGAATGAAAATATATAAGATAAAGTAGCTTGTGTCCAAATATGAGCTCATGTCGACTTAAATTGAGCAAGTTATGACCATTTCAATATTTGTATTTTTTTGACGAAAAATGCTATAATCGGAGTTGTATAACTCCGATGGCCACGAAGTTTAAACTGGAAGTCCACATTAACATATGTAAGATCCCGCCAAGAGTTGGGAATTTCTGGAGTTAAGCGTGAGGTAGCTAATTTCTTAAAGAATTAACTAGAAACGGATTTTAGAAAATACTAAAGAGAGTTGAAAATTTCCAGAAAAATTATTTTTGTGTATGGATTATATGTATATATGTTTGGCCAGAGGATAGAAAAATAATAAACTGATTTAGTATTTTCGTAAATAGGGTGATTCAGCTTGCTGAAATGAACATTTCATGTTGCTGAAATGAAAACTGAAAATGTTAGGAAGACGGTTTAGTTTCAGCTTGCTAAAATGGAAACTGAAAAGGTTAGAAAGGGAAGACAGTTTGGTTTCAATTTACTGAAATAATATATTAAGTCTTCTGAATTCATAAATAGTTTACCGTGTTATAATAAGAACTTATAAAGGAACGATTAAGTGTTAAGTCTAAGGTAGTGCAATCGTACCCTTTAATGGTTGATGTATAGTAGCTGGGCTAAACGACTCCTTCATATGGGGAAGGTATATACGAATTAGTAACCGATCTAACTCACTGTGAAAATCGTATAGACGAAACGGAAGCTAATTTGTTAGTTGTTTGTGAAAAATCACTCAGTATACTATATTGAATATTATTAAAGACTCGATGTGTACAAGGTTTAGACTTGTGTATATGTATAGTGTTAAGGTTATCTAATATTTGATTATGTGTTTAAATGTTAGATAGTTTACTTATAAGGTATGGTATGCTAATTGAAAGATCAATCTTATAACTAATAGGTCTTTACAATAAAGTGATTAAATTATATTGTGTAGCAGTAATCGACGGTACAGGCAAGTTTTCTCTAAATCAACTTTGAGTTATATTTCGAAGCATGTTCGTAAATAATTATTGTTAATTATTCACATCTTTACTGATTATTGATTCGCACTTAGTGCATGTTGCATATGTTCATCAGATTTGAAAGGCTGATCACGTTCATTACCATTTGGTTCAGTTAAATTTGTTCATGTTCATTGTTGGCCATTCTTCATTATTGACTCTGTCATTCAGTTATAAAAATTGATTTATATTCTTTCACAATTATTATATTGTTGAAAGTTTGTCAACTTATTATTCTTTTCAATCATGATATATCTTCATTTGAACTTAAACTTGTTGGGCAAACTTGTTGCTCACCCTTGCTATATCATGATAAAAATTTCAGATTAAGGCGAAACTTCAGACACAGGTAAAGACAAAGACAAGTTCCAAGATTGGATTATTGTACGGTTAAAATTGTAATAGTATTGGACTCAAATGGCATTGTATTAGGATATTGAATGCAGGTAATCAGTTAAGGTTAACAGACCTTGGAAATTATGTGTAAAAGTTTATTGTATATACAATTTATGTTTATATTTTCCGCAGTAGTTATAGAAATAATATATCGTAACGTACCATGTCCGAGGTTCTGGGGACCCGGATTTGGGAGCGCTACATTTGGTATCAGAGCTGTAGGTTATAAACCTTAGGTAGGGTTACCTTAGGCTATAACTGCAAAGATGAGGATAAGGAATAAACTTAAATAGAGTTTAAGTTCTAAGCGATGAATTTGGGCAATGTATTAATAAGTTAATAAGATTCAAAGAAGAATCCTGACAAGTAATAAAGATCCAGAGTTACCTAACTCTGATAATAAAGATAAACAGTAGTAATGAATAGATAGAGTCTGAAAGACTAAAAGTATAAAGTGAAAGAAGATCGTAAAACAAAACGATCATAACATAGAAAAGAATCGTAATATAATACGATTATAATATGAGACCACAACGTGATTTAATAAGGTCATAGCAGGAAGGAGCATCAATCAAATGATTAAAAAATTTATAGCAGAATTGATGTACGACAGTTGTACTATAAAATTGTACTATTAAAACTCAGGAAAGAGTTGTAGAGTTGTAGAATTGTAGATACAGATTAAATAAAATTCGCATCGAGTAAAGAGGGAGCTAGGATTATGTGGAATTTCAATTGAGGACTCAGGTGATAGCTGAGTTGTACAAACCTTTGTATGGGCGGGGGTTTTGTGCTTAGTTTAACGACTACTTAGTTTATCACATTGATAATCATTGAAATGTTGGTGTCGCACTATTCGCTATATGTATGTTGAGAAGGTGATTCTTTTCCCATGTGTATGACGAATAGGTAGAGAATATAAGATTAGGCGAGAGTTCTTTAAACTCATACGTATGGTAAGTTCGTGACTCATAATCGTATGGTGGAACCCCTCAGCGAATCAACGACTTTGGTCTGACTAGGATAAGTTCCTAAACCCATACGATTAGGGTAAGTTTTTGAACTCATAACGTATGGTATGTTTGATGAACTATACTGGGTATAGGAAAGTTGTGGAATAACGTATAAAGTTGTGGAACTCATAACGTATGATTATGTAATAATACCCAATTCAATTCGATATGGTGAAATGTACATGGATTATATATGGATATGTACCCCAACTTACTACATTATAATGTTGTTTCCTCATTAGAAATACATTGTGACTCTAATTTAATACCTGAGTATACATGGTAGGGATATATATGATAACATAAGTGTTGTATATAACTCATGTTACCCAGTTACTGAGCTTTATTTAAGCCTTGTCCCTATTTGAGTAACCCAAATGCTTATATACGTGAAGAACTTAATTGCTAGTCTACTCCCTATTGCTCTCAAACTCAGCATTCCATAGAAAATGATGAGCAAGGGTGAGGAATTCATGATGAGTTCCAATAACTCTCACCAACTCTCTCTTATCCATTATACACTCTTGCAATCCTTTGATTTTATTTGAAAGATTTATGCATTGTCTGGTTATTCAAATGCCTATAAGAGTAAGCTCTTCTCCTCCCATTTTCAATTGCTGGGATATTGTTAAGTGTTAGAGAGTAATCAGAGGGTGAGTTTGTATCAATAGTGAGAATCTGAAATTGAAGGAGGCTTGATACAACAGCTTAATACATTAGCAAAGGTACACTCATGTTGATCATTTTCTATAAAAATTCTAATATCTTAATTCTTGAATTAAGCATAGATTATTTCATAACTTGATTGGAGTATGATTATTAGTTGCTATGTTAGCTTACTAGTATGTTAGAACTGTGGTAGATTATATCTGGAATGAATTTCGTAGGAAATTTCTGAGTTGGGTCTGTGAACTGCAGAGCTGAAGGCATGTCTGCCCCTGGCCGCGCACCTGCGCAGCTGCGCCAGTTTTATACTGGCCAGCGGCACAGCTGCGCTGGTCCCCTATCCCAGTTTTTGCCTTATGTTAAGAAATCTGCTAAGAGTTACCTAATTATTATAGCTTAGACAAGCATGCAAGCAGGGATAATATAAATATATATGTATATTAAACTAATGTGAGCATGTTTTATTAAGATTTCATGCAAGAATGATAAAGTTATAGTTTTGGAAATAAACTTAAGGTTTTATAAACGAATTTTGGCGTATATAAGTCATGTTTATATTCTGACTTTTGAGACACATTAGTATGGTTTAAGAATGCATGAAAGGCATGTTGACTTACGTATATGAGTTTCATAATGTAACATGAGCATGCATACCTCACTAGTGCACATTTCTAACGAAAGTGTAAGATTTGAAAACAAACTTTTGACACATATGTACCATATCCATATTCTGATTTTGCAAGCATGTTTACATGGCCTTGAAATACATGACGGACATGTTAACATATGTATATATATAGCATGAACATGTTAGGCCTTATTAGTGAACTTTACTAAAGAAAGTATAAGTTTTGAACGTGCACCTTGACATGTATATTAAGATTTGAATTCTGATATTTGTAAACATGTTTGATAGTACTCGTAGACTCGATCATGTATCCTACATGTATATATACCATGATTAGGTGTTGTGATTCAAATGAAGCATAAATGAAGCATGTTTTCAAAACAAAACGGTGTTAGTTGCATGAATGTGATATAATTATTCATGAGTATGCCTAATACAAAGTATATGAATACCCTATGTGTTTAAAAGGCGAGCATGCTAGACTTTATGACTTTATAGCCTTGAATGGACTTAAGTTTTTACGGGTATTAACTTAGAACCTATATCATGTAAATTGAACGTGAAAAGGTTGAACGAGCATGAAAGTATCCTTTAATATGTATACGTGCTATGTAGGACCATATGTTAATACTTGAATTCGACTTCGACGGTTAATAGAGTATATTTGCTTTATTATGGCCTTATGTGTTAGTAATGATATATGAGAATGATTAACTCAAAAGATGGACTACACTAGCTATATGTAAATAGATTAGTGGTAGACGGGCATGTGTATGTGAAGAATAGTAGTAAGTACGTATGGTTAAAGTATACTTATACGTACATAGTTATTCTAAGAATACGATAAGAAAGTGAGACGAATGTTCTAAGAACCAAGTTAGATAACAATGTAATAATTATTATTATATTGAGGATATATGGATGTATATAACTAATGAGTGTGATCTCTATGATTAATATAACTGTGTAGGATTACACGAAGTGCAGATATTCTTAAGAAGTTAAGTCGTAGTTGTTAAACTACGAATCAGGCAAGTCTTTCAGTTCTTATTTGATATATGAATTCAATAACTGTTAGTTGAATTATATTATGCTATGATGATGTGAACTTATATATGAACTGTATATGAGAATTGTATGAGATTGTAAGTTGATCTGTGATGATATGCTTGTTATGTGAGAAGTAACATGCTTAGTAAATATAAATTAATTTTAAATGCATGAACTGAGTATGACGTTATATGCTATGTGATGCATGAAAACTGTTAGAATTGTTGAGCTGTCGAGCTCACTCTTGCAAATAACCATTTTTGCAGGTTAAGGACTTACGATAAAAATTTTGTGCTTCTTGATTGATAAAGATAGATAGTATCGCAACGAAGAATACTATTTAGATTATCGTTTGAACCCTATTTAGGTTCTATGAGTGTACTTGATATATGCTTATGATGTTTAATACTTGTTGTATTGTAAAGATGTATTAGTTAATACATAGAGGATATCGAGTCGAGTTGTAAACGTTATACGATAACTCAAATAGAATGAATCATATTATAAAGTTGATTTAGGGATTTGTAATTGATTCAAGTTATGAAATCAATAAAAAGGTTTTATTCAAAGAAGATTGAAAAAGTTTTAGTTATTCCGCATTTTAGTAACATCGAATATGATGTTTAGACAGGTATGGTAAATGACCAAGTTTGTAACTATTAAAAGTTTGGAGTCATTATACAAGATCCTAGATATGAATAGAATTTATATTCTAAATTATAATAAAGCAAGTTGTATTCTTTTAGTAATAATTAAAAGATGTAATAGTTCCGCGTTAGTATTTGGTTAGTAGTATAGTGACTGCACCGGATCCGAGGTAATAGAAGGGACCCTAATTTGGGGGTGTCACATGTAACTTAGAACAACATCTTTTATTGTCGACAACACTACACTTGCGTACGTGCATGTCCGACGCCCTCTGATTGCCTCCGAATACGAATCAGTCACAAAGATGAACCTTTTTACCCATTTTAATGACTTCAAATTGAAAAACTTAAAGAATTAAAGTTGTAGGTCTACTTGTTATCTTTTCGAATCATCCTAAATCGCCTTAATCGGAGTTCGTATAAAAACGTTATGCTTATTTTACTATAGGAGGTTAAAATAGAAAAAAAAATTCTGCACTACCCTCGTTGGGGCGGGGTTTAGGCCCTCTGGGTCGGGTAAAATCTGTATGGCCCACTGGGGCGGGCATAAAGCTGGCTGGGGCAGGCATGCCCATGCGGTTCAGCAACAGTTCGCGATTTTTTATAGTTTTTAGCCCAAATAAATGCATATTAAACTAACACAGTGATTTCTATGAAGTATGAACTTCATAGAAATATTATACAATGTTACTAACATGTTTTTAACATCTTAAATTATGCAATTACTCTAATCAAATGATGAAATTTCACTGTTCTTGGTGTTCTTGACGGTTTTGAAGAAAAACACGAAAATCATCGTCACGGATTCGTTATAACTCTGAATCCGTCCGTTCAAAGTTTGTTTTCTTTGTTTAAACATGTATTATCATAATCTATTGTAAAATTTAAGTTAAACAAATAATTCATGGCATAAAATTTATACATAAAGGCCAAATACGTGTTCTTCATACTTTTCATACTATGTAAATTATAAAACTTTAATTAAAACATGTTTACATGAAATTGATTACACTAACACATGAATGTATGATAAAAAAACATCTTGTAGACATATACTAACATATATATCATCATATACCCAATAATTCATCCGTACTTTAATTACAGAGAGCTTTAAAAATTATTTTCATGGAGAAGGTATAAAAAACACGAACTTAGAATCTCAGATAAGAAATTACCCTTTGCTTCTTGATAAGATGATGATAAAGAACTCTAGAACCTTAAGCCTTCTTCTTCAATTCTCAATCGCTCTCAAGTTTTTCTCTCTATTCTCTCTATTTAGCTCTTTGATGGAATATAAAGTTTGATATGATATATATGTATATAAGCCTGATATAAATATACTTATATTCAAACTGATGATGTCGTGGTCGGTTAATGCCCTTAGTGGGTTAACTGGCTAACTCCTCCTGGGCTATGTTTAGCTAACATCATATATACACTTTCCCATTAATTTAATTACTTCTTATCATATAGCTTAATAATGTCGCACCTTTATTAATCAAATAATCTTATTTAAATTAATTAAATAAAATAGAATAATTCTATATTAAATTACATAGTCACATAATTAAATTCTCATTTATTAATTATGCCAAATTATAAATTTCTAATTAATTATTAAATTAATTAGAATAACATTATGCTTATTAAATAATTAATTTAATCAAATAATCTCAATTAAATTCATATTTTGAATAATAAATTTCTCCTCATTAATTTAATCAACGTAACACATATAACTAAATTAATCTACCAAAAATTCATCAATTAATTATTTAATTCTTAATTGAATAATTAAATCATTAAAAAATATTTATTTAATTCAATAAATATTCAAATTAAATTACAAAATCTCGTTCATCACAGATGGACTTCGAGCCATTATCACATCGTTATCTGTTGCGACATGATAATTCCAAAAATAATTTTCAATAGTTTTGAACGGCTTAAAGTAGAGTCTACGCTAATTGTTTTGGCTAGACAAAGATTATTTAAAATATCAAAATGTATCTTATATATCATTAATGCATCATTGAACCTAGTGCAAAGATGATAAAAATGATGGAGTTATCAATACAGAATTACCTAGTGCTGGATATGATCTAAGGATCTTCAGCTACTATAGTATATTGTATTATGACAAAGTCACAAAATGACGGAATCTTCAACGAACTGTAAATACAGTGCAGTATAATGACGTCATAAAATAATTTTTAAAATTTTAAAGAAAAGTCAAGTGTCAATTAAATTTGGCCAGACACATATTTTGATTGATGTTCAAATTATTGATATATGTCTAAGCTATTTGATTTAGCTAGACAAAGGTTTATGAAAATTCAAATATCTCTTTGAGAATGTATCCCAAACCATATTGTTTTGGTTCGGACTCCAAGCTGAGTATGAACATCCCTAAATTGAAAAATATTTGTGCGCCAAAGGCAGATATGTTGTTCCAACATGTGGTATCTGATCAATGCAGGGTATAACGGGCTGATCACCCATGCCCGTAAATATGACGGTTTACGGATGAATTTTTGTTTAAACCTTTTCGAAATTAAAAAATAAAAGTTCATGGCCACTCAGCATGCTATAAAAAAAATTTAACTCTATAGAGAGAAGTCTAGTTAGAATGTGATGAGAGAATAGCTCATCGTAGAAGGAAATCGTATGTACTCATTAAATGAAAATAAAATCAGATAAAGGTTAACTTGAAAACCTAGTTTTGTTGAATAAAAGGAGTAGGAAATAGTTGGCTGTAATTTCAAGGACGAAATTCTTAGAAGAAGGGGTGAATGTCGCAACCCAAAAATTTATAAGATCTTGGATGATTAAAATAAAGGTTAAAGGATAAAACCTAGATGGAAAATAGAGGAATAATTTAAAATTTTTAAGAAGAACCTATAAGATTTACTATTTGAATAAGAATAAAGAAATATAACCTAATATATATATTAGGTTGGGCAATTAAAAACTCTAAGAGATTTATGTTGTATATCTCAATTAATTAATTTTATAACCTAAGAATAGCAAGTCTAATTGGGTCATGAAATTAAAGATATATGAGTAAGAAATTTATTTACAAAGGTGTGTAATGGAAACCCTAACTAAATGATTAGGGTAAGATAAAAATTAAAAGTATGGGACTAAATTGATTTTATGACCCAAAAATTTAATTTAGTAGCCCAATTATTTAATTAAGCATTGGACTTGTAGCTAATTTGATTTAATAGCAATTAAGTTATTAAACTAGCCTAATATATCATGCATGGGACAAGTATAATAATGGTCCAATTTATTATGGGTGGGAGCCCAAGTTAATTTTAATTAGTAAGCAAAGCAATAAAAAGGCAAGCCCAAAATAAATTAAAATGAAAGCCCAAGTTTAGCCCAATTGGGGGAGGATTCATTGGACCTTTAGTTAGCTAAGTGGGCCTTAAAACAAAATCAAGCTTGAGCCCAAGAAGGCCATAATGGCCAGTTTTTACAAGAGGAGAAAGGGGGAGATGAATGTCATCATTATGTTTAGTTTAGTAGGTATTTACTTTGCTAGGTGTCTTGTGTTTATTTGGCCACCACTCTTATCTTTGCTTGCAAGAATTAACTTACTCAATTGGAGAGAGAACTGATAAGGATTTGGAAGGATATGATGGATAGATATTATAACATCTAATAATTACTTTTGCTAGCAAACTTATATATCTCACTTTATATTTTGTAAGAAAAGCTAAGAGAGCGAAAGAAGAGATAAGAAAGGAATAACAAGAAAGAGAAAGAGAAAGGGAGAAATTCGGACAGAGGGAGAGAAAAGGAGGAGGGGTGGCCATGAGGGGAAGAGGAAGAACGAGAAAAATGCTCCATGGAAGAAGAAGAAAAAGATAAAAGCAAAGGTATAATCCAAATCTCTAAGCTTTACTCTATTTTCTTTTATTGATTTGATGGAAAAGAGGGGGTGTATGATTTTGAATTTTAAAACTCTTTAATCTATGAGATTTCTATAGATTCATGTATGAATCTAGCTATTCCAAGTGTTAGAAATTGGATCTAAAGCATAAAAAGGAAGATAAGTTTTTCAAAAGTAAGAAAACATAATTTTTCTTAGCCTTGATTGTGTTTATTTTGTGTTTGGTGATTATTTGAGGTATTAGATCATGGATCATGGTAGATCCATGGGTATATTAGATATTAGTATGTGTTATTATGTTTGATGATAGATTATGTTGGTTATTAGATGAGAATATGAAAGTTTTCTTAGAAATTATCAAGTATGAAAAATCAGATTTTTGTAAAAACGAAGTATGAAATAAAAACGACCATATCTCCTATTGTATTTCAAATTTTTGAGTGTGGTCAATTTTTAGAGTTAGATATATAAGTCTTCTAACTTTTTCAAGTGAAATTACTGAAAAAGGAGTTATAAATTTTTGTGTGGACTTATTTTAGCAAAGGACGCCAAAACTGAAAAAGGGACAAAAAGTTGTTGCCACTTTTTTACAGGGGCAGTTTTGTCCACTTAATTTATGAAATATATCCCAATCTTTTGGGACATGAAAATATATAAGATAAAGTAGCTTGTGTCCAAAAATGAGCTCATTCCGACTTAAATTGAGCAAGTTATGACCATTTCAATATTTGCATTTTTCAAACGAAAATCTCTATAACCGGAGTTGTATAACTCCGATGGCCACAAAATTTAAACTGGAAGTCTACATTAATATGTGTAAGATCCCGCCAAGAGTTAGGAATTTCTGGAGTTAAGCATGAGGTAGGTAATTTCTTAAGGAATTAACTATAAACGGATTTTTGAAAAATACTAAAGAGAGTTGAAAATTTCCAGAAAATTTGTTTTTGTCTATGGATTATATGTATATATGTTTGGCCAATGGATAGAAAAATAATAAACTGATTTGGTATTTTCGTAAATAGGGTGTTTCAGCTTGTTGAAATGAACATTTCAAGTTGCTGAAATGAAAACTGAAAATATTAGGAAGACAATTTAGTTTCAGCTTGTTGAAATGGAAACTGAAAAGGTTAGAAAGGGAAGACAGTTTGGTTTCAGTTTACTGAAATGATATATTAAGTCTTCTGAATTCGTAAATAGTTTACTGTGTTATAATAAGAACGTATAAAGAAACGATTAAGTGTTAAGTCTAAGGTAATGCAATCGTACCCTTTAATGGTGGATGTATAGTAGCTGGGCTAAACGACTCCTTCATATGGGGAAGGTATATACGAATTAGTAACCGATCTAACTCACTGTGAAAATCGTGTAGACAAGACGGAAGCTAATTTGTTTGTTATTTGTTGGAAACCACTCAGTATACTATATTGAATATTATTAAAGACTCGATGTGTGCAAGGTTTAGACTTGTGTATATTTATAGTGTTAAGGTTATCTAATATTTGACTATGTGTTTAAATGTTAGATAGTTTACTTATAAGGTATGTTATGCTAATTGAAAGATCAATCTTATAACTGATAGGTCTTTACAATAAAGCGATTAAATTATATTGTGTAGCAGTAATCAACGGTACAGACAAGTTTTCTCTAACTCAACTTTGAGTTATATTTCGAAGCATGTTCGTGAATAATTATTGTTAATTATTCACATCAATACTGATTATTGATTCGCACTTAGTGCATGTTGCATATGTTCATCAGGTATGAAAGGCTGATCACATTATTACCATTTGGTTCAGTTAAATTTGTTCATGTTCATTGTTGGCCATTCTTCATTATTGACTCAGTCATTCAGTTATAAAAATTAATTTATATTCTTTCACAATTATTATATTGTTGAAAGTTTGTCAACTTATTATTCTTTTAAATCATGATATATCTTCATTTGAACTTAAACTTGCCGGGCAAACTTGTTGCTCACCCTTGCTATATCATGATAAATATTTCAGATTAAGACGAAACTTCGAACACAGGTAAAGACAAAGACAAGTTCCCGGATTGGATTATTGTACGGTTAAAATTATAATAGTATTGGACTCATGTAACGAATGAGATTTTTATATATTATTTATAAATATTTATTGAATTAAATAAATATTTTATGAGATTTATTTATTGAGCTAAATAAATAAATTATGTGATTGTTGTCGATTAATTTAATTAAGTGCAATATAATTAATTGAATTGATGCGTGAGTAATGGTGTAGCATAATTCTATTTTAATTGAGAATAATTAAATTAGAGCAATATTATGTGCTAAGTGTTTATAATAATTTACTAATTTGTTACATGAATTATGATTAATAATGGAATTACAATTGTGTAGCAATTTGGTATTATGTGCAATTTTAATTAATTAATGAATGTTAGCTTTTATTTAATTAAGTTAGAAGGTTGCAATATAATTAAATAAAGTGTAGCATTTCAACTATGGGTTAAAGGATTTATTAAAAGAATTGAAAAGGATTTTATATTGATTTTACCAAACAAGACCCTTACTTTTGTTTTAAACCTGTTTTACTAAACATGGCCTTATTAGTTAATAAAAATCTATTTTAAAAAAATAATAATGAGGTTTTGCCAAACATGGCCTTATATGGCTTTTCAAATTCAATTTTTTGTAACCTATGTAATAAGTAGTAGTTAATATAGCAATTAGTATATTACTTATTAACTATATTAATATTATAAGTTACATATATATTATAGATGTATGTGTATATTATATATCTATATATTATACGTTAGTTTAAAAGTTAGTCAGTTAGTTTCATAAAACAAAGAAAGAAAAAAACAGAGAGAGTTAGAGAGGATACTCAGAGAAGAAGAAGAGGAAGAAGAGAGAAGAAGAAGAAGCTTTGAGAAAGCAAGAGGAGAACTATACACAATCATCATCTCCATCTCTTCTCCTAATCCAAGCTAGAAAAGGGTATAATCATAAACTCCATAACTTTTAATTGTGTTTTTCAATATCTTCATAGTTTAGAACTCTCTGTAAAAATTATTTTCACAAAATTGATGTGAGCATGAAATTTATGTGTGATATGTGTTATAGCATGTTTGTATATGAGTTATATAATTTTTTTAGCAATTCAATTCATGTAATTTCAATGAACAAGAAGAAATCATGTTCATAATGATTTACTGTAAACTAATTTTGAAAATAGCCTTTTAAACTATCAAATTGGTGTTTGATTATTGATTATTATTTAAATTGATTATGGGTTATCTTAATATGTTAAAAATTAGAGTTATTACAAATGGAATTTCATGAATTGATTTAAAAACGAATTCGCAATAATAATTTTCGTCAAAAACGCTTGATATTGTGTTTTTCTTTAAAAAATCATGAAAACTGGGTTTGTGATTATGTGTTGTAATGATTTTGTATGTTATAATCATGCTAAAAGTCTAAAATTTTGTTGTGATTAAGTTTCATGTACATCATGTTGAAAAAAATCGTATTTCGGCGTGAAGAAATAAGCCAAACTGGCTTATTTCTCTGCCGTTCTGGTGTACTATCGCAGACAACCAAAAATAAACCTTACTGCGAACGATAATAATGTAGTAGTGCAAGTAAGAGTCGATCCCACAGAGTCTAATTAATCTATTTTTATATACTTTGTATTCCAAAAGAGGGGGATTTTTGATTGTTATTAATAAAAATAAACTAATGCGAAAATAACGTAACGAACTAAATCAAGAGAACAAACCTTGGGTTAAGTCAACTTCCACGTTAGAAACATACACTGATCATTGACTCAAGCATACACAATTAATACCTTGAATATTCATCGTTAGAATCACTTCCATGTCTTTCCTTAATTTTAGTTAGATAGAAACAAGCGATCTAAATAACCCTAACTACTAAACAACTTCAGACAAGCGCTAAAAGTTTAATCTAATAGAAGCTTTAAGAATTAGAAAAACCAATGAAGCTAAACAACACAAGCACAAGCGGTTGCATTTAATTTAGTTGAATATTCTTCCTATGATATAATAATATCGTGATCTGCGGTCAATTATTAATCTTAGTTGCTTCGCAAATTAGAGTGATCAAACAATTACGGATTCGATATCTAATTTAGCAGTAGATTTCAATGAATAATAAACTAGTATGCATCCTAGAAATTAATCAAATCAATCATATAATTCAAGCACAGGAGAATAAATAATACTCAAAATAATAATTGAACAAATAAAATCAATTAGATCTCACATTGTATTTAATCCAAGGATTCCGTCTCCTTAATCCAAGAACAAGAGTTAGCCTCACATGGCTATTGAATCACTAAGAAATATAGAGAGAAGAAGTATATTATTTAATACATCCGATCAAATACTCCTCCAAGTCCCATATTTATAAATATTATAACATATGCCTTCAACATACCCTAGCCTCGCTGCCGAGTCCAATCCGCAAAGGGACAAGCTACTGCAAATTCCGCCTCCCCGCTGGGGCGGGTCTTCTAAGTACAAAGCCCCCGCTGGGGCGGGTTACCTCTCTGTCCAGCCGAATAATTTCCTTCATGAATTACTCAATTCATTAGTCAAGCACGTGAGCCATGTGCTTTTACATTCTGCTGGATCCGTTTACTTGTATTGCTTATTTCGTGACTCTCCCTTCCAAGCTCCTCAACCCAATCCGTGTTTGCAAATTTCATGGCCCACATCATCAGGCTACTTTGAAAACCGTGAGCTGCTTCTTTTAATTCCAAACCCACTTGATATAATGCAAGCTGCTGCCTTATAATCCGTGGGCCCATTCCAAGCTGCTAACTTTGCATGATAATTATTGCATTAATGAACCAAACCGTGGGCCCATGTAAATTCAATTGCAAGCTACCAAAACCATGACCTGCCTGACCCCTTATCTTGCTACTATTCGGGCGTGCATGAGGCCTTGCAACGTGGCCCATTACCAAGCTTGCATGATGATGATTACATGGAATATGGATTTTAGACGGCTGGGCTGAATCAATTTCTTTCGCAAGCTACTACCATCCGTTATCAAGCTAGTGACATAGACCACTACCTAGCATTCCTCAATTGCTTTAGCAAGCTGGTGCTTTACATGCTGCTCAATCGTGGGTCATCTCCTTTTGCCGTGAGGTGCTATAGTGTGTGATAATGGGCTCGTGAGGTGCTTGGATCCATGAGCCCATTTTATATATGATTCCTTTAATTGCTTTGTAATTGAACAAGCCATAAGCTGCTATAATCTTTCCTTTGCAAATTCGTGTGGGCTAACAATCCTTTGTAGAGTTAGTGGAATTAAACCATTTGCTTGCTAATTTCGTGGGCTTTCTTTTCATGTTGAATGGTATGTTGAAAATACATCTTCTCTTGCCCCTTTTGCATTCATTTTGCTTCATTGGTTCAATTGTACCTAAAATAACAAATATAAGATAAATGAATATACTTAAGTACAAAAGAGTTATAAAAGATTAAGTATTACGGGAATAAAACATAACATATTTCATTCTCATCAAATTCCCCCACACTTATCTTTTGTTCGTCCTCAGGCAAAACAAAAATAAACTATAACACAAAAATTCAACTAAACAAATTTCTACAAACTTGAGCCACGAGTTAACATGAATTTCAATATAAACCTCAAAGATTCAAAACAATAACTCTTGGGTACTTCAAAACATTGTATTATTTGAAACCCAACTTTACTTATCAATCTTACTTTATTCTCAACCCCTTGTGCGTGTGTGAATCCACTTTTATCAAACTAATCAGACTACAGAAAAACTTATGAAATTGAAGCATTAAAGGAGAAAGATAAACTCAACCACTTGCTTTCACACAAGTCTCAGTTAACATCAGCAGATAACATCAAAGGATCAAAAGGCTTTTTCTTTCTGTCTTATTTTTTTTCTTTCTTTGGTAAGTGCATTTTATGCTTCATCTTACCAGCGAGTGCGTTTTACGCTCCATCTCGCGTGTCACGTGTTTATGACTGAGTGCGTTTTACGCTCCATCTCAGCCCACCATATGAATCATTTTTTTCTCTTTTAATTTTTTTTTCTTTCAATCTTGCAATTTTGCCTAAATCATTTCCCTTTTCTTAAACAATACCTCATATCAACTTCAAGTAATGATCAAACAAATGATAGAGTTCAAAGTTTCTTCCCTAGACATTCAACCAGATAAATTTTTTCCAAGTCAAAACTGGTTCGAATGGATATGTGCTCAATAGTGAAGGGTCTCAAATAAAGTAGTGATCAACAAAAAAAACCAAATTTAGATTAGTCCTCCTAGAAGTTATCACAAATAAATCAAAATTTTATCATAGGTCAAAGATCAAAGTCAAAATTAACTTATTGCTCAAGTGACATATCCTAAAACTACCTCATTTTCGTAGGAAACACAATTGCACTTAGCATGTGCAACAAGCCTTTAAACCCCAAGGTTATCCCAAGTGGACGAGTTTTGTCTCATGAGGGTTTGCAGTGAATATACCCACAAAATTCAGAATAAAAAATAATAAAAAATAAAAAATAAAAAATTTGAAAAATATCTAAATGCTCCCCCCCACACTTAAAACTTACATTGTTCCCAATGTAAACTAAAATGCAAAGAAAAGTAGAGAGATACTCCCCTATGGGTTGCCTCCCATGCAGCGTTTTTGTTTATTGTCTTTGGCTCGACTCGATATTGCCTTTGAGTTAATCTGTATAAACCGGATCCTCAAGGTCCATATTCTCCACTTTTTCTTCTTGGAAACCCTCATGAAAATATTTGAGTTGATGACCATTCACCTTGAACACTTTAGAAGTTGCTAAACTTTTGATTTCAACTGCACCATGCGGGAAAACATTAGTAATAACAAAAGGTCCATTCCAACGAGAACGTAACTTACCTGGAAATAAATGAAGCCGTAATTGGTAGAGAAGAACTTTTTGACCAATTTGAAATTCTTTCCTAGATATCCTTTTGTCATGAAAAGCTTTTGTTTTTTCCTTGTAAATTCGTGCACTTTCATACACGTCATTACGAATTTCCTCCAATTCTTGTAGTTGCAACTTTCGGTGTTCTCCACTTTCATCCATATTCATATTGAAGCTCTTAATAGCCCAATAAGCCTTATGTTCCAACTCAATGGGTAGGTGGCATGGCTTCCCAAACACTAATCTATAAGGGGACATACCAATGGATGTCTTGAATGCGGTCCGGTAAGCCCATAAAGCATCATCTAGGCACAAACTCCAATCTTTTCTGCTTGGGTTAACTGTCTTCTCAATGATTGCCTTGATTTCTCTATTTGATACCTCTGCTTGTCCATTGGTCTGTGGGTGATAAGCAGTTGACACCTTATGAGTCACATGGTATTTCCTCAACAAAGCCCCCACAGTCCTATTGCAAAAGTGAGTCCCTAGATCACTGATTAAAGCTCTTGGAAAGCCAAACCTAGAAAAAATGTTAGACTGAATAAAATCTGCAACCACTTTAGAATCGTCAGTTCTGGTGGCTTTGGCTTCCACCCATTTCAAAACATAATCGACAACAAGTAAGATATAAGTATAACCGAAAGATACAGGAAACGGTCCCATGAAATCAATTCCCCAAACATCAAAAATTTCACAATATAATATGGGAGTTTGCAACATCTCATTTCGTTGGAAAATATTACCTGTCTTTTGACAATTATCGCATGACTTACAAAACAGATATGAATCTTTGAAAAGAGATGGCCAAAAGAAACCACATTCCAATACTTTCCTTGCTGTTCTCTTCATTCCAAAGTGACCTCCACAGGCATAAGTATGACAAAAAGTGAGAATAGAAGTAATTTCACTTTCAGGGATGCATCTGCGTATCACTTGGTCGGCACAGTGCTTCCATAAGTAAGGATCATCCCATACATAGTGCTTGGCATCACTTTTGATTTTATCTTTTTGAGCCTTAGACAAACTAGAAGGTAAGATGTTAGTAGCCAAATAATTCACAATATTTGCATACCATGGCATGGTTGTATTTGCAGAAAATAATTGTGCATCAGGAAACTCTTCTTTCAGTTGAAGTTCATCATACACATTCACTAAACGACTCAAGTGATCCGCAACACTATTCTCCGCTCCTTTCTTGTCCTTAATTTCGAAGTCAAATTCACTCAAGAGAAGTATCCATCTTATCAATCTTGGTTTTGCCTCTTTCTTTGTCATCAAGTAACGAAGAGCTGCATGATCAGAATATACAATGACTTTAGTACCAAGCAAATAAGATCAAAATTTTTCTAAAGCAAAAACAACAGCTAAAAGCTCTTTTTCTGTAGTAGAATAATTTCGCTGGGCATCATTCAAAGTCCTCGACGCATAATAAATGGCATGTGATGCTCTTCCGATTCTTTGGCCCAAAACAGCTCCTACGGCATAGTCACTTGCGTCGCACATTATCTCAAAAGGCATGGTGCAATCAGGTGGTTGAATAACTGGAGTGGATGTCAGTGATTCCTTCAATTTATCAAATGCCTTGCGACACTTCTCGTCAAACTCAAACTCGGCATCCTTTTGTAGTAGACTACATAGGGGTGATGCTATTTGGGAAAAGTCCTTGATGAATCTTCGATAAAAACCTGCATGTCCAAGAAAAGAACGAATTTCCCGAACACTAGTGGGATATAAAAGAGATTGTATAATGTCAACTTTAGCTTTATCTACTTCAATTCCCGAAGATGAAACAACATGACCCAAAACTATACCTTGTTCAACCATAAAATGACATTTTTCAGAGTTTAAGACAAGGTTAGTTTCTATGCATCTTTGAAGAATAAGTGTAAGGTTATGCAAACATTTATCAAATGAGTCTCCATAAACTGTAAAATTGTCCATAAAAACTTCCATGATATGCTTAATATAATCTAAAAATATGCTAATCACACACCTCTGAAAAGTAGCCGGTGCATTGCAAAGTCCGAAGGCCATGCGACGATATGCGAAGGTACCAAATGGGCATGTGAAAGTAGTCTTCTCTTGGTCCTCTGGGGCAATTGCTGTAACGGGACGAATTTTAATTGAACCGTGATTCTGGGGACAGATTCCTTTTAAGGGGGGAAAGATGTGACGAACGAGATTTTTATAATTTAATTTGAATATTTATTGAATTAAATAAATATTTTTCGATGATTTAATTATTGAGTTAAATAATTAATTGATGAAATTGTGGTAGATTAATTTAATTATATGTGTTACAATAGTTAAATGAATGTGGTGAATTTTTATATTCAATGATGCATTTAACTGAGCTTATTTGATTTAATATATTAATTAATAAGCATAATGTGCTCTAATTAATTTAATAATTAATTAGAGATTTAAAGATTTGACATAATTAATAAATAAAAATTTTAATTATGTGACTATGTGAATTATTGTGGAATTATGCAATTTTATTTAATTGATTTAAATAACATTATTTGATTAAATTGGGTGTGACATTAATTAACTATACAATAAGAGTTTTATTAAAATAAATGGAAAGGGAGAATAAGTGAGTTAGCCAAACGAGACCCTATGAGGAGTTGGCCAGTTAACCCACTAAGGGCATAAACCAACCACGACTCCATTATTTTGAAAATGCATATAGTAATATCAGACTTATATACACATGTATCGTATCAAACCTTATATTTCATCAGAGTAAACTTTAGAGAGAAAAAACTCAAAGAAGGAAACACGGAGAATTGAGAGAAAATTTTTATCATCTTTGAATCATCTCCACAGAGTTTGCAAGGGGTAATCCCTACATCCCAATTCTTATTCACGTATTATATTTCTCCATCACTGCATATTTACAAGTTGTGTAAAATTGTGATTTAAAGCTTGAATTGGTGAATTATTTGTATATACAAGTTAATATAGGATCATAACATGTTTCTACCAATTAAAGTATGTTCATACATGTCTAAATTGGAGTTTGAAAAGTTACAGAACCTTCTTTTCCATTTACGTGCTTTAAAAATTCTTTGTGAATGGAAAAATTGATATTTGTTCATTATATGGCTATATGTGTGTTCATATGTGTTTATAACATATTATATGCTATATATGCATAACTTTAGTGATCAAACCATCGAATTTTATTTATATTTGGGTTTTCAAATTTACAAAGTCGTATATATGGCCATACGGCCCTTACGTACAAATTTTATACCATGAATCGATGGTTTAACTTTGAATTAACACTTGCATATGATTGTACACGTTTATACGAACAAAACGAAAGTTAAACGAACGGATTCGGTATTATAACGAATCCGTAACGTTGAATTTCTTGATTTTCCTTCAAAACATGATTAAGTATGAAAAACAGTAAAATTATATGATTTGATTCAAATAATTGTATGTTTTAACTCGTTAAAATCATGCTAAAAAGGTTGGATAATGATTATATGTGTATTATAGTGTCTGGGTATAATTAAGTTCATGTGTAAATAAATTAATTGGATGTTTTGGCCAAGTTCTGTTTTCCTCGCGAACCTCAGAATCTGGAACTAGCATGTCGCGCCGCAGCGCCAGCTCCAGACCTTAAGGTTCGCGCCGCAGCACCAAGGATAGCTTATATGGTAGCGCCGCAGCGCCACTATGTAGTTTGTCAAGAAATGAGAATTTTAATTGTTTTAGTCCAGGAAATGTAATAGTAACCTAATCTAATGAACATAAAAATATGTTAGACATATAATGGAATGTTGAAATAGATTATTAACATGTCAATGAGGTACTTACATGTTTAATTGAACTGTTGAACGCATAGTTAGCTAGTCGTTCGTGAAATCTAATATTTTGTGAAGACAAGTGTTGTGATTTGATTAGTATAATCATAATCAGAGTTTAGACAAAAGAGAATGAACTTGTGATGCTAGTTACGTTATTGATTAATGTGTATTATGAACATATTGATATGTAGGATTTAATAAAGAACGTGAATTATAATTGTAGCTTGTGCAAGAGGCAAGTTTTCTATCCTTAAACTTGTTTAATATTTTGCAAGTTTCCTAAACTCAAACCTTACTTTTACATTGAGCAAGTATCCTATCTCTAACTTATTGTTATTAAGCAAGTTACTTAAAATTCTAAGTTATTCATTTATCAAGTCTTAGATTTATGTTCTATATCGAGCGACCTCTTGTTTCTAATTGTTCAAGTTCAAAGGTTTCATATTTGATGCTATAACTCTCTTAAGCATGATTCAGCTATACAATACTTATTCGATTGTATACTCTTGAGATTTACCATTCAAGTTGAATATCGATGTTATTGTTGAACTTATAGGACTAGTGAACCCTTATTTATTCGACTAGTCCATAGTTGATGTACGTTCTAAATTCTAGAATACTTATTGAGCTTATCCAAACCAAACTTCCTTTAGTGCGGACTCTGATGTCAAAATTGAGATGAACAACCCTGTAAAGGGGATTATTTACGCTTTATCGTTGAGATATTGTGCACAGTATAGTACTAAGGGCTGATCCCCCTAAGTACGAGAAGTAGAGTCCATAGTCTTATGACTGTTAAAGGTTTAAAGTATAAACACTTTACAACCTAGGACATAGTTCAAGGTCTTATGACCCTCAGATGTTCTTTTGATTCCTGTTATTTATTCTCGAGTCAAAAGTTGAGTTTTTTTATTCAGATGTCTTTGTTTCACTCGCATGTTATTATATTGTTGTCATATTATTATACTTATGGGAAATCGTGCTCACTCTTGCGTAATAATAACATTGCAGTTAAGAACGAAAGGTCCGACGATCCTTCTAGTAGCAAAGGCAAGGGCAAGGGCAAGGTCAACAAGTGATGAAGACTTGTTTTTTATTTTTATATGTTTATGTTTTAGACTTATGTTAAAGTTGTGTAAGACTTATTTAATTGTTTATGTTCCGTACAGATGTTTAAGGTTAGTATGACCTAGGATTGACGTATCTATTTTCAGATGTTGTAACCCCATAAGGGGAGGATTTCTTTCTATTTATTTGCATGGTTTGCATTTATTATGGGTAGATAGATAGATGATATTTGTACAGTGAACACCAAGTCTCGTGGAAATTGAAGTACCCAGATTTGGGGGTGTCACAATTGCAATTTTAAAGTAACCTGAATAACCATCAAGAAAACAATAATAAGAATGACCAGCTAATCGTTCAAGCATTTGATCAATAAAAGGTAATGGAAAGTGGTTCTTGCGGGTTACAGCATTTAATTTTCTATAATCTATACAAACCCGCCACCCCTTTTGAACTCGGGTGGGAACCAACTCATCATTCTGATTCTTCACAACAGTTATTCCAGTCTTCTTAGGAACCACTTGAACTGGGCTAACCCAACTGCTATCCGAAATAGGGTAGATTACTCCGTTGTCAAGAAGTTTGAGAATTTCTTTCTTTACGACATCCATCATGGGAGGATTCAATCTCCTTTATGGTTGACGGGCAGGTTTCACTTCATCTTCCAACAAGATCCGATGCATGCATGTAGATGGGCTTATTCCTTTAATGTCAGCTATCGTCCATCCAATGGCCTTCTTATACTCTTTTAGAACATGCAAGAGTTTCTCTTCTCGGGATGCACCAAGTGTACTGGAGATAATTACTGGTAATGTTTCTCCTTCTCCAAGGAACACATATTTGAGATGACTAGGAAGAGGTTTCAAATCCGGCATTGGTGCCTGCAAAACTGAGGGCAAAGACTTCTCGTTAAAAATCGGCAATTCAACATAACAGATGTTACCTGATTTCGGAGCGTCATTCAACGCTGTTACAGTTGCTTGTAACTCAGTGCTCAAGGTCAAATTCGCACTTGCTTCATCAATGTTCGTACCAAGTGCTATTTCTAATTCATCCTTACCTTCAAGTTCAAAGATTTCCTGTGCTAAAGAGTCAATCACATCAACCGAATAAACAGAATTATCATCAGTGGGGTAACGCATGGCATCATAAATATTGAACTTAACAATTTCGCCATCAAATTCCATTGAAAGTGTTCCACTATGAACGTCTATTTTAGTCCTTGATGTTTTTAAGAATGGTCTTCCTAACAAAATAGGGGCATTTTGGTCATCGTTTTCCATATCAAGCACATAAAAATCTGTAGAAAAGATCAAATTATTGACTTGCACAAGGACATCCTCAACTACACCTTTGGGATAAGCATTAGACCTGTCAGCCAGTTGTATTACAATACCAATTTTACTCAAAGGTTCAAGTGATAAAGTAGCATATATAGAGTATGGCATAACATTAATAGAAGCTCCTAAGTCTAACATGGCTTTCTCAAATTTGGTGCTACCTATCGTGCATGGAATCGTGAACATACCCCGGATCTTGGCACTTAGTAGGTAGTTTTCTTTGAATAACTGCTGAGACATTCTCCCCTACCCTTACCTTTTCATATTTTTTTAATTCCTGTTTTCTCTTGTGTGTACATAGTTCTTTCAAAAATTTAGCGTAACGAGGTACTTGTTTGATAGCATCTCTAACAATGGAATATTTACCTCGTATTTTCGAAAAGTTTCATATAAATCTGAAATTTTCTCATATGTTCTGTTTTCTGTTAAAGCAAGAGGGAAAGGAGGTACCGGTTTATATTCAGAGAGAGGACGAAATTTACGCTTAGGTTCATCCTTGTCATTCAGAACACTGTTGTCTGCTTCGTCTTTTTCCTTATCTGCCTTGTTTTGATCTTGTAGTGTAGGCACTGTCTTTTTTGGATTTGCTATCCCTTTACCATTCCTCAAAGTGATTGCACTTGCATTTTCTTTAGGATTCACCACTATTTGAAGGGTTAATTTTCCAGAGTTTTGCGCTTCCAATCGACTGATCGCAATCGCCATTTGTCCCACTTGTGTACCCAAATTATGAATACTTGTCCTTGTTTCCTGTTGAAAATTTAAAGTGTTAGTGGCAAGTGTTTTAACAATATCTTCTAAATACATACTAGGGTGAGAAGATTCGCCCTGTTGTTGTCTGTTTGGATACGATGGTTTGTACTGCTGCTGATTTGGAAAATTTTGAGGTGCGGGTTGACTTGCTTATGGATTCCCGTAGCTAAAGTTAGGATGATCCCTCCATCCAGGATTATATGTATTTGAAAAGAGATCATATTTCCTTTGTGGTTGCCCAGGAAACCCTCCTGCTGCATTTGTATGTTCAACGGACTCCTCTTGGAGAGTTGGACACATCCGTCGGATGTCCGATTACCGCACAAATTCCGCAAGCTTTCACCTGTTGTGTGTTACCTGCACCCATTTGACGAACAAGAGAAGTCAAACTCGCAAGTTGTTGTTCAATAGAAGAAATTTGTACCTCACTAGCATTCGTAGGTGCAGAATCATGTCTAGTGCCGAATTGTTGAGAATTGGCTGCCATATTTGCAATTAGATTTCTTACAGCCTCGGGGGTCTTATCCACTAAAGCTCTGCCACTAGCAGTGTCAATCATGCTTCTCTAGGTGTAACTGAGACCTTCATAAAAATACTGGATGAAAAGCTGATCACTGATTTGGTGATGAGGGCAACTAGCACACAGTCTCTTGAAGCGTTCCCAATACTCATGTAGGGATTCTTCGTTGTTCTGCCTCACACCACAAATTGACTTCCGAATATTGGCTACCCTTGAAGCTGGAAAATATTTCTCTTAAAAGAGTCTTTTGATCTCTTTCCATGTGGTGATACTTCTGGAGGGTAGATAGTAAAGCCAGTCCTTAGCTGAATCTTTCAGAGAAACTGGGAAGGCTCTTAGCTTGATCTGCTCTTCGGTTACTCCGGTAGGTTTCATACACGTGCATCCCATATGGAATTCCTTCAAGTGTTTGTGGGGATCTTCACCTGCCAAACCATGAAAAGAAGGTAGAAGATATATCAGTCTAGATTTTAATTCAAAATGAGTGTTAGTATCAAGATTAGGGAAAGTTATGCATAAGGGTTGTTGGTTCAAATCAGGAGCCGAAAGCTCTTTCAAGGTTCGATTTGCGGCCATGGCTTCCTTTTCTGCACGATTCTCCCGAGCTTCCTTCCTTAATCTGCGACAAGTTCTCTCTATCTCTGGATCAAACTTTAATTCACCTTGATTAGTAGATCGAGTTTCAGACATAAACAATCAAGGAAATTCAAATTACCTATAAAAAATTAAAAATAAAATAAGGATTACAAAAAAATAAACTAAAATCAGTCCCCGGCAACGGTGCCAAAATTTGGTGTGCTGTCTCAGAAAACCAAAAATAAACCTTACTACGAACGATAATAATGTAGTAGTGCAAGTAAGAGTCGATCCCACAGAGACTAATTAATCTATTTTTATATACTTTGTATTCCAAAAGAGGGGGGGTTTTTGATTGTTATTAATAAAAATAAACTAATGCGTAAAATAATGTAACGAACTAAATCAAGAGAACAAACCTTGGGTTAAGTCAACTTCCACCTTCGAAACATACATTGATCATTGACTCAAGCATACACAATTAATACCTTGAATATTCATCGTTAGAATCACTTTCATGTCTTTCCTTAATTTTAGTTAGATAGAAACAAGCAATTTAAATAACCCTAACTACTAAACAACTTCAGACAAGTGCTAAAAGTTTAATCTAGTAGAAGCTTTAAGAATTAGAAAAACCGATGAAGCTAAACAACACAAGCACAAGCGGTTGCATTTAATTTAGTTGAATATTCTTCCTAAGATATAATAATCTCGAGATCTGCAGTCAATTATTAATCTTAGTTGCTTCGCAAATTAGAGTGACCAAACAATTACGGATTCGATATCTAACTTAGCAGTAGATTTCAATGAATAATAAACTAGCATACATCCTAGAAATTAATCAAATCAATCATATAATTCAAGCACAGCAGAATAAACAATACTCAAAATAATAATTGAACAAATAAAATCAATTAGATCTCACAGTGTATTTAATCCAAGGCTTCCGTCTCCTTAATCCAAGAACAAGAGTTAGTCGCACATGGCTATTGAATCACCAAGAAATATAGAGAGAAGAAGTATATTATTTAATACATCCGATCAGATACTCCTCCAAGTCCCCTATTTATAAATATTAAAACATATGCCTTCAACATACCCTAGCCTCGCTGCCGAGTCCAATCCGCGAAGGGACAAGCTACTGCAAATTCCACCTCCCCGCTGGGGCGGGTCTTCTAAGTGCAAAGCCCCCGCTAGGGCGGGTTACCTCTCTGTCCAGCCAAATAATTTCCTTCATGAGCTGCTCAATTCATTAGTCAAGCACGTGAGCCATGTGCTTTTACATTCTGCTGGATCCGTTTACTTGTATTGCTTATTTCGTGACTCTCCCTTCCAAGCTCCGTGCGTATGCTGGCCCAAGCTTCTACATTCATTTGTTTTGCAAATTTCGTGGCCCACATCATCTTAATTCCAAACCCACTTGATAAAATGCAAGCTGCTGCCTTATAATCCGTGGGCCCATTCCAAGCTGCTAGCTTTGTATGATAATTATTGCATTAAAGAACCAAACCGTGGGCCAAGCTACCAAAATCGTGACCTGCTAGACCCCTTATCATCTTGCTACTATTCGGACGTGCATGAGGCCTTGCAACGTGGCCCATTACCAAGCTTGCATGATGATGATTACATGGAATATGGATTTTAAACGGCTGGGCTGAATCAATTTCCTTCTTAAGCTGCTACCATCCGTTAGCAAGCTAGTGACGTAGCCCACTACCTAGCATTCCTCAACTGCTTTAGCAAGCTGGTGCTTTACAAGCTGCTCAATCGTGGGTCATCTCCTTTTGCCGTGAGGTTGTGTGATAATGGGCTCGTGAGGTGCTTGGATCCATGAGCCCATTTTATATGTGATTCCTTTAATTGCTTTGTAATTGAACAAGCCATAAGCTGCTATAATCTTTCCTTCGCCAATTCGTGTGGGCTAACAATCCTTTGTAGAGTTAGTGGAATTAAACCATTTGCTTGCTAATTTCGTGGGCTTTCTTTCCATGTTGAATGGTATGCTGAAAATACATCTTCTCTTGCCCCTTTTGCATTCATTTTGTTTCATTGGTTCAATTGTACCTAAAATAAAAAATATAAGATAAATGAATATACTTTGGTACAAAAGAGATATAAAAGATTAAGTATTACGGGAATAAAACATAATATATTTCATTCTCATCACGTTCGCGAGCTGGGGGGTTCCCACCAGTAGTGGGCCCCACCTCAGCGGGGCTTTTACCCTTGGAGGACCAGCCTCAGCGGGGCACCTTGTTGTCCGGGGATTTTGTTTTCGCTTCATTGAGTTTTTGTGCCGTGTTTGTTTAGCTAACGCATATTGATACTTGTTAAGTGTAATAGATAATGAGATAACATACTTTTGATGTGTTTAAGATAATTTGAAGTCTTACGTTATTATATTATGTGTGTACTTGGAATTATTATCCTAGAGTACGATATAATAGTTTGAAGTGCTATACGTGTATGATCGTGAGTTAAACTCATATTTGTGACTAGTTAACAACTTATGTTGTGAACAACGTTGTGAGTTGAACTTAAGTAAGAAGTTCAACGGTTTGAACGTTATAGTTAGGTACTAATAGATGTTTTAAACGTAATGTAATGTGTAGGGTAATTGTGGAAGTGATTGTAATTATAAAGTGTAGCTTGCGCTTGAGGCAAGTTCTCTAATCCTTACTATTTTACTTGAGCAAGTTTTCTAATCCTTATTCTTTTACGTTAAGCAAGTTTTCTAAGACCTTTCTTTTACGTTTATGTGAGCTTTTTCATGGTATCTTTTCATTGTGCAAGTTTCTAACTCTACTCATTATATCATGTAAGTTTATTTTTGATTCTTAACTTGTTATGTATTGTACAAGTTATATTGTATTCTAATGTTCATAATGCACAAGTATTGAAGTTATTGTCATAATGTTGTGATCTTGACTTAATTGTTCAACCAAGATCTACCAATCTTTCAAATGCTTTCAGTTATTCCAAGCATGTCTAGTTAATATGAAATCTATTGTTGTATCTTACATTGGTTCATGATTCTTATATTATCAAACTGTTAAAGTATTGTGAGTCGATTTAACTACTCCTTAGTCGATAATAGTTGAAACTTCAAATTTCCTTTTAGTTATCCAAACCAAACTTTCTTTGGTTCGGACTTGTATTCAAATACTGAGATGAACAACCCTATTTATTAGAGGAGGTTACTACGCGAAAGCGTTGAATGTTTGTGCACAATACATGGTACGAAGGGTTGATCCCCCTAAGTACGAGTTAAAGGTCCATAGTCTCAATGACTGTTAAAGGTTTAAATAAAAATATTTATAACCTATAACATAGTTCAAGGTCGTATGACCCTCAGATAAATTCTATATTCAAATTCTAAATATGATGAAAGAATTATTATTCAATTCTTTATTTTGACGAAAGAAAAGTTATTCAAATTCTTTTGAAGTTATTCAATCATGGCATATCATTGTACATTTCAAGTGAGCTTTTGTTTGCTCACTCTTGCGTATTTTATAACCACTTACAGTTTAAGCCAAGAATGTTGACATACCGTCAACAAGTAAAGGGAAAGGAAAGATGGGCAAGTGAAGACTTGTTATCTTGAATCTTGATTGTAATAAGACCTAGTTTATGATATTTTATTTCGCACTTATTTGTTATGTTAAGGTTAACAAACCTGGGATAGTTTTGGATTAAAGTTGTAATCCTTTTTCATAAGGAAGATTTTATTTGTTGATGAGGTTGTATTTTATTTTACATTCCTATTTATTGGGTAGATGTATGTTTTATTTAGAAAGTGAACACCAAATCTTGTGGAAACGAAGTACCCGAATTTGGGGGTGTCACAACTCAAATGGCATTGTATGTCGTATATGATATTGAATGCAGGTAATCAGTTAAGGTTAACAAACCTTGGAAATTATGTGTAAAAGTTTATTGTATAAATAATTTAGGTTTATATCTTCCGCAGTAGTTATAAAAATGATATATCGTAACGTACCATGTTCGAGGTTCTGGGGACCCAGATTTGGGGGCGCTACATTCCCGCTGCCCGAAATAGTGTAAGGCGAGACTGTTTTGACCTCCTGTAGTAGAACAAGCATAACTTCTTTATATGAACTCCGATTAAGGCGATTCCGGATGATTCGAAAAGATAACGTGTAGACCTACAATTTTTATTCTTTAAGTGTTTCAATTTGAAGTCGTTAGCAGGGGTCAAAATTGCCATCTTGGTGACTGATGCGAATTCCGAGGCAATCGGAGGGCGTCGGACATGCACGTACGCAAGTGTAGTGCTCTCGACGATAAAAGATGTTATTCTTGTTGGGTTTGTACGTAACGCAATCATGCAATCAGATCACATAAATAGGGCGGAAGCGTAAAAACTAGGTTTTCAAAATTTATACAAACCCATAACCATGATCATGCTTTGTGCTTGTTATTAATAACAGAAAAGAGAGAACATGGAATTATACCTTTGAAGATCTAAGCTTCCTCAGGTACAAGTTCTACTCCTTTGATTCCTCTGTAGTGGCTCCTTCCCTTGATCAATGTCAGCCACCCAAATGTTTGGCCTCTAACGGTGATCCACCAAGGAAGATGAAGAACTCAAGAAGATGGGTTATTGGCTTAACCCTTTTTTCTATCTCTATAGAATATGTGTACTCCCAACTCTTGGAAAATTTCACGTCCCTTATTTCTGATATAAGACTCTCTTATATAGATATTAGGTTAACCCTCCTAATCCAATTAGAATAGGGTTTTATTTAATTAATTTATATCCTAATCTTTATTAGGATTGAGAGAGAGTACTGATATTATATTAATTCCTAAACTCCTTTAGAATTAAAATAATAATAATAATAATAATATTAATAAGACTCCTCTTATTAATTTATATTTAATATTTCTAAAATATTAAATAATAAACATTAAGCTATTTAATTTATTCTATCATCATAATTAATTCTTTTTATTTTTTATTTTGACTTTCTGTTTTTACGTAAGAATGAAAATAGTATTAAGTATATAAGTATAATAGTTAATAGCTAAGATTCCAGTCCAAGGGGTTGGTTTACTTTTGGACATGCTTCTTTTGCTTTGCTCACCACCCAATAGCATGTTGCCGCCAGAAGCAGAACCCCGTATTTTCCCTTTCACTCGTAGTATGGGGAAGAACTCGCGGCCGGACTCCAAAAAATTTTCAAAGATTAAATTAATTATACTTAATGCATTATTACTATCATGCCATTTTCTTCTTAAATAATTCTTCTTCCTTTTATGGTGTGACCCTTTAGGTTCTCAATATTAAACCGGTTGTGAATAAATCAATTAGAACAATTCTAATCTTATTTAAATAAACAAATTAAACTAATAATCTATTTAAATAAATAACATTTATTCTACAATAGGGATAAGCCACCCTAGCGATCAACGACTTTCCAGATAATATAGATTTCAACATTAATCATAAAAGAACCTGTGAGTTAATAGTTACCGTACAATTCAATCCTTCCACCATACAATGTCCCAATTAAATATAAGACATGGATTTACTGTCAAGTCTTAATTTATTTAATCATATGTATTTCGATTAGAAAATGCACAACTCCAAATAATGCAAATTAGAAACCTCTTTCTAATTTCATTCTACCTTGGCCAAGGATTCTTGGGTTGTCATTTAACGAATCACATAGGACATATCTCCTCTTTTACTAGAGGTGGTAGATTCTTTATTGATCATTCATTATCTCCATATGTAACTCATTACACCCAAGCATACCCTATATATTCCTTAAAAGGCCTTAAGGAATTAGTCAAAGTATAATTTGTTACATACAAGATACTATGATGATCTCAAGTCCAAGGATCACATGTACTACCATCACATTAGAAATTCCTATTGACAGGCGAGTAAAACTCCATTAGGTATTCCATAGCGAGTCACGTTCAGTGAACTTATTCTCCAATAAGCACCTACATACTTGCTTTAGTGTCTCCACACAAATGACCATGAGATCAGTCATCCTCATCCAATGAGCAAGTAACATATGTACCAATCTATCCGGATTTATTAATCCCCTTTTTATTAATCCCACGATTGGGAACTATTTTAGTTTTAAATCTTTCTAAGAATTTAGATCTCATTAGCATGATCAACATCATGATTCTAAAAGCATTGCTTAAAACTATGGGTTATTTACATATTATAAAAACAGCACCATGTAGATAATTAAATGCCTTTAATAAATAAATATTTTATTAATAAATAAATAAGATTGTTTACAAAGTATGTGCTTTATCATCATACATGATTGGCTTGTATGCACACTACTATCAATCTCCCACTTGCACTAAAGTCAATCGCCATGGTATCTCATACCCATCTTCTCTAAGTGACGATCAAACTGCTATTGTGTTAAAGCTTTAGTAAATGGATCTGCAATGTTGTCTTGAGAGTCTACACGCTCCAAGGTGACGTCTCCTCTTTCAATGATCTCCCTGATCAAGTGAATTCGCCGCAACACGTGTTTAGATTTTTGATGAGACCTGGGTTCCTTAGCCTGTGCAACTGCTCCGGTGTTGTCACAGTATACGGGAACTGTTTCTCCAATGCTAGGAACCACACCAAATTTAGTTATGAACTTCTTCATCCAAACAGCTTCCTTTGTAGCTTCACTTGCAGCTATATACTCTGCCTCTGTCACTGAATCAGCAACCGTTTGCTGCTTGGAACTCTTCCAACTCACTGCACCTCCGTTCAAGGTAAACACATACCCTGAAACAGATTTACTGTCATCTTGGTCTGTTTGAAAACTTGAGTCCGTGAATCCCTCGAGTTTTAATTCAGACCCACCGTAGACAAGAAAAATATCTTTAGTCCTTCTCAAGTACTTTAGGATATTTTTCACTACCTTCCAGTGCTCTTCTCCCGGATTTAACTGGTATCTGCTTGTTACACTAAGTGCGTGAGCAACATCCGGTCTAGTACATATCATACCGTACATGATAGATCCTATTGCAGAAGCATAAGGGATCTTACTCATACGGTCTCTCTCCTCAGGTGTCTTTGGGGCCTGTTTCTTGGAGAGATTATGGCTCATCGGCATGAGACCTCTTTTGGAATCTTCCATGCTAAACCTCTTTAGCATCGTATCAATGTACGTTCCTTGGGATAAGCCGAGCATCCTTTTAGATCTATCTCTATAGATCTTTATCCCCAAAATATAGGATGCTTCACCCAAGTCCTTCATGGAGAAGTTTTTAGATAACCAGATTTTAATGGATTGTAACATAGGAATGTCATTCCCTATCAGTAATATATCATCAACATATAATACAAGGAATGATACTGCGCTCCCACTAACCTTCTTGTATACACATGGTTCATCCTCGTTTTTGATAAAATCAAACTCTTTGATTGTCTCATCAAAACGAATGTTCCATCTACGAGAAGCTTGCTTCAACCCATAAATGGATCGTTGTAGCTTACAGACTTGATTTGTTCCAACTTTTGAAATAAATCCCTCTGGCTGTGTCATATACACATCCTCCTCAAGTTTTCCATTGAGGAAGGCCGTTTTCACGTCCATCTGCCAAATCTCATAGTCGTTGTAAGCTGCAATCGCAAGCAAAATCCGAATGGACTTGAGCATGGCTACTGGTGAGAAGGTTTCATCATAGTCAACTCCTTGTCTTTGTTTAAAACCTTTTGCAACCAGTCGGGCCTTATAGGTCTCTACCTTTCCGTCTGCTCCAGTCTTTTTCTTAAAAACCCATTTACACCCAATAGGTTTAATACCTTCAGGTGGTGAAACCAAAGACCATACTTTGTTTTCATACATGGAGTCTATTTCGGATTTCATGGCTTCAAGCCATTTCCCTGAGTCTTTATTACTCATAGCCTGTTCATAATTCAATGGATCATCATCATTCATGATGTGTACCTCATCGTCATCCTCTATAACGAATCCATACCTCTCAGGTATCTTCGGTACTCTTCCAGATTTACGAATATGGTGTGGTACAGTAGGTTCTTCTACTTGGTTAGGTACCTGACTTTGGTCCGTGGTAACTTGTGGTTCTTGAACTTCTTCAAGATATATCTTACTCCCACTGACCCCTTCATGGATAAACTCTTTCTCCAAGAAGGTAGCATGTTTCGCAACAAACACCTTTTGATCAGTTGGATGATAGAAATAATACCCTACGGTTTCTTTAGGGTATTCCACAAATCTACACTTATCGGATTTAGTCTGTAGCTTATCATTTTCAAACTTTTTGACATAAGCTGGACAACCCCAAGTCTTAACATGCTTAAGATTTGGTTTCCTCCCTTTCCACATCTCATATAGAGTCTTTGGGGCGGATTTGGTAGGTACCTTGTTAAGTAGGTATGCAGCCGTTTCTAGGGCATATCCCTAGAAGGAAATTGGAAGGTCGGTAAAACTCATCATGGATCGAACCATGTCCAACAGTGTTCGATTTCTCCTTTCAGATACTCCATTTAACTGTGGTGTACCTGGAGGAGTCCATTGTGAGATTATACCATTTTCTCTAATACAATTGAGAAACTCACTGCTTAAGTATTCTCCACCTCGATCTGATCGAAGTATCTTAATACTCTTGCCCGTTTGTTTCTCTACTTCACTTCTGAACTCTTTAAACTTTTCAAATGATTCTGATTTGTATTTCATTAAATACACATATCCAAATCTTGAGTGATCATCAGTGAAAGTAATAAAATAAGAATACCCACCCCGTGCACTTGTTGTCATAGGTCCACAAACGTCTATGTGAATCAATGCCAACAACTCTGTAACTCTCTCCCCTTTTCCACTAAAAGGAGATTTAGTCATTTTACCCATGAGACAAGATTCACAAGTTGGATATGATTCATAATCAGATAGCTTGAGGAGCCCATCTTTATGCAACTTGGATAATCTTATTTCATTGATATTACCGAGTCTACAGTGCCACATATAGGTATAATTAATATCATCTCTTTTCCTTTTCTTAATTTGTTCAATTTGAAATATATTTTCTTGCAAGTCAAGTGTATAAAGTCCATTTCGCAAATTTCCAATACCATATAAAACATCGTCTTTATAAATAGAACAACCATTGTTCTTTATAATAACGTCAAAACCTTCCATATCCAATACAGAAATTGAAATAATGTTTTTAATAATATTCGGACATAATAACAATTATTAAGATAAATGGATTTGCCCGAAGGCATTGCTAAACAATAAGTTCCTACAGCTAATGCAGCAACTTTTGCTCCATTTCTCACTCGTAGGATCACCTCATCTTTGTTCAGCTTTCTACTTCTGACCAGTCCCTGCACAGTATTACATATGTGAGAACCACAGCCGGTATCCAATACCCAAGTAGAATTATGACTTTCAGAAAAATTAATTTCAATCATAAACAAACCTTGATTGGCAGTCGAAGCTTCTCCAAGCTTCTTCTCTGCTAGAAACTTCTTGCAGTTCCTCTTCCAATGTCCCGGCTCATTGCAATGAAAGCACATTCCTTTAGCTGGTTCAGGTTTCTTTTGCTCCTTTTCTTTCCCTTTTCCCTTAGCCTTCTTAGATTTCTTCTTTTCAGAAGACACCTTGGGCCTCTTCCTTTTATTGGAAGAATCCACCATCAAGACATGGTTCTTCTTGGATGAGAAGTGACCTTCTGCAGTTTTCAGCATGTTAAGCAGCTCAGGTAAGCTGACATCTAGCTTATTCATGTGAAAATTAACCACAAACTGCGAGAAGGTCTCAGGGAGTGACTGCAAGACCAAGTCTTGACTCAACTCCCCATCCATGACGAACCCAAGCTATCTAAGGCGTTTAATCAAATTAATTACCTTCAGAACATGAGTCTCGACGGTAGTGCCCTCGGTCATCCGAGATCGAAAGAGCTCCTTAGATATCTCATATCTAGCAGTCATACTCTGTTCACCATACAACTCCTTGAGGTGAAGCAGCATAGCAGGAGCATCCATTTTTTCGTGTTGACGCTGAAGCTCGTTATTCATGGATGCGAGCATGATGCATTGAGCCACAGATGCATCATCTTGCCACTTATTGAAAGTGGCAATCTCTTCCTCAGAGGCTGTTTCTGAAACAGATTCAGGGATAGTGGAATTTAGGACATAAGAAATCTTTTCAGCAGTGAGAACAATTCTCAGATTTCTTAGCCAGTCCTCATAATTCGGGCCGGATAAGCTTATTTGCATCAAGTATGCTTCGTAGTGAGATTAGTGATTTTGACATTTTTAAAATTCTGCATGTGAAAAGACAATATTTTAGCAAACATTCATTTTATTAACTTTGCATACCAAAATAAATTTAGGTCTTTATTTTAAATTGGTATCTCCCACTATTTTCATCAAACTATATTACCCTCACTCATATAGTTCGGCAACATCTAATTAAAGATTTGCTAGTTAGATTAAGGATCCCATTTCAAATGTATATAACCTTGTGGATAGCACAACAAGCGATATACAAATAAATAGGTAGACAACTCTTGTCAATTACATCACCATGTAACTCCTTTTATTTTGCCTCTTAAATCATAATGGTCATGTGTGTGCACATCCGAACTAAAATGATTTAAGTTAAGTCCAGCCTAGCACTTCCATAAATTCAAAAAGAAAATTTTCGTCCTTGTGGATAGCACAACAAGACTAGATCGTTCAATTTTCTTGATAAGCATCAAATGTGATTAATTAACATCTTAAATATTCAATACTCGCCTTGTGGATAGCACAACAAACTCATATTAAATATTTAATACTCTATTAACTAATCATGCTAGAAGGCGACGTTCGATATTCTAAATATCATTTGAACACTTCAGACTTAATATTATTTCTTTGAGGGGTTTGTTATTATTTGTCCCATCTTTTAAGCGCGCATGCACATATATATATAAAATACGCTTCATTTTATTAAACATACGAAGCATGTTTGTATAAAATAAAATATATATAATATTTAGCATGCGATATAGAATACTATATTCTACCCGGATTGATTATGGACTTTTATTCTAGTTTGGTTCACTAGAGCCACGAAGTGAACCAAAAGGTCAAACCTAGGAGTGCAAGAATTTAAATTTTAAATGTAACTATTACATTTAAACCCGGGCTCCATACAAACGGGTCTTCACGCGCTCCTTGCTCCTTGGTCTCCAATTTCTTCAAAATAATTCTAACTATCTCTATTACATTAACTTATTTTAAAATTAAATAGAAACCTTGATCAGCAGTCAAGGGGAAGTACATAGAAAGGAGATAGAATTTACATCGAGAATAAAACTAGAGAAGACGAGGTACGCAGACCCCATTTTATAAAACCCATACATTCAAGCATTCATCCAAAATAAAATCCAATCACATTGGTCATAGTCCATAATCAACCCCATTTATTATCATACACATCAACATATGCATCAATAAATATACATTCATCTCATGAATAACAATGCTATTCCATATATGGATCGATGTTATTTAATGGACAAAAGTTTTGCTAAATTTTATTTTTGAAACAAAATAAACTCTTTTATTTTAATCAAAAATAAATCCAAATTAAACTCCTTTAATTTTAGCATTCTGAAATCATATTTCAGATAAAATAAACTTCTTTATTTTAAAACTTTATCAATTAAATAAACAGCTTACTTAATTAATTAAAATCAATTTTCAGGGTCTGTCTAGGTACCGGCGTAGCTGCGCCTAGTAATGAACTGGGCATCTGCGCAGCTGCGCAGGTAGACGGAAGCAGCAGTTTTTGCAGACCGGCGCAGCTGCGCCAGTAATGAACTGGGAGGCTGCGCAGCTGCGCCGTTCGCCGCAGAAACTTGCAGAAAACGATTTTTGTCCAGAAAAACGATCCAATTCTCACATTAATTCATACATGGAATTATAAAATTGATAATTAGCACAAAGTTAGGCTCTGATACCACTGTTGGGTTTGTACGTAACGCAATCATGCAATCAGATCACATAAATAGGGCGGAAGCGTAAAAACTAGGTTTTTAAAATTTATACAAACCCATAACCATGATCATGCTTTGTGCTTGTTATCAATAACAGAAAAGAGAGAACATGGAATTATACCTTTGAAGATCTAAGCTTCCTCAGGTACAAGTTCTACTCCTTTGATTCCTTTGATTCCTCTGTAGTGGCTCCTTCCCTTGATCAATGTCAGCCACCCAAATGTTTGGCCTCTAACGGTGATCCACCAAGGAAGATGAAGAACTCAAGAAGATGGGTTATTGGCTTAACCCTTGTTTCTATCTCTATAGAATATGTGTACTCCCAACTCTTGGAAAATTTCACGTCCCTTATTTCTGATATAAGACTCTCTTATATAGATATTAGGTTAACCCTCCTAATCCAATTAGAATAGGGTTTTATTTAATTAATTTATATCCTAATCTTTATTAGGATTGAGAGAGAGTACTGATATTATATTAATTCCTAAACTCCTTTAGAATTAAAATAATAATAATAATAATAATAATAATAAGACTCCTCTTATTAATTTATATTTAATATTTCTAAAATATTAAATAATAAACATTAAGCTATTTAATTATTCTATCATCATAGATTAAATTAATTATACTTAATGCATTATTACTATCATGCCATTTTCTTCTTAAATAATTCTTCTTCCTTTTATGGTGTGACCCTTTAGGTTCTCCATATTAAACCGGTTGTGAATAAATCAATTAGAACAATTCTAATCTTATTTAAATAAACAAATTAAACTAATAATCTATTTAAATAAATAACATTTATTCTACAATAGGGATAAGCCACCCTAGCGATCAACGACTTTCCAGATAATATAGATTTCAACATTAATCATAAAAGAACCTGTGAGTAAATAGTTACCATACAATTCAATCCTTCCACCATACAATGTCCCAATTAAATATAAGACATGGATTTACTGTCAAGTCTTAATTTATTTAATCATATGTATTTCGATTAGAAAAAACACAACTCCAAATAATGCAAATTAGAAATCTCTTTCTAATTTCATTCTACCTTGGCCAAGGATTCTTGGGTTGTCATTTAACGAATCACATAGGACATATCTCCTCTTTTACTAGAGGTGGTAGATTCTTTATTGATCATTCATTATCTCCATATGTAACTCATTACACCCAAGCATACCCTATATATGCCTTAAAAGGCCTTAAGGAATTAGTCAAAGTATAATTTGTTACATACAAGATACTATGATGATCTCAAGTCCAAGGATCAATGTACTACTATCACATTAGGAATTCCTACTGACAGGAGAGTAAAACTCCATTAGGTATTCCATAGCGAGTCACGTTCAGTGAACTTATTCTCCAATAAGCACCTACATACTTGCTTTAGTGTCTCCACATAAATGATCATGAGATAAGTCATCCTCATCCAATGAGCAAGCAACATATGTACCAATCTATCCGGATTTACTAATCCCTTTTTTAGTAATCCCACGATTGGGAACTATTTTAGTTTTAAAGCTTTCTAAGAATTTAGATCTCATTAGCATGATCAACATCATGATTCTAAAAGCATTGCTTAAAACTATGGGTTATTTACATATTATAAAAATAGCACCATGTAGATAATTAAATGCCTTTAATAAATAAATATTTTACTAATAAATAAATAAGATTGTTTACAAAGTATGTGCTTTATCATCATACATGATTGGCTTGTATGCACACTACTATCAATTCTAAGTTATAAAACATGAATATTATGAAATATAATAATGCTTAACATTAATCAATGATGTTTTACACAAGTTGTATGAGAATGTTAAGCGTACGCAAGAAGGGATGAATCGAGCGTGTAACGAATGAACGTCGAAATTTCATGCCAAGTGTTAATGAACTTAAAAAGTATTTTAACTCAAATGAAATGAACATTATAAGATATGGAATGGGGTTAATATAAACCATTAAGGAGTCCTAGCAAGACTTAAACACTTGAAGGAACTTTAAGTATGACTAAGAAGAAATATAGTGAGATATAAGTCGAAAGTTAATACAATCAAATTGAACATTGTGTATTAATTAATAGGAAGGGTTATGGATATAGAGTAAATTTTACATTATAACTAATATTTGCTATGAGACTAATAGTTTATGTGCATTATTATATAATTGTGTAGGACACGTGAAGTGCAGATAGCTATAAGCTATTAATCTGTAATTGGTAAACAACGATCAAGACAAGTCTTTCAGTTCCTATTTGCTTTATAAATTTGGTAACTGATTATTGTAATTTAGACTGTTGAATGTATGTGTAATTATAAATGATGCTTTACATTATGAAAGTCAATTTATGACTAAACTGATTGGGTTATGGAACTCAATCTTTAATTGAGATGTGAAATACAGCATGTATGATATGTTTAGTTAAACGATTATGATGTATGAACTGAGAATGATATTGTGTGCTATGTAATGCATGAAAACTGTTAGATTTGCTGATCTGTCGAGCTCATTCTTGCAAAATAACTATTTTGCAGGTCAAGGAGTCAAGGTAATGATATGTGCTTACTGAATGGTAGAGAGCAATATCAATTCAAGAATATTATTTTCTTTTAGATGAGAAATATATTTGATGGTTTAGATGTATTATAATTGTTGAGTTGTAAGTTGAGTTGTCTAATGTATAATGAATATTGACTTGTAATGTAAGATTTTGTTTATACATCTGGTGAAGCGAGTCATAAAGGTAGATTTGATTCAAAATATGTAAATGATAAAGGTTGAGATTCAAGGTAATGAAGAAAGAAAGATACAAAAGTTTTAATTATTCTGCAATTTATTAAGTTTAATATCGATTAATGATGTAAAGTTAGAAGTTCGATGTATAATTAACGACCGATGTCGAGAGTTGTATTGTATGAATTTTAGAATCGTTACAGTTGTCCATGTCATCTACTATTCTAGAACTCTAAATCCTACTCAGATCAACTACTCTATGACTGCAAATGAACTCTTATATACTGTTTTTTGCTTTAAACAAGTTTAGATCTTATCTTCTTGGTAGTAACGTAGTAGTTTATTCTGATATTATGCTCTTAGGTATTTATTGACCAAGAAGGAATTAAAGCTAAGTATTATAAGATGGATTCTAATGCTACAAGAATTTGACTTGGAGATCAAAGATAAGAAAGGAGGAGACAACTTGGTGGCAGGTCACTTGAACAGACTGTTAAGGGATGAAGAAGCACTGCCATTGCATGATTCCTTTCCAGATGAGCATTTATTCTCCATTAATGAATTGCCCTAGGTGTTACTAATATTTTTCCGTATGGTGAGGTGGAAGTTAAAAGCCCTAGATCAGAAAAGATTTTTAAAGTGAATGGTCACAGGCTTAAGCTATTTTTTGAGGGCTATCAGGTGAAGGATATTGAGTTGCTAGATTTGGTCAATTCAGATTATGAAGATTGAGAGAGGAATAATGTCGATCATAGGACATTAAGCAAATGCGTTTCTTAGGAGGCAACCCAAGATTCAGATTTCATTTTCTATTCCTTTTCCTTTTTCCTTTTTCCCTTTTTCCTTTGTAGTTGTATTTTTGTTGGTTAATTTCTTTTTTGCATAATTGTCTTATATTGGGGACAATGTAAGATTTTAGTGTGGGGGAGGGGTTTCGGTTTAGGATATGCTTAGATTTTGTTGATATATACTGATATATAGAATACTTTTGTGGAAAAAATGAAATTTTTTGGAAAAAAAAATTTTAACTCTACAATTGTAGCTATTACTCTACAATCGTAGTATTCTGCTAAGCTTTTGAAGGTTGAAATCAGTTAACTAATTTGAATTTGATTTGTGTTTGCAATGATTACATGAATATGAAATACATGCTTAGTTGGCTAAGTTATATGTGGAGTTGATTAGGTGCACTTATTTCATAATTTAAAACTGTTTAACTGCTTATTTTGTATGCAGAACCATGGGAAGAGAAAAATTGGAAAAGTTGAAAGAAAGAAAGAGTTTGAAAGAGAAAAATGAAAAGTAAAGAAGTTTGTGGTGGGTTGAGGAGCATAAAGTGCACTCACCCATAAACACATGTAAATAAGTGAGATAGAGCATAAAATGCACTCACTTGTAAAAAAATATAGAAGGTGAAATAGAGCATAAAATGCATTCACATGAAAGAAATTGAATTTGAAGGTTCTAGTTGTGAAAAATAGATAGTAGAGAAACTATGTTTTGAGTTCTAAGTCAGTGTACACAGTTGTAGTTCCATATTAACTAAGTTGAGTATGTATGTGGAATATAGAAGAGATATTTATGTGATTGCAGTTGGTTTTAGAAAAGTTCAGTAGAGAATGACAAAGTTATTATTGTGAGTTGATTGATGAAGTATTGGCTAGATCTCTGTTGATTAGTGTTAATGTATATGATTTGAATTCGAAACCTTTGGAGTTTGGTTGAATGAAGTTTTAGATGAATTTTAAGTATGATATATGTCTTTGTTTACTTGAGAACATGTAAAATCTAAGTGTGGGGGAATTTGATAGGTGTAAAATGTTTGATGATTTTGATTCCTTTATATTTAGTTTTGTTGCATGTTTTCTATTTATATGACCTTGTTAAGGTTTTTATGGATTTCAAGAAGAATTTGATATAATTTTGTAAATATGAAGTTTAATACTTAGTTTTCAGTTGTTTTGTAGAAGTGTTCTACGATTATTGGGTGAAGCACTCTACGATGTATGCAGACAGCTCTACGTTCGTTGTGTTGAAGGACAATATGGAGGACTTTTCAATCTGGCACTCTACGATCACTTGGCGTTGTGCTCTCATTCGTAGTGTGGCGGTATGGGATTAGAAGTTACTATACGATTGTTGGAGATTCACTCTTCGATTTGTCACTTGACGACCTTCTGTTCGATAATTTGCGAACTCTGCTACACAGCACTCTATGATCAGTAAGTACAAGGTTCACTCTACGATTCCGGGAGAAGATTTTCACTCTACGATCAGTCACTTTACGTTTTTCTACTGAGAGATGTTACTCTATGATTGTATGGGTTGACTTGTGGGTTCGAATCTGGAGAATTCAATTCCTAACATGATTTGGAGATGGAATTACAAATCAAAATGGAGATTGAAACTAGTTATGAATTAGAATTCGATATGAATACTGAGTCAGAGTTCGATATGAAAACTAAGTGTGAGTTGAATTCGAATTGGAAAGGGAGACTAAATTAAACTCTGTTATGGAAACTAAATTCTAATTCGATAAGGAAACTACTTTTAGCTGGATTACAAAAGTCGATATGAGATTGAAGCTACCATATCTGCTGAACTTCGGAAGCCGAATAGGATTAGAATTCTTTTAGGGTTTCATGGAATTATATCTATAAATACCTTTGATTGTAAACAGAATACACACACACGTCCATCCCTATATTATATCTTATTTAATTATCCTTTGAACTTTTATCAGTATGTTAGGCTATTTTTCTTTGTTCAGTTCTAAAAGGATGTTGAATCTTATTTACAGTTAATAGTATAATTAAGTTTCATTATTTATTCCTTCTTATATGAGCTATATTATGATAATCTGTTTTAACTGATTATATGCTATTTTATTTGATTAATTTTATGTGGCCAGTTGGATTAATCTGATTGATATCATCTGCTAGATTAAGAAGTGTGTAGATACTCAAAATTTTATTTTCCTTGGACTAACATTTGAGGAGGGTAAAAGCGTAATTTCATTTTGAAGACAACCCCGAGGGAGGGCAGAGGCATCATTTCACCCCGGAGACAACCCCGTGGAGAAATCAAAGTGCAATGACGCCCAGACACGACGCGGACCAAACGAGGACCGCAAGGCTGAGAATGTAGCCATAAGAAGCACCACATCAACTATTAGACTGCGAACTATCCAAGACGAGCTAATTGACAACCCTCGGGAACCAGAAGATACCTTTTAGCTAATTGCATCATCTTCCCAGACTCTATTTCAGTCAGACTCGACCTTATTTCGCAGCCTTCCGCAAGGACTTGCTGGGATTTTTGGGTACGAAGCTCAACTATTATCGGATCGAGATCGAAGGAACGAAATTCAAGGCAGTAGGTCCCACAGGACCCAGCCACAGGTACACCTATGGCTAGCCGCAAGTATACCTGTGGATGGCTCCCAGGGCTTTAAATAGCCACCAGCAGCTCATTTGGAAAAAAAATAAGAAGTTAAGGAGATAAGCAGTTCTAAAGAGAGAACCCCACGGATCTTGCACCATTTCATCACATTTGAGTTGTTTAATCTTACATCTTGTATACTTTGAGTGTCTAGAGTGATATAGAGTGATCTTAAGCCAAAAGAAGCTTGTTTCGTTACTCCCCAATGTGAAAAACACTCACTGTTGCTCATTTCCTTTGTAAACTTTATTCAATGTACGAGATCCATGTTATATATGGTTTAAATCTAGTTAAACTTGTTGTTTTACATATATATTGTGTATTAGTAGGTAGATCTAGATTTTTTACTGGTTATTTTGTGTGTATATAGTTGAAAATCAAGTTAGAAGGCTAGATTTCCCTAGATCTAAGCTGGATCTAGCATTTTAACCGGTTATATAGCTTGAAGCCCTAACCCATAAGCTAGATCAGTTTAGATCCATGGTAGATCTAGATGTTTTACCGCTTTTCGTTGGTCCCAGTCACTCTGTAGAGCCCTAGATCTATATCTAGAGGTGAGGGGGTCCTAATAGCTCGTAATGGAGATTTCAAATGATGAAATCATCTATCATCGAGTTTAGGATATGTTGTATATATGTTTTAAGCATAATAATGTGAGCCTAGGAATCCCGGGGTCGAGATCTAATGATTGGATCTTGACTAGATTCCAACGATAACCTTTTAGTTTAATTTGTAATGTTTAAATAGCGTAAAATCGTTGTACATGTAATATCGGATCTCAAAATGAGTTCGAGGGCTTAGTCTCGAGAAGTCTGAATTAAGATCCTGTGATAGTGAAAATTATGATTACGGGTGTTCGGATACATCGAGATGGCGTTCATGTCCGACGATGATCCGACCTTTTTTGGCGCTTTCTTTTATGTATTATCACTCAAAAAGCGATTTTCCAATCAAAATAGCAAAAGCTTTCATAATAATAATAATAATAATAATAATAAAGCGTTTCGTGGATAAATATTTAGGATGAATAAATGGAAGTATCAAAGAACCTCGATTCTTATTTGACGAAGGATTTGAAAACTTAGTTTTCCAAAACATCATTGATATATTTTGTCTAAAATGAACTTTTATATAGATCAAATCTTTTGTGCATAGGTCCAAAGAGGTACAACACTACTTTCAAAATAACATCATAGACTTGAGGTTGAATAAAATGGAAGTATCAAATGACCTCGATTCCTATTTGACGAAGAATTTGAAAACCTTATTTTCTCAAACGTCATTTCCATATACTTTTGTCTAAAATGAACTTTTCCTTAAATTAAATCCTTCGTGCATTGGTCCAAAGAGGTACAACACTACATTCAAATAACTCAGAAATGAGACTTAGAATAAAGAATAAAATCAAAACACAAACATACACACACACACACACTTTATGCATAGAAAATCAATAAGATGCGGTAATCGTGTTTTCACGGAAGTCGGGGGGTGCCTAACACCTTCCCCTCACTTAAGCAAGCCCCCGAACTTATAAATCTCGAGTTACAAGACTCATTCTACAAATTCACATATTGGACCATATTGTGAAAACCTTCAAAACCCGGATGAGTTGGTATATCCATTTAAATTGTACCAACTGGCAACTCTGTCTAATTTGGTCCAATCATAATCATTAACATTATTCATAAAAATCAATCTTTTCAAGTTCGTCAAAAATTATGTCTGTCCTTTCTTGAAAATCTCACCCTTTAACAAATCAATCGACATAGCAAAATATAAAGGGTAAACAAACAAATAGGAGAGGCAGGATAAATTTTTTTTGGCATCGACAGAGTGGTATTACGTGTAATTGATATTGCTCCTACTCATAAGTAGCATTTAGTAATACTGATTGTGGCCAAGTTTTTATGTATTACTATGGTTATCAGAAGTCAAGTCAAATAATCTGAGATTGTGAGATTGTTGATTGGAATAGTCTAATTCCTTAGTTATTAATGTTGTTGTTATATTAAATCTAGAGAGCTTGTTCTAGGCTATATGATAGTTAGAATCTTATGAAGAGCTTGTTTCATTAAGTGATAATCTAAGGAGAATTTTGGGTAATAGAGCTTGTTATTGCCTAGGACTATTATCTTATTTAAAGAAAAAAATAATGTTTACTTATTATATTGTTACTGTAAATTGGTGAAACTGAACTGCAGAACTGAAGTTTTAATTTATTTGATTATCCTTATTAATTTAATCCTATTTTTAGTTAATTATAACCAGTTCAAACCCCCCCCCCCCCAATCTCTTACTTTCTGTTTATTGTTAGAAACATTAGAATAGATTTGAACCAATATCATTCTCTGTGGGATCGATCCTTACTTGCTACTATATTGTGTTGAATTTTATGTTCGTAGAGTGAAAATTAAGGTTTAAACTTTGGAGTGTTAACGACAGCAACCAAGAGAAAATCGAGATCTACACATACGAGGCCTCTCAGCACTTCTACGCCATGAATTGGAGGAGCGTCCGTCATGACAAAAAATACTACCTCGCCATCGCCAGCCTACTGGAGTAGTACAAGACCCGGGTCGAAATTGTGACACCCCCAAATTCGGGTACTTGAAACCCGTACTTGGTGCTACACGATTACCATTCCTTTAAACTGCTTAATATATTATAAACTTAAAAATTATATCAAAGTTAACTAATCCCCAGGTACGGCGACCCTTAAGCACTTTATTACATTATAGATAACATATTATCACAATACAAAGTTCAAAATATTACAACTAACACCTTAAAACTATTCCTTCAGCTTCCCCTTTCCTTTGTCCTTGCCAGAACTTTCTGGTCGATAACGCTTATCTGAAAACCTTTAATTTAAGGCAAGAATGAGCATTTAATTGCTCAGCAAATAATAGCAGATAATAAACATCAGCTAAAAGAAATAAATATTTTCTTTGAAGTATACTTCTACAACGAATCAATAGTTGCGAAGACATTTGAAACAACTCGTAACAACATATCAGACCGTTTACAATTTTGAAATGACGTAGTGATTATAAATGTTGAGCAGTCAATAGACTTTGAACCATTGTTTTCAAGTTTGAAAAGGTTTGTACAAAAATTCATCTGTAAACCGTCATGACTTACAGACACGTTGGGTGATCAGCCCGTATGCCCTGTATTGATTAACACTACTTAATAGAACAATATTTACGTTCATCATAACCGCCTTTGGCGCATAAAAATTTCCCAATTTCGGGATGTTCATACTCAGTCTAGAGTCCGAACTAAAGCAATTCAGTTGGACGATTTTGTCATAAATAATAATATTCAACGATACATTTCAAACTATGTCTAGCCTAGTCAAATAGCTTAGATAACTTTTAAACCATGTATTCATACCAATATTGAATTGTATGCATCAAAACTTGTCATGTCAAAGAATTTTGAGTTCAAGAATACTTGTTCAAATACAACAGTTCATACAAGTGAGGACACTTACACAACCAAACTTTGCTTACAAAAAAACAGAATAATTTTGATTATATATGAATCATACGAAGACAGTAATAAGATACTTGTAAACAATGAATGAATCGAATGAAATCCGATAAAGTAAGGATACTTTCATAAACTTGCACAATAAAAGAGTATAGAAACTTGCTTATAAGATCCATTGCATAAAGTAAATGCAAGGGTTAGGATACTTGCCTTTATCGCTGCTTACTGCAACGCAATATAGTTTATCTTTAATACAAAGACCTATTATTAATAAGATTATTCTTGCAATCAGTATATCATATTATACTTCATAATACTACTACTATATAAGTAAATTATCTAACATGTAATCACAAAATTAAACATTAGATAACACCTTAATACCATACATATTCACAATTCTAAACTTAGCACACATCGAGTCTTTAACAGTATTCAATATAGTACGCTGAGTGGTTTCCTACAAACAACCAACAAACTAGTTTCACGTCTCGTCTACGCTGTTTTCATAGTGAGTTAGATTGGTAGCTAGTTCGTATATACCTCCGCTCCTTGAAGGAATCGTTTAGCCCAGATACTATACATCAACCATTAAAGAGTACGACTGTACTATTTTAGATGTAACTTATGGATTAACACTTGATATTTCATTTATAAGTTCTTATTTATAAACTAGTAAACCATATAACCAATCCAGCAAACTGCATTGCCAATCCAGCCATTTGGATAACCAATCCAGCAACCTGGATTATCAGTCCAGCAATCTGGATTGACCAAACAGACCAATCCAACAACCTGGATTATCCAAACAGACCAATCCAGTATCCTGGATTATCTAAACAGATAAATCCAGTATCATGATGGATAATCCAGCAAACTGGATTCAAAATAGATTTTAATCCAGCAAACTGGATTCCCATTTTTCAACATACTAAATACCAAATCATCTTATTATTTTTTTAACTTTTGGCCACACATATTTACATATATTCTATATACAAAAATAATTTTTTTGAAAATTTTGAATTTCCTTTAGTATTTTTCAAAAATCCGTTTTTAGTTTTTAACTTAAAAAATTAATTATATCATGCTCAACTCTGAAAATTCCCAAATATTGGTAGTATCTTACATGTATTAACATGAACTTCCAGTTTAAATACCGTGGCCATCGAAGTTATATAACTTCAATTATAGCGATTTTCTTCAAAAAAACTCAAATATTGAAATTACCATAAGTCGGTCGTCTTAAGTCGGAATAGGCTCATCTTTGAAAAGGAGCTACTTTATATCATATATTTTCATCTCCCAAAAGGTTTGAATTTATTTTATTAATTAAGTTACCGAATCTGCGCCTGGAAATTTTGAGCAAAATGCTTTTTTGACTTTTTCAAATTTTGCCTACTTTGCTAAAAAAAAAAGTCCATACGAAAATATACAATTTTTTTCCAGTGATTCCACTTGGAGATGTTAAAAGACTTTTAGATCTAACTCCAGGACTTGACCACACTCAAAAATTCAAAACATAATGAGAGATACGATGTTTTAATTTCATGTTTTTTTTTCAAAAATCTAATTTTCTAACTTTTGTGTTTTCTAAGAAAACGTCCATAATCTCTTGATTAATCCAACATTAAACATCATAAACCATCATAATACATACTAATAGTTCTTAAGATCAAGGATCTATCATGATCCATAATCTATTTCATTAAAACTTCACCAAACACAAACAAAACATAATCAATACTAAGAAAGATAAAAACTAGGGTTTTCTAGTTTTCATTTTCTTACTTTAAATCTAACTTTTGACACTCAAAAAGATTAGATCTAAACATAATAGACTCATAAACATGTAGATCTAGAGTTTTAGATCTCAAGATCATAAACTTTAGATCATCAAAATCACATCAAAATAAAAAGAAATAAACTAGATTAAAGTTAAAAATTTATACCCTTGCTTTATGCTATCCTTCTTCTTCTTCCAAAGTTTGTTTATGAAACTTTAAGCACACAAATCTCTCTCTCTTTTCCCCTCTAAAGGCTACCGAGCATCTCTCTCTCTCTCTTGATTTTCCTTTGTGTAGTTAAAAAGAAAGGAGAGAGAAATGAAATGGTTTTGGGTATTATTAAAGTGTGTATAGATATTATATATATCATGTACATTCTCCCAACTCTCTTGCTCTTTCTCTTTCTCATTTATTAATGAGTTTCTTGCAAGCCTTTACAAATGTTGCTTGCACACTTGGTGAAATGTTGTGGCTTATTAGAAGTTTGACACATGGAAGAGTTGGTAAATGAAATCATTATATATATCCTCTCTCATTTCTTCCTTGGTTGCTGCCCTCCTCCTTCATCCTAGCCCAATTTTGCTTTTTTTTATTGTTTCATTTTTCTTAACAAATGACTACAATATCCCTTATCAAGTGGCTAAAAATTGGGTTTTGAATTTAATTCTTTGGGCTATGAAAATAACATAATTTCATACTTTTAATTTTTATCTTACCCTAATCATTTAAATAGGGTTTCCTTTCAATTATTTGTAATACAAATAGTCACTTCATGTACCTTTAATTTTATAACCCAATTAGATTTATTTTGGTTAAGTTATAAAATTAACTAATAGAGATGTATAAAATAAATCTCTTATGATTAGTATATATTTTAAATACTAACATTATTCTACATAATCCATAACACATTTATCATTGTTGATAAATTCTTATCATTGTTGATAATTTCTTATCATTGTCGATAAATTCTTATCATTGTTGATAAATTTTTATCATATTTAAATACTCACATAATCATATAATAAATATATATATAATTCATATCAATAATTAATCACTTAACATTAATCACATAATGTACATACATATCATCTTAAATACAATAACAAATGTATTAATATTCAAATCCCTATTTGAAATTCAAATTAGGGTTTTGAATAACTATTCATCTTGGCGTCCTTTCTTAGTCAGCTCATAATCATTAAATTGACTAACTTGCTTAATTCATATTGCATATGTTCAAAATATTTCCAATAACAATAACGATAATAGTTAATAAAATAATAATATAAAAAAATTCATTCGTAAAATTATAGTCGTATAAAATTCTCGGTCCTTACATTCTCCCCTCTTATAAGGATTCCGTCACCGGAATCACCATTACCGTACGCTTAATTTCATATCTATTGTGACACCCCCAAATTCGGGTACTTCAATTTCTAAGGGATTTGGTGTTCACTGTACAAATATCACATATATATCTACCCATAATAACTGCAGAAACATAATTAAATAGATAATCCTCCCTTAAGGGTTACAATATCTGAATAAGTGAATCCCAGGTCATACTAACCTTAATACATCGAGTGCTGAATGAAAGAAACAAATAAATCTTGACATCATATCATAGTCTTAACAATAAACATAAACATTTTTAAATGAATAACAAGTCTTCAGCACTTGTTAGCTTCGCCCTTGCCTTTGCTAGTGGAAGGCTCGTTGGACCCTTCGTTCTTAACTTGCAATGTTATTATGCAAGGGTGAGCACGATTTCCCACAAGTATAACTGTTGGGTTTGTACGAAATCGTGACGCAATCAAATTGTAAAAATTAGCGGAAGCATGGTATATCAGAGTTTTAAAAAATTTCTACAAAACCATTACCCGGATCATCCTTTATGCAAATTATTAATTTAAAACGATAAATAAGAAGTTATGGAATCATACCCTTGTAAAACGAAGCTTTCACAGGTACGAGTTCAACTCCTTGTTCTTCGTGATCTCCTTGAATTTTTCGGTTAGATTCCTTCCTTTGATCAATATTAGCCACCCAAGTGTTTGGCCTCTAGAGGTGATCCACCAAGGAAGATGAATTATCAAGAAGGAGGGTGGTTGACTTAGTTTTCTATCCTCTATAGAAAAGGAGTACTCTCTAACAATTGGAATTGCCTCAACTGATATCTATTATAAGACTCCTCTTATATAGATATTGGTCAACCCTTCTAATCCTATTAGACATGTGATTTTTTTTCATTAATTAAACTCTTTTAATTAATTTAGGCTTCCCACCACATGGGGAATAATTAATTAAATTCATTTAATTAATTTGTCTCCTAATCTTATTAGGAATAAATGAGAGTACTAATATTAAATTAATTACTAAACTCCTTTAGAAATTAAAATAATAATAATTGTAATAATATTAATAAGACTCCTCTTATTAATTTATATTTAATATTTCTAAAATATTAAATAATAAACATTAAGCTATTTAATTTATTCTATCACTATAGATTAAATTAATTACACTTAATGCATTATTATGATTATGCCATTACATTCTTAAATAATTATTCTTCCTTTTATGGTGTGACCCTTTAGGTTCTCTATATTAAACCGGTTGTGAATAAATTAATTAGAACAATTCTAATCTTATTTAAATAAATAAATTAAACTAATAATCTATTTAAATAAATAATATTTATTCTACAATAGGGATAAGCCTCCCTAGCGATCAACGATTTTTCAGATAATATAGATTTCAACATTAATCATAAAAGAACCTGTGAGTAAATAGTTACCATACAATTCAATCCTTCCATCATACAATGTCCCAATTAAATATAAGACATGAATTTACTGTCAAGTCTTATTTTATTTAATTATATGTATTTCGATTAGAAAATGCACAACTCCAAATAATGCAAATTAGAAACTCTTTTCTAATTTCATTTTACCTTGGCAAAGGATTCCTGGGTTGTCATTTAACGAATCACATAGGACATATCTCATCTTTTACTAGATGTGGTAGATTCTTTATTGATCATTCATTATCTCTATATGTAACTCATTATACCCAAGCATACCCTTTTATATTCCCTAAAGGACTTTAAGTAATAAGTCAAAGTATAATTCATTACATACAAGATACTATGATGATCTCAAGTCCAAGGATCACTTGTACTACTATCACATTAGGAATTCCTATTGACAGGCGAGTAAAACTCCATTAGGTATTCCATAGCGAGTCACGTTCAGTGAACTTATTCTCCAATAAGCACCTACATACTTGCTTCAGTGTCTCCACACAAATGATCATGTGATTAATCATCCTCATCCAATGAGCAAGCAACATATGTACCAATCTATCCGGATTTATTAATCCCCTTTTTAGTAATCCCACGATTGGGAACTATTTTAGTTTTAGAGCTTTCTAAGAATTTAGATCTCAGTAGCATGATCATCATCAAGATTCTAAAAGCATTGCTTAAAACTATGGGTTATTTACATATTATAAAAACAGCACCATGTAGATAATTAAATGCCCTTAATAAATGAATATTTTATTAATAAATAAATAAGATTGTTTACAAAGTACGTGCTTTATCATCATAATGATTGGCTTGTATGCACACTACTATCAATCTACCACTTACACTAAAGCCAATCGCCATGGTATCTCATACCCATCTTTTCTAAGTGACGATCAAACTGCTGTTGTGTTAAAGCTTTAATAAATGGATCTGCAATGTTGTCTTGAGAGTCTACATGCTCCAAGGTGACGTCTCCTCTTTCAATGATCTCCCTGATCAAGTGAAATCGCCGCAACACGTGTTTAGATTTTTGATGAGACCTTGGTTCCTTAGCCTGTGCAACTGCTCCTGTGTTGTCACAGTAAACGGGAACTGCTTCTCCAATGCTAGGAACCACACCAAGTTCAGTTATGAACTTCTTCATCCAAACAGCTTCCTTTGCAGCTTCACTTGCAGCTATATACTCTGCCTCTGTCACTGAATCAGCAACTGTTTGCTGCTTGGAACTCTTCCAACTCACTGCGCCTCCGTTCAAGGTAAAAACATACCCTGAAACAGATTTACTGTCATCTTGGTCCGTTTGAAAACTTGAGTCTGTGAAGCCCTCGAGTTTTAATTCAAACCCACCATAGACAAGAAAAATATCCTTAGTCCTTCCCAAGTATTTTAGGATATTCTTCACTGCCTTCTAGTGCTCTTCTCCTGGATTCGACTGGTATCAGCTCGTTACACTAAGTGCATGAGCAACATCCGATCTACTACATATTATACCGTTCATGATAGATCCTATTGCAGAAGCATAAGGGATCTTACTCATACGGGCTCTCTCCTCAGGTGTCTTTGGGGCCTGTTTCTTGGAGAGATGTATTTCATGGCTCATCGGCATGAGACCTCTTTTGGAATCTTCCATGATAAATCTCTTTAGCATTGCATCAATGTACGTTCCTTGGGATAAACCAAGCATCCTTTTAGATCTATCTCTATAGATCTTTATCCCCAAAATATAGGATGCTTCTCCCAAGTCCTTCATGGAGAAGTGTTTAGATAACCAGATTTTAATCGATTGTAGTATAGGAATGTCATTCCCTATTAGTAATATATCATCAACATATAATACAAGAAATGAAACTGCGCTCCCACTAACCTTCTTGTACACACATGGTTCATCGTCGTTTTTGATAAAATCAAACTCTTTGATTGTCTCATCAAAATGAATGTTCCATCTACGAGAAGTTTGCTTCAATCCATAAATGGAACGTTGCAGCTTACAGACTTGATTTGTTCCAACCTTTGAAACAAATCCCTATGGCAGTGTCATACACACATCCTCCTCTAGTTTCCTATTGAGGAAGGCCGTTTTCACGTCCATCTGCCAGATCTCATAGTCGTTATAAGCTGCAATCGCAAGCAAAATCCGAATGGACTTGAGCATAGCTACTGGTGAAAAGGTTTCATCATAGTCAACTCCTTGTCTTTGTTTGAAACCTTTTGCAACCAGTCGGGCCTTATAGGTCTCTACCTTACCATCCGCTCCAGTCTTTCTTTTAAAGACCCATTTACACCCAATAGGCTTAATGCCTTCAGGTGGTGAAACCAAAGTCCATACTTTGTTTTCATACATGGAGTCTATTTTGGATTTCATGGCTTCAAGCCATTTTCCTGAGTCTTTATTACTCATAGCATGTTCGTAATTCAATGGATCATCATCATTCATGATGTGTACCTCATCGTCATCCTCTATAACGAATCCATACCTCTCAGGTATCTTCGGTACTCTTCCAGATTTACGAACAAGGTGTGGTATAGTAGGTTCTTCTACTTGGTCAGGTACCTGACTTTGATCCGTGGCAATTTGTGGTTCTTGAACTTCTTCAAGATATATCTTACTCCCACTGACCCCTTCATGGATAAACTCCTTTTCCAAGAAGGCAGCATGTTTCGTAACAAACACCTTTTAAACAGTTGGATGATAGAAATAACATCCTAAAGTTTCTTTAGGGTATCCCACAAATCTACACTTATCGAATTTAGTCTGTAGCTTATCATTTTCAAACTTTTTGACATAAGCTGGGCAATCCCAAGTCTTAACATGCTTAAGATTTGGTTTCCTCCCCATCCACATCTAATATGGAGTCTTTGGGGAGGATTTGGTAGGTACCTTGTTAAGTAGGTATGCAGCCGGGCATATCCCCAGAAAGAAATTGAAAGGTCGGTAAAACTCATCATGGATCGAACCATGTCCAACAGTGTTCGATTTCTCCTTTCAGATACTCCATTTAACTGTGGTGTACCTGGAGGAGTCCATTGTGAGATTATACCATTTTCTTTGAGACAATTGAGAAACTCACCGCTTAAGTATTCTCCACCTCGATCTGATCGAAGTATCTTTATACTCTTGCCCGTTTGTTTCTCAACTTCACTTCTGAACTCTTTGATCTTTTCAAATGATTCTGACTTGTATTTCATTAAATACACATATCTAAATCTTGAGTGATCATCAGTGAAAGTAATAAAATAAGAATACCCACCCCGTGCACTTGTTGTCATAGGTCCACAAACGTCTGTGTGAATCAATGCCAACAACTCTGTAACTCTTTCTCCTTTTCCACTAAAAGGAGATTTAGTCATTTTACCCATGTGACAAGATTCACAAGTTGGATATGATTCATAATCAGATAACTCAAGGAGCCCATCTTTATGCAACTTGGATAATCTTGTTTCATTGATATGACCGAGTCTACAGTGCTACATGTAGGTATAATTAATATCATCTCTTTTCCTTTTCTTAGTTTGTTCAATTTGAAAAATATTTTCTTGTAAGTCAAGTGTATAAAGTCCATTTCGCAAATTTCCAACACCATATAAAACATCGTCTTTATAAATAGAACAACTATAGTTCTTTATAACAACGTTAAATCCTTCCATTTCCAATACAGAAATTGAAATAATATTTTTAATAATATTCGGAACATAATAACAATTATTAAGATAAATGGACTTGCCCGAAGGCATTGCTAAATAATAAGTTCCTACAGCTAATGCATCAACCTTTGCTCCATTCCCCACTTGTAGGATCTCCTCATCATTGTTCAGCTTTCTACTTCTGACCAGTACCTTCACATTATTACATATGGGAGAACCACAGCCGGTATCCAATACCCAAGTAGAATTTTGACTTTTTGAAAAATTAACTTCAATCATGAACAAACCTTTATTGGAAGTCGAAGCTTCTCCAAGCTTCTTCTTTGCCAGAAACTTCTTGCAGTTCCTCTTCTAATAACCCGGCTCGTTGCAATGGAAGCACATTCCTTTGCTAGCTGGATCAGATTTCTTTTGTTCCTTTATGTTCACTTTGCCCTTGGTCATCTGAGATCAAAAGAGCTCCTTAGATATCTCATATCTAGCAGTCCTACTTTGTTCACCATATAACTCCTTGAGGTGAATCAACATAGTAGGAGCATCCACGTTTTCGTGCTGACGCTGAAGCTCGTTATTCATGGATGCGAGCATGATGCATTGAGCCACAGATGCATCATCTTGCCACTTACAATGGTGGCAATCTCTTCCTCAGAGGCTGTTTCTAGAACAGTTCCAAGGACAGGTGAGTTTAGGACATAAGAAATCTTTTCAGCAGTGAGAACTATTCTCAGATTTCTTAGCCAGTCCGTATAATTTGGCCCGGTAAGCTTATTAGCATCAAGTATGCTTCACAGCGAAATTAGTGATTTTGACATTTTTAAAATTCTGCATGTGAAAAACAACATTTTAGCAAACATTCATTTTATTAATTTTGCATACCAAAATAAATTTAGTTCTTTATTTTAAATTGGTATCTCCCACTATTTTTATCAAACTATATTACCCTCACTTATATAGTTCGGTAACATCTAATTAAAGATTTGCTAGTGAGAATAAGGATCCCATTTCAAATGTATATAACCTTATGGATAGCACAACAAGCGATATACAAATAAATAGGTAGACAACTCTTGTCAATTACATCACTATATAACTCCATTTATTTTGCCTCTTAAGTCATAATGGTCAAGTGTGTACACATCCGAACTAAAATGATTTAAGTTAAGTCCAGCCTAGCACTTCCATAAATTCAAAAAAGAAAAATGTTCGTCCTTGTGGATAGCACAACAAGACTAGATCATTCAATTATCTTGATAAGTATCAAATGTGATTAATTAACATCTTAAATACGCAATACTCGCCTTGTGGATAGCACAACAAGCTCATATTAAATATTTAATACTCTATTAATTTATCATGCTAGAAGGCGACGTTTGATATTCCAAATATCATTTGAACGCTTCGGACTTAATATTATTTCTTTGAGGGGTTTGTTATTATTTGTCTCATCTTGTTTAGTGCGCATGCACACACACACACACACACACACACACACACACACACACACACACACACACATATATATATATATATATATATATATATATATAAAATATGCGTCATTTTATTAAAAATGTGAAACATGTTTGCATAAAATATAATATATATAATATTTAGCATGCAATATAGAATATTATATTCTACCCGGATTGATTATGGACTTTTATTCTAGTTTGGTTCACTAGAGCCACTAAGTGAACCAAAAGGTCAAACCTAAGAGTGCAAGAATTTAAATTTAAATATAACTATTACATTTAAACCCGGACTCCATACAAACGGGTCTTCACGCGCTCCTTGCTCCTTGGTCTCCAATTTCTTCAAGATAATTCTAACTATTTCTATTACATTAAATATTTAATTTAAATAGAAACCTTGATCAGCAGTCAAGGGGAAGTACATAGGAGGGAGATAGAATTTTACATCAAGAAAAAAAAATTAGAGAAGACGAGGTACACTGACCTCATTTAATAAAATCCATTCATTCAAGCATTCAACTAAAATAAAATCCAATCACATTGGTCAAATAGTCCATAATCAATCCCCATTTATTATCATATATATCACCATATATATCAATAAATAAATATTCATCTCATGAATTAAAACATTCCATATATATTTGAATATCATTTAATGGGCAATTTTAAATTATATGAAATCCAATTTCAAGATTAAAATAAACTCTTTATTTTAATTATAAAATTATTTAGAATATAATATATAAATATATCATATATATATATATATATATATATATTTGATATTACAGTATATATTATATATATTTATATAACGAATCATGTTACATATACATATATATATAATATAAATTCACATTTATTTTTTAAAAAGAAGTCACCTTCTTTTCTTAAAAGAGTCCTACAGGTTTATTAAAAGAGTCCTTTCCTGATGGGCCTTCTTTTTAGAGTAAGAAAGAGACAACACATTTTCTTTGCAGAATTCAAGATTAGCACCCAAAAAAAATTGTGATTCGTCCCAAAAAAAATGTCATTTTTTTTCTTAAAAAAAATAATTTTATAATAAAATTATGCCCAATAAATTATTTTAAATACATACCCATATGTATATGAAATTAAAAATAAATTAATAATTGCATAAAGGTTTGGCTCTGATACCACTGTTGGGTTTGTACGAAATTGTGACGCAATCAAATTACAAAAATTAGCGGAAGAATGGTATATCAGAGTTTAAAAAAATTTCTACAAAACCATTACCCGGATCATCCTTTATGCAAATTATTAATTTAAAACGATAAATAAGAAGTTATGGAATCATACCCTTGTAAAACGAAGCTTCCACAGGTACGAGTTCAACTCCTTGTTCTTCGTGATTTCCTTGAATTTTCGGGTTAGATTCCTTCCTTTGATCAACGTTAGCCACCCAAGTGTTTGACCTCTAGAGGTAATCCACCAAGGAAGATGAATTATCAAGAAGGAGGGTGGTTGACTTAGTTTTCTATCCTCTATAGAAAAGGAGTACTCTCCAACAATTGGAATTGCCTCAACTGATATCTATTATAAGACTCCTCTTATATAGATATTGGTCAACCCTTCTAATCCTATTAGACATGGGATTTTTTTTAATTAATTAAACTCCTTTAATTAATTTAGGCTTCCCACCACATGGGGAATAATTAATTAAATTCATTTAATTAATTTATCTCCTAATCTTATTAGGAATATATGAGAGTACTAATATTAAATTAATTACTAAACTCCTTTAGAAATTAAAATAATAATAATTGTAATAATATTAATAAGACTCCTCCTATTAATTTATATTTAATATTTCTAAAATATTAAATAATAAACATTAAGCTATTTAATTTATTCTATCACTATAAATTAAATTAATTACACTTAATTCATTATTACGATTATGCCATTACCTTCTTAAATAATTATTCTTCCTTTTATGGTGTGACCCTTTAGGTTCTCTATATTAAACCGGTTGTGAATAAATTAATTAGAACAATTCTAATCTTATTTAAATAAATAAATTAAACTAATAATCGATTTAAATAAATAATATTTATTCTACAATAGGGATAAGCCTTCCTAGCGATCAACGACTTTCCAGATAATATAGATTTCAACATTAATCATAAAAGAACCTGTGAGTAAATAGTTACCATACAATTCAATCCTTCCACCATACAATGTCCCAATTAATTATAAGACATGAATTTACTGTCAAGTCTTATTTTATTTAATTATATGTATTTCGATTAGAAAATGCACAACTCCAAATAATGCAAATTAGAAACTCTTTTCTAATTTCATTTTACCTTGGCCAAGGATTCCTGGGTTGTCATTTAACGAATCACATAGGACATATCTCCTCTTTTACTAAAGGTGGTAGATTCTTTATTGATCATTCATTATCTCCATATGTAACTCATTATACCCAAGCATACCCTTTTATATACCCTAAAGAACTTTAAGGAATAAGTCAAAGTATAATTCATTACATACAAGATACTATGATGATCTCAAGTCCAAGGATCACTTGTACTACTATCACATTAGGAATTCCTATTGACAGGCGAGTGAAACTCCATTAGGTATTCCATAGCGAGTCACGTTCAGTGAACTTATTCTCCAATAAGCACCTACATACTTGCTTCAGTGTCTCCACACAAATGATCATGAGATCAATCATCCTCATCCAATGAGCAAGCAACATATGTACCAATCTATCCGGATTTACTAATCCCGTTTTTAGTAATCACACGATTGGGAACTATTTTAGTTTTAGAACTTTCTAAGAATTTAGATCTCATTAGCATGAACATCATCATGATTCTAAAAACATTGCTTAAAATTATGGGTTATTTACATATTATAAAAACAGCACCATGTAGATAATTAAATGCCTTTAATAAATGAATATTTTATTAATAAATAAATAAGATTATTTACAAAGTACGTGCTTTATCATCATACATGATTGGCTTGTATGCACACTACTATCAATAACAATGTAACGATAATAATAACATGCGAGTGAATCAAAGAATTCTGAATAAAGAAAGCTCGGCTTTTGAATCAAGAATGGACATTAAGAATCAAAAGTACATCTGAGCGTCATAAGACTATGAACTATGTCCCAAGTTGTTAAGTATTTCTACTTTAAACCATTAACAGTCATTAGACTATATGGACTTTACTACTCGTACTTAGGGGGATTAGCCCTGAGTATCATACTGTGCATAATATCGTAAAGCGTACAAAATCCCCTATAAAGGGTTGTTCATCTCAGTTTGACATCAGAGTCCGCACCAAAGGAAGTTTTGTTTGGATAAGCTCAATAATAGTTCTAGAATTTAGAACGTTCATCAACTATGAACTAGTCGAATTAATAAGGGTTTGCTAGTTTTACAAGGTTCAACAATAATGGATATTCAAATCGAATAATAAATCTCAAGAGTATACAATCGAATAAGTATTGTATAACTGAAGTAATACTTTAAAGAACTTATAATATCTCATATGAAACTTGACTTGAATGATCAAAAATAAGAACTTGCATCATGATAATAGCTCGAGAATAGAAAGCTTGTTCAGTAACTGATTGAGTTTAGAATACTTGCTCAATAAAAGTAAAGTTAGGGATAGAACACTTGCTCAATTTAAAAAGTATAGTTAGGAAAACTTACGTAACATAAAAGTAAGGTTTAGAAACTTGCCTCGTACACAAGTTACAGTTTTAGTTACAATTCAATTCCTCAACATCCTACACATTACATTATGTATATGACATCGATTAGTTCCATAACCACTACATTGAACTGTTGAACTTCCTACTTAAGTTCAACTTATAACTTGGTTTATAATATTAACTTGTTGACTAACCACATAACAAGAATTTGAACCCACAACATGTATACCATACAAGCATCAGCTCTTAGACAATCATAATCAAGTCTTACGACAGTAATATCCAAGTCCACACATAGTTTGTTAACATGGAACTTCAAATTATATTATACATGTCAACAACATGTTATAGTACTGTATTACATGTTCATCATGTTATCAGGTTCATTAGGTTAGGTTAACTCATCATGTTATGGATTAAAAACACACAAAACAAAGCCATTTCAACTCTGTAGCCCACCGGGGCGGGGGTTCGAACTGTAAGGGGCCCGCCGGGGGGGGGGGTTTAAGGAAAAAAGGTCCACCGAGGCGGGGGTGCCTCGGCTGGAAAACTGTAGTTCGCAAAAATTGAAGAGAAAGCCAAATAAATCCCAAATTAAACTAACACGATGATTTTTAATGGTATCCATGAAGTATAAACTACACTGAAATATCATACAATGATTCTAGCATGCTTTTAACACTTTAGATCACATAATCACTCAAATTAAAACACTTAAATTCACTGTTTTTGGTACTTTGCAAAGTTTCAATACAATTCATGAAAGTCAACGTTACAGATTCGTTATAACTCTGAATCTGTCCGTTTAAATTTCGTTTTGTTCGTTTAAACATGCATGATCATAATCAACTATCAATTTAACGTTAACTAAACAATTAGAGTATGATATTTTGTACATAAGGGCCATATACATGTTCTTCATACTCTGTAACATATGAAAATTCAATTAAGGTATAATTACATGAAATTGATTGTTTTAAAACATACATAGATGGTAGAAATCATATTATGAACATATAGTAACACATACATGATCATATCTTGCATTAATTACAAAGTATGCTTTTATAGAGAACTTCAAAATACGTTAATGGAGAAATATTAAGAACATGAATTTAAAAACTCAAATAAGGGGATTATCCTTTGCTTCTTGATTCAAATTGCTAGAATTCTCTCTTTGTTTTCTCCAAACCTTTAATCTCTCTCTCAAACTTTCTCTCTAAATTCTCTCTAAGTTTATAACTTCTCTAATATGAATATATGAATACTAATATATAATATATGTAAAGTATAACACGTATATTGATTAACTGGTAGAGATAGTGGGTCAGTTAATTAACTGACACCCACTATCTTAAGGGTATGTTTGGTTGGCTCCTCTACTAACTTATTCCCAGTATTTTAATTAAATGCTTATTATATAGTTTTAATTGTCACACTTTAATTAATCAAATAATATTATTTAAATTCAATTAAATAAAATATGACAATCCACATTAAATCATATTATCACATAATTAAAATTCTTATTTATTAAATATGTCAAATCATTAAATCTCTAATTAATTATTAATTAGGATAACATTATGCTTATTAAATAATTCATTTAATCAAATAAACTCAATTAAATACATACATTGAATAATAAAATTCTCCACATTAATTTAATCAATGTAACACATATAATTAAATTAATCTACCACAATTCTATCAAATAATTATTTAACTCAATACATAAATCATCAAAAAATTTATTTAATTCAATAAATATTAAAATTAAATTACAAAATTCTCGTTCGTCACATCTATCCTTAGATTTTTATTGAATTGCTACATTCTCCTCTCCTTATAAGATTCCGTATTATGAGTCCAGAACTGCTGCGCTTCTTGATCCATTGCTTGTGGTCTGCTTGCACCAATTATGGTAGTTCCCAATCGAAACTCAAATTCTTCCTTCAAATCCTTTTATTAACGAGTTATTATTATAATATATATCTTTTTCTGAAATTATCTTTCGTATGTCTATATTCAAGGGTTCCTAACGTTCACAAGGGTAAACGTACTTATCTTAATTAACAACCTCACTGTATATAAGAAAATATGTCATATCCAAATCAAGTATATACATTGATATCATTGATTGGATTCATACTTGGAACTCCATCTCCAGCTGCTACTGTATCTTGGACCGTCATATTGAAGGTCCTTGCGATTGGTTTATTTGGTGGAGTTGGATCCACTATTGCTAACGTTCCACTGCTTTTTCTTGCATTCGTATTTCCCCCATTGGTTCTCCTTTTCGGACAATCCCTCACCATATGATCTGTCGATCCGCAAATGAAACACCCACTATTTTTCCTAGGATTGGGGCAGTTAGGAGAGATATGTCCCTCCTGCCCGCATTTAAAACACACATAATTTTCTTTTATACATTCACCTGAGTGATTTTTCCCACAATTATCGCACTGCTCACCCTACTTCCTTATGCCTCCCTGCCTATTATCAGTATTTCCAGAATTATTCCACTTTCTTTTTCCACTTCCACTTTCACTGCTTCTCTTAACCTTGACAGCTCCCTCGATCTTAACCTTATTCTTCTTTTCATTGTTATAGAGGCTCATAGTCTCACTTCCTCCTTCGGCTATGATATTCTTTTCCAAGAGCGATCCAAAAGAATTAATCTACAACACCGCCACCTTAATGTAGAGCTAGGGTTTCAGGCCCTGCTCAAACCTTCCTGCATTCCTTGCTTCCGTATCCATTTGGTGTGCAGCGAATCTAGCTAACTCATTAAACTTAGCGGCGTATTCTGAAACGGTCATATTTTCCTGCTTCAATTCTAAAAATTTCACCTCCATCCTAGCCTGCATACTGGACGAGAAATAATTCTCGAAGAAAAGTTCCTTGAACCTAGTCCACACTATCACTCCTTCTCCGGCTCTAGTTTGATTTGCCTCATCATATAAATGTTATCATTTAAATGTAACACGTACTTTTAAACTCAGATAATCATATAATCAAAATGTTGGATTTTAGAAATTTTAGTTTACTGTATTAACCAATTCGGTTTGCTACATTACCACATTATCAGATAAACAGCTTACTCTCTTAATTTTCAAAAGTCATTTACTTAATCAAACATATATTCATATTCATTCAACGAGTTCATAGTACTTCATATCATATAACACATATTGCTATAAACATCTATCATCCCCTGGTGACAACAAAGTCGGGAATCCCTGCTATAACTTATACAAAAGTTGAGTAATACATTACACACATATGTATATCATACACACATTTCCTACCATACATATTCATATAATACTTATTCTACTTGTTCCTTACATCCTCCCTTGATCCTGGACAACCTTTCGCCTGGTGACCTACTAACCCACATTTAAAATATACACCTTGCTTTGGATTGGGACAATGAGGAGAGATATGTCCCTCATGTCCACAATTGTAGCATACATTTTGCCCTTTCCTGCTTACGCCTTCATGCTTCTTTTTACAATTTGTACACTTTCCTATTTTTTTAAAGTTACCTGAGTTATAATCAGAGTTTCCTAGATCACGGTCATTCATCTTTCTTTTCCCCTTCTGGTTTAGAGCTGTACAAGATATGCTGCATTTGGCTCCCATCTGATCAATTTGGATCTTTAGCTTATCTTGTTCTTCCATTATTTCGATTAAAGCCTTTTGCAATTGACTATTTAGTAGTCTTTCTATTTCCCATATCCTTTCCAGAGAAGAAACCTTATTCTTCAAATTATACACTTCAGCTGATGCCTGATCGGCTCCTACTTTCGTGTTCGAATCATTATCTGTCAGTACAACCATTACTGGTTTCGATATTATATTTTCCAAAATGATCACCTCATCAGGGTTACTTTCAATGTGAGCCTCTATTTCAGCTATTGGCTTAGATATTGACTCGGATAGAGTGATTTGCTCTTTCTTCACAATATGAGAGTCTCATAATCCTTTTTCGCCTGTCATCTACACATAGTTTTATTTCTGATTAGTACATATTATATACACATAACAAACAATAGTTTCATATAAGTTATTTTATTTCATTTTATGATGAATTTCCTTAATTCGTCTCCTTTAAACTATATTTGAGTTACTTATTTTTCAACACTTCTATCTAGCCTAAGGTTATAGCCTAAGGTATCCCCACCTAAGGTTTCTAACCTAAATCTTTGATACCAACCTGTGACGCCCCCAAATCTACGTACTTGAAACCCGTACTTGGTGCTACACGATACCATTCATTCAAACTGCTTAATATATTATAAACAGAAAAATTATATCAAAGTTAACTAATCCCCAGGTACGGAGACCTTTAAGTACTTTATTACATTATAGATAACATATTATCACAATACAAAGTTCTAAATATTACAACTAACACCTTAAAACTATTCCTTCAGATTCCCCCTTCCTTTGGCCTTGCCAGAACCTTCTAGTCGATGACGCTTAGCTGAAAACATTTAATTTAAAGCAAGAATGAGCATTTAATTGCTCAGCAAGTAATAGCGGATAATAAACACCAGCTGAAAGAAATAAATGTTTTCTTTGAAGTATACTTCTACAACGAATCAATAGTTGCGAAGACATTTGAAACAACTCGTAACAACATATCAGACCGTTTACAATTTTGAAACGACGTAGTGACTATAAATGTTGAGCAATCAATAGACTTTGAACCATTATTTTCAAGTTTGAAAAGGTTTGTACATAAATTCATTTGCAAACCGTCATGACTTACGGACACGTTGGGTGATCAGCCCGTATGCCCTGTATTGATTAACACTACTTAATAGAACGATATTTACGTTCATCATAACCGACTTTGGCGTAAAACAATTTCCAATTTTCAGAATGTTCATACTCAGTCTGGAGTCTGAACTAAAGCAATTCAGTTGGACGACTTTATCATAAACAATAATATTCAATGATACATTTCAAACTATGTCTAGCCGAGTCAAATAGTTTAAACAACTTTTAAACCATATATTCATACCAATATTGAATAGTATGCATCAAAACTTGTCATGTCAAAGAATTTCGAGTTCAAGAATACTTGTTCAAATACAACAATTCATACAAGTGAGGACACTTGCACAACCAAACTTAGCTTACAAAAAAAATAGAACAATTAACAATAATTATTCACGAAAATGCTTTGAAAATAATAACTCATATTGAGTTAGGAACTTACATAACATATACCTGTTTGCACAAAATAAAAGTAGTGCATAGCGTTTAGATACTTGCACAATAAAAGAGTATAGAAACTTGCTTACAAGATCCATTGCATAAAGTAAATGCAAGGGTTAAGATACATGCCTTTATCGCTGCTTACTGCTACGCAATATAATTTTATCTTTAATACAAAGACCTATTATTAATTAGATTATTCTTACAATCAGTATATCACATTATACTTTATAATACTACTACTATATAAGTAAATTATCTAACATGTAATCACAAAATTAAACATTAGATAACACTTTAACACCATACATATTCACAATTCTAAACATAGCACACATCAAGTCTTTAATAGTGTTCAATATAGTACACTGAGTGGTTTCCCACAAACAACCAACAAACTAGTTTCCCGTCTCGTCTACACTGTTTTCACATTGAGTTATATCGGTAGCTAGTTCGTATATACCTCCGCTCCCTGAAAAAATCGTTTAGCCTAGATACTATACATCAACCATTAAAGAGTACGGCTGTACTACTTTAGATTTAACTTATGGAATAACACTTAATCTTTTATTTATAAGTTCTTCTTTATAAACTAGTAAACCATATAACCAATCCAGCAAACTGCATTGCTAATCCAGCAATTTGGATAACCAATCCAGCAACCTGGATTACCAATCCAGCAATCTGGATTGACCAAACAGACCAATCCAGCAACCTGGATTATCCAAACAGAACAATCCAGTATCCTGGATTATCCAAACAGACCAAATCAGTATCCTGATTGTAACGACCAGGAATTTTAAGCTTCTTATTAATTTTATCTGTGATTTAAAATTTTTGAGAGTTAATTTTTCAAACTTATTTAAACCTTATGTGGTTATGTGCTTATGTGAATTTAACCTATGCAAATAAATGCTAGGATTTATTTATTTATTTATTTAAAGGGAATCACTAATGGTTATTTTAAATTAGTAGATTAACCCTGAGACTTTTATATCAGAATATTGATAAAAGTGTTAGTAAATTATATATTCAAATTTCTTGAATATAGTGTAGAGAGTTAATCGTGATTAATTATTTATATTTGAGTAATTAATTGATAACGTATGAAATTATTATTGTTGTTGATTTATAATTATTATGAATAAATAATAATTAATAAGTAAGATATTAATAAATATAATAATATTATATTTATTTGATTAACTGATTTATTATTTTTATACAAGCATGTGATAAGTGAACCTTTAATATATAGTAGTTACCTTTATATATTGTATAAGGTGCAGGGTAACATATTTGATATGGCTATATAATATGTATATAGACTATATAATAAATTTAATTACTTTATGTGAGTTACATTATATTATGACTTATGTAACATAATATGGGTGGTAAACATTAATGTATGCCCTAGTGACATATAGTAATATCAATGAATAATTATTAATTGATAAATGATTTCAATAAGTTAGTATAATGATTATAGTAACAGTTATTATAATAATAATACCAAATTGCTTTATATTCGGTGTTAAAATAATGTACATGGATTAAATGATTGGTGTATATGTACCTACTTGATACATTATATTATTTGTAATAACATGGTAACACCCATTTTAATGTATAACTTGAGTATATACTATATGTATATATAGATATATATGACCTTAGTGTTGTATTATACATTTCCAAGTTGCTGGGTTATTTGTTTGTACCACATTGAGTGCCCACCTCTTTTCTTCTCACGTGAACAAACAAAGCTAGCTACACTCTACATTTCTCTCTCAAATTCATGAATTCTAGGTAATGATTATAGGAGATGTGGATTTCATGATGAGAGTTACCAACTCTCACCAACTTCTTCTTATCCATTATGTAATCTAGCAATCCTTTGTTTTGATTTGGTGAACAAAGCTTGGAACCGGGTAAGAAATTGGCTATATAAGAACTCTTCCCTTCTCCTTCATTTCATTTCTGAGAAATATTTGCTAAGGAACTTATATACAGTGAGTATACTGTTATTATAGAGGAGATTAAGAAAGTATATTGCAGCTCAATTTTTTTCACAGAGGTATAACTTCCCATTCCCATTCCTCATTTTCTGATAAAATTGCTAAGTTCTTGATTATTTGAATTAAGCATGAATTGTATGATAAGATGATTTGGAAATGCTTATTTGTTGCTATGTTAGCTTACAAATATAATAGAACTGTATTACATTATGGCTGGAACGAATTTCTTAAGAAAATTTCTGAGTTGGGCTAAGTGTCTGCCGAAGCAGAGCTGTTACTGTCTCTGGCAGACAGCTTGCGCAGCTGCTCCAGTTATGTACTGGCTAGCGGCGCAGCTGCGCCAGGACCAGAGTCTTGGTTGGAGCAGGGGCCGGCGCAGCTGCGCCGGGTTTATGCCTGGTAGCAGCGCAGCTGCGCAGGACCTGCAATCTAGTTTTTGTTTTCTGCTTCTGTTAAGCTGCTGTGATAACAGTTGGTATTAATTTGGACATGCATGCAAGTTAGTTTAACTTATATATATATATATATATATATATATATATTTATTTTTTTTCCTTGATGTCTACATACAAAATTTTGACCATGTAGTACATGTTATGGAAAGAAAGCTTTATAGTTTTATAAATGAACCTAGACTAGTTAAAGTGAACTTTGTCGTAAACTTAGCATATGTACATTCTAATTTTTGCAAGCATGTTAGTGTGGTTTGGAAATGCATGAATAATCCATTGAATTGTGTTTATATGACTTGTAATGAAGCATTAGCATATTGAACTCATTAGTGAACGTTACTAACAACATAAGCTTTAAATGTGAACTGTGACGTATACGTAGTATGTATGAATTCTGATTTCATGGTCATGATTGTGTATTCTATAAACATGAGACCTAAGTCTAATATGATAGAACACACTAGCATACTTGATCGTAAGTTAAGACTTTCAAAGGAGAACTTAAGAACTTTAAAAAGAGAACTTAACCAAGACTTGTGACCACTTAAATACATATAACTTATTGTATGCGTTCTAATACATGAGAGTAACGGTTACGAGATGCTTTACATGTATTGTGTTGTCTTTTTGACTTAGTGTACTTTGCAAATGGAAACTTAGAATGTGGAAGCTAACTAGCAATGATTACCATGTGAATTATATTATGATCATGCAAGCATGTTTGTTAAGATTTCATTATGCCTATAGATGTATTTAACATGAACCTCATTTGTTTATATATAGATTTCACATGTGCATGCTAATTATAGAAAATGAACTTCAAATATGAACTATGTGATTTGAAGTATATTTGTGTAGTATACTCAAGCATAACTACTTAAGTATTGTTTGACCTTGTTATGTGATAACATGACTTTAGAAGCATGAATTTGTATTGTTTAAAGTATTTGAATTACTGGCATGAAACATGACTTTGAATTGGATTAGGACGAGCATGCTAGTTTCGAATGGGAGATTATAACTTGATAAGCATGTGTATTGATTTAATGGCAATAGTTGCATGCTAGGGTTACGCCGGGACACTTTCAGACCCGAACAATTTGCTTAAGTCTGATTTTAACAGTTAACATATTATGATGCTATAAATAATATGCTTGATATTGAACGTGATCTTATGTGATAGAATTATATAGTGACTAAATTCTAGTATGTGTATTAGTTTATACTAATTGGAAAGACGGACTTGTTAATGCTAGGTCGTTCCAACGCAGTTTTAATTAAAGCTAGAATTATTTGTAGCTGAGCAAACAGGCAATTTTTCTAACTTCATTTAATTGTGATATTGAATGCAAGTACCCTAGACCCTTGTATTACTTTATTCAACGGATATTGTAAGCTAGTATCCGAACCCTACTTTTATTGTGCAAATATTTTAAATCCTTGCACTACTTTATTCAATTACTCGAGTAAGCGAGATTCTAAACTTCACCTTATTTGTGCAAGTTCCTATCCTTCTCATATTGTTTTGAGCAGGTTATTATTGTATTGTGAAAGTTCCCCGAACTTCACATTTTGAGTATTGTGAAAGTTCTCCGAACTTCACATTTTGAGTATTGTGAAAGTTCTCTGAACTTCACATTTTGAGTATTGTGAAAGTTCCCCGAACTTCACACTTTGGTTATTGTGAAAGTTCCCCGAACTTCACACTTTGGTTATTTTGCAAATTCTCGAACTTCATTTCTTTAATTATGAAAGTTCTCTAAACTTATACAAACTCGTAAATTGTGCAAGTATCTTATCTTTGTGTTTACTTTACTCAAAGAACATTGTAAGCAAATGTCCTAACCTATGCATTTACTTTATGCAAGGGATCTATTATGGTGAAATTCCCCGAATTTCACTCTTTGATGTTGTAAGTGTCTAAGCCTATGCATTTATTTTATGCAAGGAATCTATTATCGTGCAAGTTCCCCGAACTTCACACGTTGAATATTTTGCAAGTTCCCCGAACTTCACACATTGAGTATTGTGCAAGTTCCCCGAACTTACACAAATTCCTATATTGTCCAAATTCTAAACTTCAATTTGTGCAAGTTCTCTATCCTTCTCATATTGTATTGAGTAGGTTATTGTTGAATCGAAAGTTGTTTACTTAATTGCTTGAACTTTATTTCCAAGCATGTTATTTAGTGGTTTAATTACTTATCAATTATTCCACATTGATATTATTGATGTCCGCACCTAGTGCATTTGAGCTCGTACAGTCTTGGACTTGTACATTATTTAGGGTTCTAAATTTCTTGAACCACGTCAGTAAGAGTCTGAACCTTTGCTCGGTCAGACTAGTGTATGAAATTTTCTTTAAAGCTATCCAAACCAATTAATGGTAAGGATTCTTAGACGGAACAGAACACCCCTTATATGTAGGAGTGTGCCCAGGTATCTAATATATATGATACGAGTAAGAAGATTTAAGTGTTATGCATATTCACGTTGTGGTCGAGGCTGATCTCCTTGAGGTACTAAGTTTCTATAGCCAGAAGCCAGTAATTCTAAAAAGGGTCAATTAGCTATTGAACCCCTTGGAAAGTTATAGTTCAGAGTCTACTCGACTATCAGTCATTCTAAAGGCAATTATTATCTTTGCTTTTAATATTCATATTGTTAAATTGTTCAGATGTTCATAGTGTTGAATCATGCAGGTTGTTGAACCTTACAAATATTCATATTATTGAATCATTCTATTATTCGTACTGATTCGTTCAGATATTCATATTGTTGAATCGTTCAGATATTCATATTATTGAATCGTTTTAATATTCATATTGTTGAATCTTTAAGATATTCATTTTGTTGAAATCGTTGTCAGATATTTTTCCATTCATCATGATATATCCTTTATTATTGTATCTAAACTTGCTGAGCAAACTTGTTGCTCATTCTTGCTATATCATGACTTATATTGCAGTTAAGCCCAAGCCCGGACAAGGGTAAAGGAAAGATTTAGGATGGTTTGCAAGGAGCAGACTTTATCTTTATGTCTAGTTTAATTACTGTTAATGTAATATGAACCCTAATGTGTATTCTAGGGTATGTTTGTATTGATGTATTAAGGTTATCGAATCTTGGGACTAGTAATACCTTTTGAATGAACGACGTACATTTATTATATTTCGCATTTTTAGTTATCGTATGTTGTTAGAGGTGGATGTTAGTATTGTATCGTGGCGACCGGACCAGGGTCAGAAGACCCGGATTCGGGGGTGTCACACTGAATTATAAAATAGCTTAAGATGAGAGATTATTTAATATCATGTTCTACCTGGTATTATAATTCCTATCATTTGGGATTAAAATTGCTAGACAAAATTATCCTCAATCTTTTTCTAAAAAGACCATCATATCCTGCAATCTCCGTTATTAATAACTGACAACTTAAAATTTACTGGTACAAAGACTATATACCAATAATCTAATACACGTAATTTAATTACTTGATATGAATAATTTAAAGCATACATTGACAATAGACCTGGCAATTTAGACACCGCCCAACCCACACTGGCCCCCACCCCTCACCCCCCCCCCCCACGCCCCAACCTCTTAAAAAAATAATATTTATTGATTATGTATACACCCCAACCCGCCCCCCGCCCCACTCACCCCAAAAAAATAATATTTATTAGATTATGTATACAGCCCCACCCCCCATCTCCACTCAAAAAAAATAATATTTAGTGATTATGTATACACCCCCACCGTTCACCTGTGACAAACGAGATTTTTGTAATTGATTTTAAGTATTTATTGAATTAAATAAATATTTTTGTTGATTTATTTATTGAGTTAAATAAATATTTGATGAAATTATTGTAGATTAATTTAATTAAATGTGTTACATTAATTAAATTAATGTTGGATAATTTATGGTTCGAAGTTCTAATTTAATTGGGATAATTAAATTAAATGAGTTGTTTAATAGTTATAATATTTTTCTAATTAATTTAATAACTAATTAGATATTTAATGATTTGCTATAATTAATAAATAAGAATTTTAATTGTGTGATGATTTGATTTAATGAGTAACAGTGGCTTTAATTTAATTGAATTTAAATAATATAATTTGATTAATTAAGGTGTGACAAATAAACTATATAATAATTAAATTAATTACAATAAACAAAAATGGGGCCTTTAAAGCCTAACCAAACATGGCCTTAAGAACATGGGAGCAGTTAAGGCTATGTTGCACTTAACTGATACCCATGTTCTGCCAGTTATATTAATACGTATAATATATCAATAGTTATATTAGTCTTGTATCATATCATTCTACAAAACACACAGAGAGAAAAGAGAGAGTTTTGAGAGAAATTGAGATTTGAATAAGAAGGTTTGGAGAATTAAAGAAGGGTTTTCAATCATCTAAACAAGAATCAAAGGGTAAGAATTCAAGTTATAATCTCTATTTCTTATGTTCTTGAGATTCCTCATGAAAATTGGTTTTTAACTCTCTATAATTGAATTTTTATGGATGATTGTTGGAAATATGATTGTGTATGTGTTAATAGATGTTTATAACATGTTTTATATCATTTATTCATGATTTAGAGTTACCATATCCATGAAATTACGTTTAAAAAGAAAGTTTTGAGTTTACAGAGAAATATATATGAAGATGACTTATATGTATGAAAATTTATGTTTACATTGTATATTAATCGATAAATTGATGATTGATTATGTTTATACATTAAGAAACGAAAAGAACGAAATTTGTATGGACTGATTTGGTTGAAAAACGAGTTCATGACAGTTGATTTTGTAAAGGATGTCTAAAAAAGAAGTTTTTACAAAAACATTGAATTTAAGGGTTTAAATCTGATTGTTTATGTTGTTTTGTTGGTTACAATCATGCTCTACATGCTTAGTAACGTTTTTGTGTTTGGGTATGAGTAATTTGTTGTATGCACAAAGAAATTAAAGTTTATTGGCCATGTTCTGTGTTTTTTGCGAACTGCAGATTCTGAGACTGGTGTGTCGCACTGCAGTGCCTCTTAGAAGGCTTATCGGCGCGCTGCAGCGCCTGTCTCAGGAGTAACTGGCGCTGCATCAGTGCCAAGCCTGAGCCGCAGCTCTAGTCTGTAGGCTTAACAACAGAGCCGTAGCGCCTAGGTTGGCGCCGCAGCGCCGTGTCTTAGGCTGCTGGGCGGCGCTGCAGCGCCACTTGGCAGTTTTACCCAGAAATTTTTATTTAATTGTTCAAGTCTAGAAAATATAATTTAAACCTAGTTTAATGAACATGAAAATGTAATGATCATGTAATGAGATGTTAAAACAGAATAGTAACATGTCAATGATGTTTTTACGTAATTAATTGATAAGTCGAATGTCTACATAAACTATTATTTCGCGAGATTTTATAAGGTGTTTAAAAGTTAAGGTTTGTGTATGTGATTAATATAATTAGATATAGAGTTAAGTTAGATTAAAAGAGAATATACTCCTGATTGCTAGTTGAATTATGATTAATTAGTATTGTGATTTTAAATGATATGTAAGATTAATTGAGGAACGTGAATAGTAAACATATAATCAACGCACGAGGCAAGTTTCCTAATCCTACTTGTTATCGTTACGCAAGTTCATAAATCCTATTCTTATATTGAGCAAGCTTTACTCTTGTTTATTCAAGTTTATGATTTCAAATGAGATGTTCTAGTTCTTCTAAAGTAATACTTCGGTTGTACAATGTTTATTTAATTGTATACCTTTGAGACTCACTATTTGATTTGAGTATCAATTATATTATTGAACCTTAAATGACTAGTTATTGGTTTGTCTAGTCCATAGTTGATGAGCGTTCTAAATTCTAGAACTACTGTTGAAGCTTATCCAAAACAAACTTCCTTTGGTGCAGACTCTGATGTCAAACTGAGATGAACAACCCTTTTATAGGGGATTACATTACGCGATAGCGTTGAGATGTTGTGCACATACATGGTACAAAGGGTTGATCCCCTAAGTACGAGAAGTAAGGTTCATATAGTCTTATGACTGTTAAAGGTTTAAAGTATAAATACTTGATAACCTGGGACATAGTTCATGGTCTTGTGACCTCAGATGTACTTTTTATTCTTGTTTTCTAATCTTGATTCAAAAACCGAGCTTTCTATTATCCTGTATCTATTGATTACTCGCATGTTATTATTATTATTATTGTTATACTTATGGGCAATCGTTTGCTCACTCTTGCATAATAACATTGCAGCTAAGGTCGAAAGAGTTGACGAGCCTTCCACTAGTAAAGGCAAAGGCAAGGCAAACAAGTGATGAAGACTTGTTATTTATTTGAATGATGTTTATGTATAAAACTTATGTTACATTTAAGTTCCGCATTTGATGTTTTAAGGTTAGATTACCTGGGATTGAATTATTTGTGATGTTGTAACCCTTTATTGGGAGGATTTCTATTTTAGTTATGAGTTTTATTTATATCCTTATTTATGGGTAGTTAGATGTGAATTATTTGGACAGTGAACACCAAATCTTGTGGAAATGAAGTACCCGAATTTGGGGGTGTCACAAGTTGGTATCAAAGCTTTAGGTTATGAACCTTAGGTGGGAAAACCTTAGGGTAGTAGCCTTATAGGAGATTGAAAACCTAGTGACTGATAATCTCTTATTGAGTTCTAAGGAATGAATTAAGGAATTCATTGAAGATAATAAAAGACTTTATGTACTTATGTGTTATAACTTATGTGCTCGTGAGTATCGATGAGCATCACATAGTAACTAAAACTTAAAATTTTGATTGTCAGGATGTCTGATGTTGGAGGATCCAGTCAGCCTAGGGAGGTTGAGCCCCGAGTAGCTATAGGGGAGAAGTCCCGAGACATTCATACCGTATGGGAGCAGTTAGTACAGAGGGAGCCATCTCCAGTTGATCATTGTTGTTGTGACACCCCCAAATCAGTGTACTTCATTTTCACAGAATTTGGTGTTCACTATCTAAATAAAACATAACTATTGCCAATAAATAACAAATGTAAAATAAATTCCAACCTTTATAAATAAATAAAATCTTCCTTATAAAAAGGATTACAACATTGTCCAAAAACATTCCCAAGGTTATCTAACCTTAACATCAACAATTAAGGAAAATAAAACATCACATAATAAAATTTATGTCTTATTATAAATCATGTCATAAATATGAACAAGTCTTCACTTGTTCATCTTGCTCTTTCCTTTACTAGTTGACGGTTCGTCTTTAGTTGCAATGGTTATATAAATGCAAGAGTGAGCAAACAAAAGCTCACTTGAAAGTAGCAATCAATAGTGATGACATAGTATTGAATAGCTTTAACTGAATAGATAATATTTAATTCATTTTTAATCAAGAATAAGATTTAGAAATCATCTGAGAGTCATAAGACCTTGAACTATGTCCCAGGTTATAAACATTTCAATTTAAAACCTTTAAAAGTCGTTAGACTATATGGACTCTTAATTCGTACTTAGGGGGATCAGCCCTTCGAACCATGTATTGTGCACAAACATCTTAACGCTTTCGCTGGTAATCCCTTATCAAATAGGGTTGTTCATCTCAGTATTTAATAACAAGTCTTCACCAAAGATGGTTTAGTTTGAATAAGCTCAAAGGGTAATTTGGAGTTCAACTATCATCAACTAAGGAGTAGTTTAATCAACTTACAATAATTAAGAATTCAATAATAAAATAATTATGAAATAGCTATGAGTCATAACAATAGACATCATATGCAACAGTCATGCTTTAGAAATAACTTTAAGCATTTGAAAGATACAATCAACCTTGCTTGAACAATTAAGTCAAGGTTACATTAATTCAACAATGACTTCAACAATATACTTGCTCAATATGGAATTTAGAGAATAATATAACTTGCATAATCATAACAAAAAAGGATAGAACAACTTGCTCAATAAAACAAGAATTAGGAAACTTGCTCAAATAAAAGTAAAGTTTGAGTTTAGAACACTTACTCAATTTAAAGAGTAAGGATTAGGAAACTTACCTCGTGCACAAGCTATAATTTACAATCACGTTCTACAATTATCCTACATATTACATTACATTTATAATATCGATTAGTTTCATAACCACTACGTTTAACCATTGAACTTCTCACTTTAGTTCAACTTAATAACGTGGTTCGTAAACTTAACTTGCTAACAAACCACATAAGGTGAATCTAAACTCACAACATGCATATCACACGTGTAAAATCTTTTAAACCATCACAATCATACCTTATTATAACAATATCTAATTCACACATAACTTAGTTAATATAAGACTTTAAATTGTCTTTTACATGTCAACAATATGTTATATTATTGTTTTATACACTTAACATGTCAACAAATTCATCACATTAAGTTAGTTTATCGTGTAACGCATAAAAACTACACAAAACACAATATAACTTTTCGGACACCAATAAATCCCGCTGGGGTGGACATTTCTAGTCTAAATGTCCGAGGGGGACGGACATTCATGCTGATGAAAAATCAGCACTCGAACTTGTGCAGGAAAAAGCCAATTTGGCTTATTTCCTCGCACCAAACTCCGATTTTAACTAACACAATGCATATAAAACTTTATAAAAACATAATTTTAAACTTCTAACATATTTTTAATATATATAAGCACCACAACACATAATCAAAACCCTTAATCAACACTGTAACTTTATTTTTAAACCAAATCACATAATTTTAATCATGTTAATTTTTTTCTTAAAATATTATCATAATCTAAAATTAATTCTCATAATCATAGCATAATCAAACACAAATTTTGATATTTAAGAACACATCTTTTCAAAATAGTTCACTATAATTGCTATGAGTATGATTTCTTCATGTTCATCATATTTACATGAATTGAACCACATAAACAATCATATAAATCATATATAAGCATGTTATAACACAAATTACATATAAACTTCATGTTTACATCAATTTCAGAAGAAAAAAAATCAATTATAGAGAACTAACTATGAAAAAAATAATGAAGAACATAATTTAAAAATTAGTTATAGCTTTGATTTTAGAGGAAGAAGATGAAGATGATGACTCTTGTTTTGATTCTTGCTTTTGATTTCTGAAAGTTTCTTCTCCTCTTTCTTTCTCTCTTCTTCTCTCATTTCTCTCTAGTTTTCTTACTCTATTTTTCTTCTAACTCTGACTAACTTAACGTATAATAGATATTATACATATAACTGATATAGATATAATATACATATAAATATAATAAATGACAAACATAATGTCTAGATTAATTATTTATCAGTTACTTTATATTTGAAAATCAAAAGCCATAAGGCTTGTTTGGCAAAATCTCTTTAAATTTAAAATAGATTTTTTAGGACTTAAGGCCTTGTTTGGTAAAACTGAATTAAAATTCTTTTAATTTATTTTAATAACTCATTTAACAAATAGTTTTCAATGTCACGCTTTATCTAATTAAATCTTACTATCCCAATTTAATTAAATTAAAGCTAACATCAATTAACTAAATAAAATTGCCACATAACAAATATAATTACTCATTAATCATAATCTCATGTAACAAATATCACATAGTATTCATCTAATTTAATTATCTAAATTAAATTAGAACTACACCATAAAATTATTACACATCAATTTAATTAACATATTGCACTTAATTAAATTACTTCATAACTATAATCAAATAAATTATTTATTTAACCCAATAACTAAATTAATTAAAATATTTATTTAATTCAATAAATATTTAAATTAATATACAAAATCTCGTTTGTTACAATCTTCCTTCCTTAAAAGGATTTTGTCCCCAGAATCACAACTAAAAAAAAACTCGTTCGTCATATTCTTCCCCCCTTAAAAAGATTCTGTCCCCAGAATCGATAGACAAGAATTAATCAAACAATTGGGGATAAGTTTTCATCATAACATCTTCGAGTTTCCACGTAGCTTCTTCAGCACTGTGGTTCCTCCAGATTACCTTAATAGAAGGTATCGCTTTATTCTAGGCACTTATTCTTTTCTGTCAACTATTTGTACAGGAACCTCTTCATATGTTAGGTCTTTATCAAATTGTAACGGCTCGTACTCTATCACATGCTTGTAGTCGCGTTTGTATGGTCGCAACACGGAAATATGGAAACCATTATGTATATTATCTAGCTCCGGAGGTAACACAACCTCGCCAACCTTTCGTAGTATCTCAAAAGTCCCAATGAATCAGGAACTCAGCTTCCCCTTCTTGCCAAATCGAGTCTTCCCCTTCCAGGGAGATACCTTTAGGAAAACGAAGCTTCCTACTTTGAACTCTCGATTCTGTCGGTGATAATCGATATATTTCTTCTGTGTGTCCTAAGCAGCAACCAATTTCGTTCTGATTATCTTAACAATCTCAGCAGTTTGTTGCACCAATTTTGGTCCCAACAGCTATCGTTCACCAACCTCATCTCAGCACAATGGAGTCCTGCATTTTCTGCCGTACAATGCTTTGTAAGGCGGCATGCCAATACTTGCATGGTAAATGATCATCCCAAGCTTCCTTTGAAGTCCATAACACAAGCTCTTAGCATATCCTCTAGAGTCTGAATCGTTATCTCGCTTCTGGCCATCATTTTAAGTATGGTATGTCGTACTCATTCGCAATTGTGTTCCCAAACATTCTTTTAATCGCTTTTAGAAATTCGACGTGAAATGCGGATCCCTGTCAGACACAATTGACACCGAAACACAGTGTCTAGAAATAATTTTCTTAACGTACAGCTTCGCTAACTGATCCAAATTGAATCTAATCTTGATCGGTAAGAAATACGCTGACTTCGTCAATCGATCCACTATAACCCGTACTGCATCAAAATCCTTCTGAGTTATTGGGAGACCAACCGCGAAATCCATCGTGATATGCTCCCACTTCCATTCCGGATTCTCTAGTGGATATAGCAATCCACTTGGTCTCTGGTGTTCTGCTTTGACTTTCTGACATATCAAACACTTCGCAACGTATTCAGCAACGTCTCTCTTCATATTCGGCCACCAGAAATGTTGCCTAAGATCCTGGTACATCTTCGTACTTCCATGGTGAATCGAATATCTTGAATTATGAGCTTCGCCCAAAATTTCCTCTTTGACATCCGGTATTGGTGGTACCCAGATTCTCCCTTCAAAACGTAGCAGTCCATCATTATCGATCTTAAACTTTATCTCTTCACCATCGGTTACTCTCTTCCGGATCTTCTCACATTCCTCATCACGTAGTTGGGCTTCTTTTACCTTGTCCACTAAGGTTGAACCGGTAGTTACTTTGAATAATTTCTCATCTGACTCCTTCGGACACTTAACTTCCAGCTCTAACTTAGCTATCTCTTCTATCAACTGATCCTGATCAGTTAATATCATTAACTTCTCCTGACCCTTCATGCTTAAAGCGTCGACAATAATGTTAGCTTTACCTGGATGGTAAAGAATCTCGCAATTGTAATCCTTGATAAGTTCCAACCATCTCCTTTGGTGTAAAGATGTACTTCAGACTCTTATGATCTGTGTATATCTCACACTTTTCTTCATATAGGTAGTGTCTCCATATCTTCAAAGTAAACACTACTACCGCCAATTCCAAGTCATGGGTTGGATACCCCTTTTTATAGTCCTTCAGCTGACGTGATGCATAAGCAATGACTTTGTCGTTCTGCATCAGCACACATCCTAATCCCTTATGTGAAGCATCACTGTATATCATAAAATTTCATGTACTATCAGGCAATGACAACACAGGCGCAGTACTCAACCACTTCTTCAGTTCTTGAAAACTCTCATCACACTTTTCCGTCCAAACAAATTTAACCTTCTTCCGAGTCAAATTTGTCAACGGAGTTGCGATTTTGGAAAAGTCTTGGATAAATCTTCTATAATAACCTGCCAATCCCAAGAAACTCCTCACTTCTGATGGTGTCTTCGGCTGATCCCAATTCAATACGGCTTCAACCTTCGACGGATCCACTGAAATCCCATCTTTGTCAATCACGTGGCCAAGAAATTGCACACGTTCTAACCAGAATTCGTATTTCGAGAATTTCTCGTAAAGCTTCTCCCGTCTCAACGATTCTAATGTCAGCCTTAAATGTTCAGTGTGTTCCTTCTTAGTTTTGGAATAAACCAAAATGTCATCTATGAACACCACTACGAACTTGTCTAGAAATGGCTTAAACACTCTATTCGTTAGGTCCATAAATGTTACTGGTGCATTCGTTAGACCAAATGACATCACCAAGAATTCGTAATGTCCATACCGAGTTTTAAATGTCGTCTTCGATATATCTTCTCTTCTTACCTTCAACTGATGATACCCACTTCTCAAATCTAGTTTCGATAAGTACCTAGCACCCTTCAGTTAATCGAATAAGTCATCGATCCTAGGTAAAGGATACCTATTCTTGATCGTGACTTTGTTCAACTCCCTATAATCAATGCATAATCGCATTAATCCATCCTTCTTCTTCACGAACAATACTGGCGCTCCCCACGGTGATACGCTCGGCTGAATGTACTTCTTGTCCAGCAATTCCTGCAGTTGAACCATCAACTCCTTCATCTCAACTGGAGCCATTGTGTACGGGGCTTTGATATTGGAGCAATCCCCGATGCTAAGTCGATCACGAACTCTATATCTCTATCTAGCGAAAGTCCTGGCAAATCATTCTAAAATACGTCCACAAACTCCCTAACCACTGATGTCTCTTCTATCTTTGGACTCTCCTTACGAGTATCCACTATATAGGCTAAATACCCTACACAGCCTTGCTTCAATAGCTTCTTTGCTTGCATAATCGTCAGACAACTCGCTTGTCTAGGAGATTTGCTACCATAAAATACTACCTTCAACGGAGTCGTATGGTTTACAGATTTCTTCTGACAATCAATTACCGTTCCATGGTTGAACAACCAATCCATGTCCAGTATCACATCAAACTCCCCAAGTTTAATTGGAATCAAATCTACCATCAATTCCTGACCCTTAATGTTTAATCTACAGTTCTTGTATACAAACCTAACAGGAATAACCACCCTATTCGCAATCTCTATGTTCAAGGGGTAAACTAATTCCTCTTTAGGTGAGTCTAAAGTCTTAGCAAAGTCATCAGATATGAATGAACAAGTAGCATCCCGAATCAAATAATACATAAGCATTAATACTATTGACCGGAACAATACCTGACACCACATCTTTTGACTGCACAGCATCCTGCACCGTCATGTTGAACGTTCTGGTAGTGGGTCGGCTTGTCGGCGGTGGTCCAGTGATAGCCAAAATGTTGTCGCTAGCCATTTCTTCCACTTCCTGTTGACCCTCCTGCTGGCTTCCTTGGGCAACTTTGGGCCATGTGATCCTTAGATCCACATGTATAGCAAGCTCCCTTATTCAGGTTAGGACAATTCGGGTCAATGTGGCCTTCCTGACCACAGTTGAAACATACTCGCCTTCCCCTCAAGCACACTCCCGTGTGATTCTTCCCGTACGTAGCACATGCTTCAATTCTCCTCTTCTGCTGGCTTCCCTGTTGACTCTCAGCAGATACGTTATCGTTCCACTTTCTCTTCTGGTTGTTAGCACTGTTACCACCAGCCTTGTTTTCTGTCTCATTTTTCTTCTTCTTCAGGTCTTGATTATATTTGGTTAAGGCATCGCTTCCACCTTCTGCGATGATCGCCTTTTCCAACACAGCTGCAAACGTGTTTAGCTGAAAAATGGAGACCTTACTGTAGAGTCAGGGCTTCAATCCCTTCTCGAATCTTCTCGCCTTCTTCTCGTCAGTACTGACCTGGTACTGTTGCAAACCATGCCAGCTCATTGAATTTCGCAGCATACTCTGGCACCGTCATCGCTCCCTGCTTCAGCTCTAGAAACTGAACCTCCATCTGGTTCTGCAAGCTTATTGGGAATTACATTTCAAAGAACTATCTCTTTGAATTCAGTCCCACGCTATCACTTCTTCTCCTTCCCTAGTCTTGTTGGCCTGCCACCAGTAACTAGCTTCCAACTTCAGCATGAACGACGCGAATGCCAGTCTTCTAGTCATCGCTAACTCTGGCCACATTGAAGACCTTCTCCATCTCCATCACCCACGTCTAGGCCTCTATTGGGTTCACCGATCCCTAGAATTCTGGCTGGTCCCCTTTGAACTCCTTAAACGTCATATTTTAAACTTACGGCTGATTCGCAAGCGCTCCAGTTAGTAGGTTCACCAATTGCAGAACCGAATTGGCATTCGGCCCCATCGTTGTCAGTTATTATTATTAGTTGAACCCTCTAGTTGTTGACGTGTAGGTCTTCTACTAGGAGGCATTTTTCTGTTAAGACATACTCTTATTAGATTCCTTACTCATTTCTTAATTATTCAAGTTCATACTTAAACATTAAAAATAACTTAATTCATACTTGAACACATAGCACGTCAATAAACTTCATTATTTATTCATTCATAGTTTTAAAACATAGAATAGATAGCATCTCTGCTATTTACATCATCTTTCCTGAACTGAAACAAGTTACAGGATTACATCATTATCTTATCCCATTATTATCTCAATTTCTGAGATTTACACTTATTTAATGCATAAAGAAACCATAGTTTATTACTGTACTATCTAGGCATGTTAAGACGTCACACAGTCTCTCCACGTTCTTCTTCCATCACCCGGAACACTGTTCTGCGATCCACCATATACCACGATAAATCCTTGAACTGAGATGGATAATAAAAGACACGATCCTGGGCCCTATCTATAGCCGAATGAAAAGCATATTCCGTCTCCCTTAGCTTGGCCTTCTTCACTTGAACCTCGTCTTCAGCTCGATATGCACGTTGAGTAGCCCTCAAGCAAGCATCCTCAGCTCTGGCACACTTCGCTGACTCCTCTTTGATGTCGTTCTTCAGTTTCGCTAGCTCAGCCAGTACATCGTCTCTTACACTCTCTGCGTGGACTAGATCCCACTTCATGTTTCCAAGCTCATCGTCCAGTTCTTGAATTGTCTCCTCTCTCTGTTGTATGGTAGTCTGACTCTCGTCTACCAGTTCCTCCAGTTCTCCGACTCAACCATGAAGCTCAACGTTGCGGTCGTAGATTTCCTCGTACATTACAACGCTAATAAAGTTAGATGGAAATTCCTCTTCAGGATCCTCCTCCTCTTCCTCTGACTCATCCTCGTCATCTCGGTCCAAAACTGGCTCATGCTCCTGACCAACTACGGTGATCAATGAAGATGGCTCTCTTTGAACCAACTGCTCCCAGACAATATGGATGTCTCAGGGCTCCTCGTCCCTAGGCATCTGGGGTAACTCCTCCCTAGCCTAACTGGACTCTTCAACATTCGTCATCCTGACACAAAATTTTAAAGTTTAATTATTACGTGATATCGATCGATACTTCTCGGGTACATAACATAAACACAAAGCACATAAGGTAGTTTATTATCTTTACTATCATCACTATCTTTTCGATATCCTATAAGGCTACTACCTAAGGTTTCCCCACCTAAGGTTCATAACCTAAGGCACTGCTTTGATACCAACCTGTGACACCCCCAAAACTGGGTACTTCATTTCCATATAATTTGATGTTCACTATCTAAATAAAACATAACTACTGCCCATAAATAAGGAATGTAAAATAAATTACAACCTTTATAAATAAATAAAATCTTCCTTATAAAAAGGATTACAACCTTGTCCAAACACATTCCCAGGGTTATCTAACCTTAACATCAACAATTGAGGAAAATAAAATATCACATAATAAAATTTATGTCTTATTACAAATCATGTCATAAATATGAACAAGTCTTCACTTGTTCATCCTGCTCTTTCCTTTACTAGTTGATGGTTCGTCAACTCATTCGACTTTAGCTGCAATGGTTATATAAATGTAAGAGTTAGCAAACAAAAGCTCACTTGAAATAGCAATCAATAGTGATGACATAGTATTGAATAGCTTCAACTGAATAGATAATATTTCATTCATCGATAATCAAGAATAAGATTTAGAATTCATCTGAAGGTCATAAGACCTTGAACTATGTCCCAGGTTATAAACATTTTTATTTAAAACCTTTAAAAGTCGTTAGACTATATGGACTCTTAATTCGTACTTAGGGGGATCAGCCCTTCGAACCATGTATTGTGCACAAACATCTTAATGCTTTCGCTGGTAATCCCTTATCAAATAGGGTTATTCATCTCAGTATTTAATAACAAGTCCTCGCCAAAGATGGTTTGGTTTGGATAAGCTCAAAGGGTAATTTGGAGTTCAACTATTATCAACTAAGGAGTAGTTTAATCAACTTACAATAATTAAGAATTCAATAATAAAAGAATTACGAAATAGCTATGAGTTACAACAATAGACATCATATGCAACAGTCATGCTTTAGAAATAACTTTAAGCATTTGAAAGATACAATCAACCTTGCTTGAACAATTAAGTCAAGGATACATTAATTCAACAATGACTTCAACAATATACTTGCTCAATATGGAATTTAGAGAATAATATAACTTGCATAATCATAACAAGAAAGGATAGAACAACTTGCTCAATAAAACAAGGATTAGGAAACTTACTCAAATAAAAGTAAAGTTTGAGTTTAGAACACTTACTCAATTTAAAGAGTAAGGATTAGGAAACTTGTCCTCGTGCACAAGCTATAATTTACAATCACGTTCCACAATTATCCTACATATTACATTACGTTTACAATATCAATTAGTTTCATAACCACTACGTTTAACCGTTGAACTTCTCACTTAAGTTCAACTTAACAACGTGATTCGTAAACTTAACTTGCTAACAAACCACATAAGGTGAATCTAAACTCACAACATGCATATCACACGTGTAAAACCTTTTAAACCATCACAATCATACCTTATGATAACAATATCTAATTCACACATAACTTGTTAATATGAGACTTCAAATTGTCTTATACATGTCAACAATATGTTATATTATTGTTTTATACACTTAACATGTCATCAAATTCATCACATTAAGTTAGTTTATCGTGTAACGCATAAAAACTACACAAAACACAATATAACTTTTTGGACACCAAGAAATCCCACTGGGCCGGACATTTCTAGTCTAAATGTCCGAGGGAGCGGACATTCATGCTGGTGAAAAATCAGCACTCAAACTTGTGCAGGAAAAAGCCAATTTGGCTTATTTCCTCGCACCAAATTCCGATTTTAACTAATACAATGCATATAAAACTTTATAAAAACATAATTTTAAACTTTTAACATGTTTTTAATATACATAAATACCACAACACATAATCAAAACCCTTAATTTAATAATTTTGAAGAAAACACCATTGTTAAGCGTTCTTGAAAAAAATTAACACTGTAACTTTGTTTTTAAACCAAATCACATAATTTAAATCATGTTAATTTTATTTCTTAACGTATTATCATAATCTAAACTTAATTCTCATAATCATAACATAATCAAACACAAATTTTGATATTTAAGAACCCATCTTTTCAAAATAGTTCACTGTAAATTGTTATAAACATGATTTCTGCATGTTCATCATATTTATATGAATTGAACCACATAAACAATCATATAAATCATATATAAGCATGTTATAACACAAATTATATATAAACTTCATGTTTACATCAATTTCAGAAAAAAAAAAACTCAATTATAGAGAACTAACTATGAAAAAATAATGAAAAACATAATTTAAAAATTAGTTATAGCTTTTATTCTAGAGGAAGAAGATGAAGATGGTGACATCTTGTTTTGATTCTTACTTTTGATTTCTCAAAGCTTTCTTCCTCCTCTTTCTTTCTCTCTTCTTCTCTTTTTTCTCTCTAGTTTTCTTACTCTGTTTTTCTTCTAACTCTGACTAACTTAACGTATAATAGATATTATACATATAACTGATATAGATATAATATACATATAAATATAATAACTGACAAACATAATGTCTAGATTAATTATTTATCAGTTACTTTATATTTGAAAATCAAAAGCCATAAGGCTTGTTTGGCAAAACCTCTTTAAATCAAAAATAGATTTTTTAGGACTTAAGGCCATGTTTGGTAAAACTGAATTAAAACTCTTTTAATTTATTTTAATTACTCATTTAACACATAGTTTTCAATGTCACACTTTATCTAATTAAATCTTACTATCCCAATTTAATTAAATTAAAGCTAACATCAATTAACTAAATAAAATTGTCACATAACAAATATAATTACTCATTAATCATAATCTCATGTAACAAATACCACATAGTATTCATCTAATTTAATTATCTCAATTAAATTAGAAATACACCATAAAATTATTACATATCAATTTAATTAACATATTACACTTAATTAAATTACTTCATAACATAATCACATAAATTATTTATTTAACTCAATAAATAAATTAATTAAAATATTTATTTAATTTAATAAATATTTAAATTAATATACAAAATCTCGTTTATTACAGTTGTGGGTCAGGAGCATGAGCCTGAGTTCGATTCAAAGGAGGACTCTGAGGAGATAGAGGTAGAGGCTGAAGAGGAGGATGAGGACCCTGACTGAGTTTCCACCAAACTCTATCAGTGCTGAGATGTATGATGAGCTATATAACCGTAACATAGAGTTACAGGATAGCGTTAGAGAATTGAAGGAGCTGGCATATATACGTCAGGCTGCTATAGAGCAGAAGGATGACAAGATTTAGAATCTTGATGGACGTCTTGGAGACGTGGAGTGGAAGCTACTTCAGGCGGAGAGCCAAAAGGAAGAGATATCAGTTGAGATAGAGAAACTGAAGAGTGACGTGAGGGAGGAGTCAGCAAAGCGTGCTAGAGCAGAGGACGCTTGGATGAAGGCTTCTCGGCGTGCAGATCTTGCTAAAGACAATGATCAGACAAAGAAGGCTAGGATCAAGGAGACAGACTACACTTTTCAGACAGAGATTGATAGGGGCCATGATCGAGATGTTTATTATCCATTCCAGTTCGAGGACTTATCTTGGTATATGCTGGATCGTAGGACGATGTTTCGTATTATAGAGGAAGAACGCAGAGAGGCTGTTCGACGTCTTAGTAGGTCGTGATAGGAAGACTAATGAGTTATGTGAATATCTATGGTAGTTAATAATGTAAATTCCACTATGGTTATAAACAATGGAATATGATGATTTAATCCTGAAGATTCTTAATCTTGGGATAGTTGATGTAAATGGCAGAGATGCAATCTTTTCTATGTTTAAAACTTTTGAATGAATAAAACATCATAGTTTATTTGAAGATGTTATATGTTAAGTGATAATCTTAAAATGTTTAAGCTAAGTCTTAAATACTTAAGAAATTGAGTAATGATCTAATAAGCGTGTATCTTAAACAGAAAATGCCGCCAAGAAGACGCCAAACTCTTCAGCAAGCTCAGGAAGGATTGACAAACAACAATAACGATGCCAACTGCTAATCCTATTCATCAGTTAGTGAACCTGTTATTGGGAGCATTTGCAAATGAGCACAAGCTCCACAAGCTACGTCGTTTAAGGACTTCAAGGCGGTAGGACCGCCAGAGTTTAAGGGTTCCATGAATCCAATCGAAGCTCAGACTTGAGTGATGGAGATGGAGAAGGTGTTTGATGTTGCTAGGGTTAGTGATGACCAGAAGACTGCCTTCAACATTTATGCTAAAGTCAGAGGCTAGCTACTGGTGGTAGGCGAACAAAGTTCGAGGAGGACAGGGTGTGATCACATGGGATATATTCAAGGAGATGTTCTTTGAGATGTACTTCCCAACGAGCTCTGAAAACCAGATGGAGGTTCAATTCCTGAAGTTAAGCAGGGTAACATGGATGTGCTAGAATATGCCGCGAAGTTCAATGATTTGTCAAGGTTTGCAACTTATCAGATGAATACTGATGAGAGGAAAGCTAGGAGGTTTGAGCAGGGATTGAAGCCCTGGTTATATAGCAATGTGTCAATGCTCCAATTGAACACTTTTGTAGGAGTTTTGGAGAAGGCAATCATCGCAGAAGGTGGAAGCGATGCTCTGACAAGGTATAATCAGGAACAAAAAAAAGAAGAAAAATAAAGGCGAGAACAATAAGGCTAGTGGCAGCAATAGTGGTGGTGGAAACAGTTAGAAAAGGAGGTGGAATGATAGTATGTTACTAAGGAATCAGCATGGAAGTTAGAAGAAGAGGGTGGAGGCTTGTACTACCTGCGAGAAGAATCACGGGGGTGTATGTATGAAAAGGAAGAGGGTTTGCTACAACTATGGTTAGGAACGCCACATAGCGCCAAATTACCCTAATCCTAAAAAGGGTGCTTGCTTCACGTGCGGGTCGAGGGATCATCTGGCAAAGGATTGTCCCAAGAAGGCAGCAGGAGGAGTATGAGCGAGTGAAAGTAAGGGAAACAACGGTGGTAGCACTCTGACTATCACTGGATCAATGCCTGTCAAACCAACCTATCGCCAGAACTTTTAACATGACCGTGCAAGATGTTGTTTAGTCGAGGGATGTGGTGTCAAGTATCATTTCGATCAATAACATAAATGCTTACGTGTTATTTGATTCGGGTGCTAATTGCTCATTTATATCCAATGACTTTACTAAGAATTTAGAATTGCCTAAGGAGGATTACCCTTTGAACTTAGAAATTACGAATAGGGAAGTAATTCCTGTTAGGTTTGTACACAAGAACTGTAGGGTGGATATTAAGGGAAACATGATGATCGTAGATCTAATCCCGATTAAACTTGGGGAATTTGATGTTACTTTGGGGATGGATTGACAATTCAACTATGGGGTGATAATTGATTGCCAAAAGAAGTGTATTAACCTTATGACTCCGTCAGAGGTTATATTTTATGTCAGCAAGTCGCCTAGACAAGCGAGTTATCTGACGATGATGCAGGCCAGAAAGTTGTTGAGATAAGGTTGTATAGGGTATTTAGCCTACATAGCCGATAGTCAAAAGGAGAGTCTGAAACTAGAGGAGATACCTGTCGTTAGAGACTTTGTGGACGTATTTCCAAATGATTTTCCTGGACTTCCGCCAGATAGGGAAGTAGAATTTGTGATCAATTTAGCGCCAGGAACTGCTCCTATATCGAAGGCCCAGTACCGTATGGCTCCGATGGAGATGAAAGAATTGATGGTGTAGCTGCAAGAAGTATATCCAACCGAGCATTTCAGTCGTGGGGAGCACCGTTATTATTTGTTAAGAAGGAAGGATCGATACGGCTTTGCATTTATTACAGGGAGTTAAACAATGTCACGATTAAGAATAAGTATCCATTGCCAAGGATTGACGACTTGTTTGATCAGTTAAAGGGAGCTAGGTATTTCTCAAAGATAGATTTGAGAAGTGGTTACCATCAGTTGATGGTGAGGAAAGAATATGTTTCGAAAGACAGCATTCAGAACTCGATATAGGTCACTACGAGTTTCTGGTGATGTCATTTGGTCTAACGAATGCTCCTACAACATTTATGGACCTAATTAACAGGGTGTTTAAACCATTTTTTGGATAAATTCGTGGTGGTGTTTATCGATGATATTCTGTTATATTCCAAAACTAAGGAGAAGCATGTGGAACATCTGAAGGTAATATTGGAGGCGTTAAGAAAAGAGAAGTTGTACACTAAGTTTTCAAAATGTAAATTCTGGATAGAACTGGTGTAATTTCTTGGACATGTGATTGATAAAGACAGAATTTCGGTAGATCCATCAAAGGTTGAAGCGGTACTAAACTGAGATCAGCCAAAGACACCGTCGGAAGTAAGGAGTTTTCTAGGATTGGCAGGTTATTACAGAAGATTCATTCAGGACTTTTCCAAAATCATGATTCCGTTGATGAATTTGACTAGGAAATAGGTGAAATTCATTTGGACGGAGAATGTGTGAGGAAAGTTTTCAAGACTTGAAGATGAGGCTGAGTACGACACCTGTGTTGTCTCTTACCGATAGCATAGGAAATTTTATGGTGTATAATGATGCATCGCATAAAGGACTAGGTTGTGTGCTTATGCAAATCGGCAAGGTCATTGCGTATACGTCATGACAATTGAAGGATTATGAGAAGGGGTATCCGACCCATGATTTGAAGTTGGCGGCGGTAGTGTTTACTTTGAAGATATGGAGGCACTATCTCTACGGGGAGAAGTGTGAAATATATACAGACCATAGGAGTCTAAATATATTTTCACACAAAAAGATTTGAACATGCATCAGAGGAGATGGTTGGAATTGATAAAGGATTATGACTGTGAAATTTTATACCATCTGGGTAAATCAAATGTTGTTGTCGACGCCTTAAGCAAAAAGGGTCGGGAGAAATTGTCTATGTTAATCGCTCAAGAGGAGCTAATCTCAGCGATGACGAAGTTAGAGTTGGAGGTGACATATCCAAAGGAGTCTGACGAGAAACTTTTCCATATTATGGCCAGTATAACTTTGGTGGATAAGGTTAAGGAAGCACAACTTAAGGATAAGGAATGTGAGAAAATTAGGAAATAAATATCTGAAGGTGATGAAGGGAAATTCAAAGTTGATAACGAAGGATTATTAAGATTCGAGGGAAGAATTTGGGTTCCGCCAGTACCAGAGGTTAAGGAGGAAATTTTGATCGAGGCTCATAGTTCAAGATATTCGATTCACCCGGGGAGTACGAAGATGTACCAGGATCTCTATCAGTATTTCTGGTGACTGAATATGAAAAAAGACGTTGCCGATTGTGTGGCCAAGTGTTTGACATGTCATAAGGTTAAAGTAGAACATCAGAGACCGAGTGGATTATTACAACCTTTAGAAATACCGAAATAAAATAGGAGCATATTACAATGAATTTTGTAGTAAGTCTTCCGACGACTCAGAAAGGTTTCGACGCAATTTGGGTTATCGTAGACCTACTAACGAAATCAGAACATTTCTTACCGATCAAAATAAGATTCAACTTAGATCAATTGGTGAAGTTGTATATGAAGGAGATTGTTTCAAGGCATGGTGTTCTAGTGTCTATTGTGTCAGATAGAGATCGGCGTTTCACATCGAACTTCTGGAAGCGACTACATGAATGCATGGGAACACATTTAAGAATGAGTACGGCATACCATCCTTAGACTGACGGACAGAGTGAAAGGGCGATTCAGACATTAGAGGATATGTTAAGAGCTTGTATCATGGATTTTAAAGGAAATTGGGATGATCATCTACCGTTGGTGGAATTCGCTTACAATAACAGTTACCATGAAAGTATTGGCATGCTGCCTTACGAAGCATTGTACGACAGAAAATGCAGAACTCCATTATGCTGGGATGAAGTTGGCGAACGTCAATTGCTAGGGCCATAATTGGTACAACAGACTGCCGAGATTGTCAAGGTGATCAGGACAAGATTGATAGCTGCTCAAGACAGGTAGAAGAAATACGTCGATCAACATCGACAAAATCAAGAATTTTAATCTGGTAGATTTGTTTTCTTGAAAGTATCTCCCTATAAGGGAAATATCAGATTTGGAAAGAAGGAAAAATTGAGCCCGAGGTTCATTGGACCCTTTGAAGTATTGCGGAGAATTGGTGAAGTCGCATATGAGGTAGCCTTACCTCCGGCATTAGAAAACATCCGTAATGTTTTTCATGTTTCGGTGTTACGACCGTATAAACCCGATTACAAACATGTTATAGAATATGAACCCCTATAATTTGAAAAAGATTTATCTTACGAAGAAGTTCCTATTCAGATAAGTCGACAGGAAAGAGCAAGTACTCAAAAATAAAGTAATACATTCTGTTAAGGTAATTTGGAGGAACCACAACGCTGAAGAAGCTACGTGAGAACTCAAAGAATAGATGATGAAAAATTACCCTCATTTATTTGATTAATCTATGTGTAGCGATTCTAGGGGCAGAATCTTTGTAAGGGGGAGAATGTAATGGGACGAACTTATTGAGTCGTGATTCTGGGCATAGAATCCTTTTAAGGATGGAAGGATGTGACGAACGAGATTTTTGGAATTGATTTTAAATATTTATTGAATGAAATAAATATTTTTGTTGATGTATTTATTGAGTTAAATAAATATATGATAAAATTTTGGTAGATTAATTTAATTAAATGTGTTACATTAATTAAATTAATGTTGGATAATTTATGGTTCAAAGTTCTAATTTAATTGGGATAATTAAATTAAATGAGTTGTTTAATAGTGATAATATTGTTCTAATTAATTTAATAATTAATTAGATATTTAATGATTTGCTATAATTAAAAAATAAGAATTTTAATTATGCGATGATTTGATTTAATGAGTAACAGTGGCTTTAATTTAATTGAATTTAAATAATATAATTTGATTAATTAAGGTGTGACAGATAAACTATATAATAAATAAGTTAATTACAATAAACAAAAAAGGGACCTTTAAAGACTAACCAAATATGGCCTTAAGAACATGGGAGCAGTTAAGGCCATGTTGCACTTAACTGATACCCATGTTCTGCCAGTTATATTAATATGTATAATATATCAATAGTTATATTAGTCTTGTATCATATCATTCTGCAAAACACAGAGAGAAAAGAGAGAGTTTTGAGAGAAATTGAGATTTAAAGAAGAAGGTTTGGAGAATTAAAGAAGGGTTTTCTATCATCTAAACAAGAATCAAAGGGTAAGAATCTAAGTTATAATCTCTATTTCTCATGTTCTTGAGTTTCCTCATGAAAATTGGTTTTTAACTCTCTATAATTGAATTTTTATGAATGATTGTTTGAAATATGGTTGTGTATGTGTTAATAGATGTTTATAACATGTTTTATATCATTTATTCATGATTTAGAGTTACTATATCTATGAAATTATGTTTAAAAAGAAAGTTTTGAGTTTACAGAGAAATATATATGAAGATGGCTTATATGTAAGAAAATTTATGTTTACATTGTATATTAATCGGTAAATTGATGATTGATTATATGTTTATACATTAAGAAACGAAAAAAATGAAATTTGTATGGACTGATTTGGTTAAAAAATGAGTTCATGACAGTTGATTTTGTAAAGGATGTCTAAAAGTGGAGTTTTTACAAAAATATTGAATTTAAGGGTTTAAATCTGATTGTTTATGTTGTTTTGTTAGTTACAATCATGCTTTACATGCTTAGTAACGTTTCTGTGAAGACCATATAATTTGGGTACGAGTAATTTGTTGTATGAACAAACAAATTGGAGTTTATTGGCCATGTTCTGTGTTTTTCGCGAACTGTAGATTCTAAGACTTGTGTGTCGCGCTACAGTGCCTCTTAGAAGGCTTATCCGTGCGTCGTAGCGCCTGTCCCAGGAGTAAATGGCGCACTGCAGCGCCTGACTGTAGGCTTAACAGCAGAGCTGCAGCGCCAGGTCCGTGCCGCAGCGCCGGGTCTTAGGCTGCTGGGCGGAGTTTTCAGTGGCGAAGCTATGTAGAAACTGTGGGGTCAATTGACCCCACTAAATTTTATTTTTTTTAATTAGATACCCAAGCAGCCAGCTCTAAATCTCATAAGTCATACCCAACATCTATCCAGCCACAAAACAGAGAGAGAAGGGCAAAGCCGCAAAGGCCAAAGGGAGACTGGCGAGTGCGGAGTGCGACATCATCGAGCGACAAGCGGGTTGGTGACTCTCTTGGTCCTGGGCTCCTGACAAGGGCAGCCATTTTATTGCAGGTAACAAAAAAAATTCTCTCTTCAATTTTGCCAACCTCAGTTTTGTGTTCAGAAATCAATTGTGATTGATGAAAATAAATTTTGCTCTCTTCAATTTCTCCAACCTCAGTCGGTGACTCTGTTGGTCATGGCCTTCTTTGAATCTCTTTCTAGAATGAAATTGGCGCAACAGACCATCTTTCTTTTCTTCAATCATAATTAATTTTAGGTGTGAACTAAGTCTTGTTTATTCTTGTTGTAATTTCCCCCTTTTGTTAGTATTATTAAATTGGATATTTGGATGCATCTGTCCCTTTTTTAGCAAAAGTTGAGTTCGTGAAATTGGCACAACTTTGTTTTTTGTTGTAATTAAGTTCATAATATCTTTAATTCTTTAAACAGCCAATATGGACAAATTTGTATTCAGAAAAGCTTCTGCATTTGAAAAATCATGTTCTAATAAAAATCAGAAAAAGGATGATGATAAAGTAGATTTGGGAAATCTTGAAGCAGACCTCGGGTTGCGAAAGAAAATATCCAAGTATCGTCCTAATATTCAAGATGAAGTAAGAAGAGCATTCATGCTAAAGGGTCCTTGTCAGCCTCTCAAATATAACTTGCCACATATTCAAATTGGGGGATACTTACGCAGATTTAATCCTTCTCGGTTTAAAGAATATGGAAATTGGTTGGAGTATAGCATAGCTATTGATGCAGCATTTTGCTTATGTTGCTATCTATTTAGGCCGGACATTGGAAAACAAGTGGGTGGTGATTCTTTCAATACTAACGGCTTCACATCATGGAACAAGAAAGAGAGATTTGATATTCATGTTGGAGGGCCTAATAGTGCTCATAACCAAGCTTGGAGTAAATGTCACGATTTGATGAAACCAAAGCAAAACATTCAGAATGTTTTTATTAAACAATCTGAACAAACGAGACTTGAATATCTAATTCGCTTAAATGCATCACTTGATAGCATAAGATTTCTTTTACATCAAGGGTTATCCTTTTGTGGTCATGATGAAGATGAGGATTCAAGTAATAGAGGAAATTTCTTACAGCTTCTACGATTTCTTGCTAATCACAATGAAAGTATCAACAATGTTGTGTTGCAAAATGCTCCAAAAAATCTGAAATTGGTGTCAAGTGATATTCAGAAAGATATTATAAATTGTGTTGCGGTAGAAACTACCATTGCTATCATTAGTGATATTGGAGATGATGTGTTTGCAATATTAGTTGACGAGTCTCGTGATATTTCAATCAAAGAACAGATGGCCATAACTTTATGCTATGTGGATAGAAGGGGATGTGTTGTTGAACTGTTTTGTTGGTATAGTTCATGTTACTAGTACCACTACTTCATTGCTTAAAGAAGCAATTGAGACCTTTTTCTCAAGTCATGGACGAAGTTTATTAAGAATAAGTGGTCAAGGGTACGATGGAGCCAGTGACATGCGAGGTGAATTTAATGGTCTCAAAACCTTAATCATAAATGAGAATCATTTTGCATTTTATGTCCATTGTTGCTCATCAACTCCAATTAACTATTGTAGCTGTTGCTAGTAAGCATAAACACATTGCTTGGTTTTTTAACAAGGTTTATGAGTTGCTAAATGTGGTTGGAGCATCATGCAATCGTCGAGATAGTCTTCGAGAGAAAGAAGCTGCTAGAGTCGGGAAAGTTTTAATGAATAATGAACTTCAAAGTGGGAAATGCTTGTAAGAAACTAGTCTTAAACGGGTAGGTGACACACAGTTGGGGATCATATTATGAGACACTTTTGAACTTGATTCTTATGTTCTCCTCAGTGATTGATGTACTTGAGGAGGTTTCAGATGATGGTTTGGTATACCAACAAAAAGGTATTGCTTTTGGTTTATTAGAGTCATTGCAATCATTTGGTTTTGCATTTGATCTAATATTGATGAGAAAAATATTGGGAATTACAAATGAATTATCACAAGCATTGCAAAGAAAGGATCAAGACATTGTAAATGCTAATGAATTAGTTAAAGTGTCTAAGCAACTATTAAAGGTTATGAGAGATGAGGGATGGGAGAAACTACTTGATGAAGTTTGTTTATTTTGTAACAAACACAAAATTGACATTATAGATATGAATGCTTTATTCCATGGGAGATCAAGTCAAAAATCTCAAGGTATTACAAATTTTCACCATTTTTATGTTGAGATATTTTGTACTGTTTTGGATTGGCAACTTCAAGAATTAAATGATCTTTTTTACGGAAGCAAGTACTGACTTGTTTTTATCAGTGGCATGCTTAAATCCTAGTGATTGTTTCACTAGTTTTGATAAGGACAAATTGATTCATCTCGCTAGCATTTATTCAAATGACTTTTCTCCAATGGATCTTATGAAACTTCATAGTCAACTAGATAATTACATTTCTGATATATGGACAAATCAAGAGTTTTTGGAAGTTTAAGAGATTAGCGGTCTTGCAAGAAAGCTTGTAGGTACTAAGAAACATATTGTATTTCCTTTGGTATATCGGCTTCTAAAGTTGGCATTAATCTTATCTTTTGCGACTGCTACTGTTGAAAGAGCTTTTTCTACGATAAAGATAATTAAGAGTAGGTTGTTCAATTCTATGGCAGATCAACTGATGAATGATTGCTTGATTACATACATCGAGAAGGATGTATTTGATTGCATTGACATTGAAAGTATTATGCAACAATTTTAACGAATAAAAACGCGCAGAGGACAATTGATAAGTCGAATGCGTACTTAAACTATTATTTCGTGAGATTTTATAAGGTGTTTAAAAGTTAAGGTTTGTGTATGTGAATAATATAATGAGATATAGAGTTAAGTTGGATTAAAAGAGAATATACTCATGATTGCTAGTTGAATTATGATTAATTGGTATTGTGACTTTAAATGGTATGTAGGATTAATTGAGGAACGTGAATAGTAAACGTATAATCAACGCACGAGGCAAGTTTCCTAACCCTACTTGTTATCGTTATACAAGTTCATAAATCCTATTCTTTTATTGAGCAAGCATTACTCTTGTTTATTCAATTTCATGATTTCAAATGAGATGTTCTAATTCTTCTAAAGTAATACTTCGGTTGTACAATGTTTATTCAATTGTATACCTTTGAGACTCACTATTTGATTTGAGTATCAATTATATTATTGAACCTTGAATGACTAGCGAACCCTTATTGATTCGACTAGTCCATAGTTAATGAGCGTTCTAAATTCTAGAACTACTGTTGAAGCTTATCCAAACCAAACTTCTTTTGGTGCGAACTATGATGTCAAACTGTGATGAACAACCCTTTTATAGGGGATTATATTACGCGATAGTGTTGAGATGTTGTGCACATACGTGGTACAAAGGGTTGATCCCCCTAAGTACGAGAAGTAAGGTTCATATAGTCTTATGACTGTTAAAGGTTTAAAGTATAAATACTTGATAACCTGGGACATAGTTCATGGTCTTGTGACTCTCAGATGTACTTTTGATTCTTGTTTTCTAATCTTGATTCAAAAGCCGAGCTTTCTATTATCATGTATCCATTGATTACTCGCATGTTATTATTATTATTGTTGTTGTTATACTTGTGGGCTATCGTTTGCTCACTCGTGCATAATAACATTGCAGCTAAGATCGAAAGAGTTGACGAGTCTTCCACTAGTAAAGGCAAAGGCAAGGCAAACAAGTGATGAAGACTTGTTATTTATTTGAATGATATTTATGTATAAGACTTATGTTACATTTATGTTCCGCATTTGATGTTTTAAGGTTAGATTACCTGGGATTAAATTATTTATGATGTTGTAATCCTTTATTGGGAAGGATTTCTATTTCAATTATGAGTTTTATTTACATCCTTATTTATGGGTAGTTAGATGTGAATTATTTGGACAGTGAACACCAAATCCTGTGAAAATGAATTACCCGGATTTGGGAGTGTCACATCACCCCCCCCCCCCCCCAAAAAAAAAAAATATAATATTTACTAATTATGTATACACTCCCACCCCCTCAAAAAAAAAAATTACTGAATAATATAACCACTTATTTAAAAGTTTCTAATTAATTGTTCATTATTTTTTAATGTATAAATAAGTTTAAAATATATATGTTATTATTGGTAAGGGTATAATAGTCCAAACGATATTTTTTAATCCAATCATTTAATTAATTCTGCAAAAAACAAAAATAACATGGGATTATTTTAAGTTATCTTATGAATAATCTCATAAAAAACAAACATGTGACTAGGACTATTTAATCCTAGAATTAATAGTCTTGGGATTATAATCCCATAGATTATAACTTGCAAACAAACATGGGTGTTTGCCAGTGAATATGGTCTGCATGCAACCTGAGATATTTCCTTCTTTATACTCTTCCATTTCTAAAAATGGAGATAATATTTTTGAAATCTCTGACTTTAATGATAATTCGACAAAAACAATCGCATTTGCAAAATTTATAAATATTAAAGATGTTCTTTTGCTAAATGTTTACCTTTGAATTAATAGTTGTTAGTTCAATTATGGTGACATGTTAATAAAATTACGATGACAAACTATAAGCAAACAATTTGAAAAAACTTCTATGGTTACACTAAACTAAAATGATCTAATAAACGAAACGTATTTTTTGGGGGTAACATATTGGATTTTTACCCTTGGAACCATAGTAACCCCGGAAGAAACCAAGAAAAAAAACATATAAATCAAAATTTTACCATGACTGCAATTTTTAAGAGATGCGAAATTATCATTCAAACATTTATTCATCAAATTAATTCTAAATTAGCCATGCTAATTCAGCATAATGTCTTCCCATCAAACGAAGGGATACACCAATACAGTATATCAGTCATGCTCAAGTTTTAACCACTAGTTAAAACTAATTTGCAATCACTTCTTGTTCTCCAAATGGTGATGACCTGAACTAGAAGAGGATTCTGCAGCCTCGATGTCGCCAACAATATTGCCTAAAGACTTAGCATGCAGTCCTTGACCTATCTTTTCATTCTTTTTGATCTCTTCTTCAATATGCACATCATCCTCGATTGTTAGCAGCACAGCTTGTGCTCCATGAGGCCCCAGAACAGTGGTCTCTTTGATCTTCAAATGTTCGTCTACGTGTACATTTTCAGTTTCTTGAACCGTCTTCTTCTTCCTCTTCTTGATGAAGCAACAGAGAGCAACTAAAACAAATGCAAGGAAGAAAAAGGATCCCAACGACACAAATATTACAACTATGACGGTTGAATTGTTGTCGCTGTTTAGTGGTGAAGGTGGTGGTGGAGATGAGTGGGGGAAGTTGAGACCATTGTTTTGGGAAGAGGCCATTTTTTGAGTGTTGTGAAAATATTGGAGAGTTTGGATTGGTTTTTGATGTGGAGAATACGGTGTTTTTAGGGCTTATTTGTAGTGGGAGTTTGATTATATGTTGTAGAAATAGTATGCTTTTAAGTTTCAAGAGACTTGACTCTCATTTTAAGATTTTGGTGCTTACTGTCATTTGATTGAATTAGAAAACACTTTTCCAAAACTTCGAACTCCTTACATTTGAGTGTAACTCCAACAAATCTCATTATTATATGGTTTTAGTTTACAAACCTCTTGGTTAGTAAAGGGAAGCTTACTGCTAATAAGTGAACCAAGCTATGTTTGCGAACAAAGCGAGCTGCGCTTGACTCGAGTCAAGTTCGTTTATTAAGTCGAGCTCAAATAAGTGATCGTGTTTGTTTAATTGAATTAGCTGAATTCAAACTATTGTGTTTGACTCAAACTCGACTTGTATTGTATTTAATTGATTAAAATAAATAATTTCACACATATATGTAAAAATAATTAATTTAATAATTATTTAAATTTATTTTACCTTGAGCTCTGCTCGTTTATAAACAAGTTAAATTCGAACATATTCAAGATCGTCTTAAAACTCGGTTCAAACTCGCAACTCGACTTGGCTCATTTTTAAACTTAATTGAATCAACAATGTTTGCCCATTGGAATAAAACTTGTAAGTATTACAGCTTCAAATTCATGAATTTATCTTTATTTCTGTTTCATCCTATATAAATCTATCTTTTCCATATACAGAACATATGAAATGTTTTGTTAGAAAATTATGATTGAATGTATTGACATCAAAGAAAATCTAGTTGAGAAAAGATATCGAGAACAAATTATGGAACAAGACAGCTTGACCCTCACAAGGTCCTCCACTAGGCAGGATGAAAAATGGCAAAATTTGTTGATTAGTGTTAACATCTCACTGAATTAGCCAAACATGTGCAAGGAGAAAATGGAAAGTAGAAATGAAGAATAGTCTAATCCTGAATGTCGACATAAATCAAAGTCAGAATGAACAAAAAAGCAAATGGAAAATGTGGGAACGTAAAAGAAATTTGCATACCAAAGTGTCTGTTCAAATTTTGGGAGCTCGGCTCAATTCTGTGAAAGCAGATATGAAAAAAGAATTTCGTTCCACACATCAAGAACTCCTGGCAAGCACCAATGACTACAATCAGGCACTGATGGATTGTCACTCCAAGTACCGACATGTGCATCACTTCGGAAAGCCCCCATGGGAGTAACATGCATCACTGTTACCGGAACTGGTATATTCTTCATTACATCAATTATTATGTCTGAAAAGGGGTTTTGATATTTGCCTATAGTTTCATTCAAAGGGTCTTGTGTTACTTTGCAAGTTTGATGGCCTCCACCGCTGCTAATAATAATTATGCAAGTAAAATTCAGCTTAGCCTTATAGGTAGCGGCAGGTATAAATTTAACTAACCAAAAATTTAAGATGCATGAAAACACAATCAAACCAAGGCAAAAGCCAAAAGGCTAGATTCAAGTGAATTTTCTAGTCGCGGTGGATTTTCATGAATGAGTATCATAGAAGTACTTGAAGAGACTTTCTCATGGAAGTAACACCATTATGAATACGCTTAGCAAGAAGAGAAAAAGTTCCAATGAAATGGTTCACAAAGGCATTCAAAGTATAATTAATCTACTCTACATTAATATTACGATAGTCGTATAGTGCATCAAGTGGGACTTGACTAAAAATTAATTGCAGTTATGTACTATTTAATGAAGAAGATATGGATTAGATTTGGCAACAAATATATCAACTACTTCAACGCACCTCCAATAACTGGGCTCAAAAGTCCGGAAGAATACACTTGTTCTACTCGTATTGACCATTTTTTCTACCCAAGAGGCCCAAGTGGTTAATGCTGTTTTGTAGGCCGCAGAGGTTAGCATTCCAAGCTTCAACCTTCCAGCAACCTGGAAATAGTAGCGCCTGTCAGAAAAAACCAATTAGAACCGTTAAGCAGGTAGATTTTGAAAAGCATGATCTTAGATTGCACAAGCCACCGCTGCTACTCTTACTGTTTGCAGATCCAAGTATATTGGACAAACTTATAAAAAATCACAAATAACACTGTTCTTTGAAACTCAAATGTACTCGATGTTAGAGTTTCATACTTTCATGCAAGACAAGTAGTCATAGAAAGCAGCCATTAGAGGTAATCTGAGATGTTATCTCTAATAAGTAGCTTGAAATATCTATGCACACACACAACAATGTGATAATATACAAATTAAGTATTTTAGATTTTCAAATATTTGGTTTCATATTTCAATTAAAAACACTTTCCCTCGGCAAGACTGAATAACTTGGTTATCTATGGTATTCGTTTAATTGCAACAAACTGGGACGCGAGTACGTGACAAGATCCTTACTATCAACTAATTTGTTGCAGAGGATCTTTAATGACAATAGTGAACTTTCATTTGACAAACCATTAAAGCTTATAAGATTTTCATTAATGACATTTAAAGGTTGACAAGACAAAGAATTATTAATCTAATAGATTAAAGCCTTGATAAATGAACTAAGTTTCTCGCCAACAATTCAATAAATTAAAGCCTCAATCTTCTGCATAAAGGGAAAGTATGAGCATTTTAGGGTTGCAGCAAGCTATATGGTTTATGTAAATTTCCAAAAGAGAGGTTTCTTTACATTTTATTGAAGGACAAAACATGTGCCTCTCTTCTACTTTGGCAAATAAATAATATTGTGGGTTATTACACAGCTAGTTTATATGATAACTTTAAATTCTGTTATCCAATAATATCTCCAATTTTATAGAGCAGACCGTTTGTTGTAAAATTATGGTAAACTTTATCAAATGAACAATGTTTTAGCCTATGATTGAGGCTAGGAATACATTTTTCAGAATTTATGTCATACTAGTACTAGTTACATCATTAAATCATTATCTAAACAGGAAGCATGAAAAAATTTACAAGCATAAAAAAAACTCAAAATTAAATAGAAGCTTGATGAATTACTCTCATAAAGGAACATAATGCAAAATTTAACATGCATTAAAATATTGTGCTAAATGGAATTAGGCCATGCTAATTAGAACTGATAATAACTCTAAATATCAAAGAATAGTAACATGGAAACTTACATGTCAAAGAGCTTTCCGGGCGTCCACCAATGCCCTGAATTGAAGATAAGAATATCCGAGTCAATCCACTCTCTATTGATATCATCCAACACATCGAGTTTCAGTGTTGACTTAACCCTCTTTGGTGAACGTTTTGGCACAGAACCAGGCTGCACCAGAAAAACTGATCGGTAAAACTCAATTGTGAAATCAAAAAATCCAAACCGAACCCCTAAATATCTAATTTGTTTTGTAATCTTGCTCCCATTGACTTCATAAACACTTCTCTTATCCTCCACACCAGTAATTAACAAACATATCATCGACTCCCACTGAGTTCTACCCAACGAATCACTAACAAAAACAACCCGCTTCCCACGAAGCTTTTCCAAAATCACATTGGCATTAAACCTTGGAATTTCACAATTCTTAGGCTTCCACCTCCATTTTATATGCCTTTTATCTTTTCGACCATTAGCTAAACAATTAAAACCGCGTTCAGCAAAAGAACATTCTGAAGCATTATACAAAGGGTAGCTATCATCGTACACCCAATTTCCATCAAAATAATTGCATTCCTCTTTTAAAGCTGTAGAGTTATGAATCTCATAATTTCGGATAACTGGCTGAACACCTGGAACCATATATGAATACCCATAACCCATAGCTAAAACCAAAAACACAAATGTGCCCACAACAATAAGCCCATTGAATGCCTTAGAAACCCACTAACCCAGCTCTTAAAATGCATCCCATCTATGGACTTGCCAAATCTAAAAATCCTTATAGGGGAAGGCCTAAAATAGCCAAATGAGCTCCATTTTAATCTACTCATTATCTAGTATATCACAACTATCTATTCACAACAAATGCAATCGCATCATATCCATGAACTTCCAAAACAATGTCAACACAGAATCACCCTTCCATAACATAACCAATTTCCATCAAATTTATTTCCATAGGGCTTGATCATAAACAGATCAGAAAATTGTAAAATCAAGATGTAAAACTCACTAAAAGTACCAAAAAATAAAAAATCACATAATCTTGGGAAAAGAAGCACATTAGCTTCAGTAGAACAAGAAGGAAGCCAATCTCTTACATGTCTTATATACAACTGGGTGTTGAAGAAACCCCCAGATCTTGGTGTGACAATTCAAAATTTGTAGTTCTGGAGTTGGTTCAATAGTGAGAAATACAACAAATAGTATAGGTCATTTGAGTCTTTTGAAGGGGTGATCTTAACAGCTTCTATAGCATGCATTTGGTTGATCTAAAGTGATATCTGAACTACATATGGTGTAGCTGTTGACACTGCAGAAAAACAGCAGCTTGTGGTTTTTGTCGTAGTAATTAGAATGATGAAGCAAATGTTCTCAAAAGTATGCATCCATATCTACATATTGTTAGTAATCTGAAAAGAAAACTATATATATATAAACATATCATCAGAATAACCTTATCAAGATTAGTACTTAGTATTATGTCCTTAAGACAATTATGTCTTCCGTATGGTGCTTAGAGTTGATAGCACTTGTCTCCCATAATACAATGACAACGTATACTTTAGCAGCACTACAAAAAGTATACTCTACGAACCAAAATAAATGTTCTAACTCTCTCTCAAAAATAACTAAGCAAACTGATGAAAAATATAAAACTAGAATGACTTACAATGCTAATTGCTTGTGAATTGAATGAATGATAAGGTTGCCCCCTCCTATCTATTTATAGGAGTGGTTGGTGACCCTTCGGATGGGCACGTAGCCCTTGAAAAGGCATGTATGGCATCACTTGGTCACAACAACGTAGTTTTGATCCTTTACAAAATGGGCGCGTCTATTCAGACCTATAAAACGACGTAGTTTAAGCTTTAGCGGAACCAAAACTACGCAGTTTTAGGCTTAGCAAAAAAGGCGCGATAAAACGACGTAGTTTTGGGCCGTCCGTTTAGACTGATACCCTTTCAGCAGATACCGCTTCTCAAAAGGACACAGTTTTGATAATATAATAAATATTGTTTATCAAAACAACACAGTTTTGATAATAGAACTAAATAAATAAAATTTAAATGAATTTTAATTAAATAATTTTGTCTAAAAAATTATTTACAAGGACCCAGACCCACAAGCCCGAGCCAGGCCAGGCCGATCGGCGGCGCGCGTGTGGGTTCGAACCAAGCCTTGGCTAGGTCCTCTCCCTTCCACAAAAGTGGGATGCCCCTTGGGGCCCAAACCCAAGAGCAATTTTCTTGTATATAAACATATTAAATGTTTAGTTCTTAACCGATGTGGGACTTGACTTTTTTCCACACGTATTTATTATCATTTATCATTTTCAAGTGTAATCTTTGGGAGTTAATAACTCATTCATTACTCTATGGATTTTAGCTTCCAAATACTTAATTTAATCTACTAATGGAGTAGAACACATTAATATATGGAATCATTAAAAATAATTAATGACACCCACATTAAATTAGGCTCAAATTCTAACAATCCACCACATTAATGATATTGACTGCCAACCTTATATATGCAAATGTTATGTAGACTCTAAGAGAGACAGAATTAGAAATCATCTGTATCGAGAGATGTAGTTTTTGGCTTTGAACCTTCCCTTGTGAAAGACTATCGGGTTTACTGGTTGTCCAATGAACGTGATGTCTTGAACTGTCCAATCGTTTGTGTAAATCAAGACAATAGTAATTCACACAGAATCTTTCCAGACATAATTTGGTTATCATAATTTTGTTCATTTTAACCCCGAACAATCCCGGATGTATGAGTGCTTTAGAGAAGTATAGCCTTATCCTTCTCATAGAATTGGCCCAGTTCACACTCACATAGGTGATTCTTAATTAGAGTATCCTGCTATACTCCACTTGTTTATCAAGATTTAAGAATCATTAAAAGCATAGCTTATCCTGTAACCGCTGTAGGTATCACTATCTCGTATCATAGGATTGAGCAAAAGAAATTAATTTCTTCATAGTGATTTGATTGAATCGTTCACAATTTAGTTGTCCCTTTAAATCTAGATCTTGGGATCTCCAGTCAACTAGGTTGGGTTTCCATCATGACGAGCCTTGTTTATAGGCTTCAAACTCATTCTCCTTGAAATTATTTTTACTTGCTCTCTAGTCAAATCTTTTGTCAACGGATCCGCTATATTTTCTTTCGAATTTATGTACTCAATAGACATAATACCGCTAGAGAGCAATTGATTTATGGTATTGAGTCTACGACAAATATATCTAGACTTACCATTATACATGTGACTCTGTGCCCTTCCAATTGCTGATTGACTATCACAATGGATACAAATAGGCAGCACGGGTTTAGGCCACATAGGAATATCTTCTAAAAAGTGACGAAGTCATTCAGCTTCTTCTCCAGCCTTATCCAATGCAATAAACTCATATTCCATCGTTGATTGAGCAATGCATGTTTATTTAGAAGATTTCCATGATACTGCTCCTCCACCTAGTGTAAACACAAAACCATTTGTGGATTTAGAGGTCTTTTGTATCCAATATCCAATTCGCATCACAGTATCCTTCAAGTACTCTTGGATATCTTGAGTAGTGCAATCCAATGTTCTGAGTGTATTTTAAATACCTTAAAATTCTTATAATCGCTTTCAGTGATCTTGTCCTCGATTGCTTGTAAATTTACTCAATTTATTGATAGCTTGTGCTATGTCAGAACGTGTACAAATTCATTAAGTACATAAGGCTTCCAATTATTTGTGCATACTCAGGTTGTGATATACTCTGTCCTTTATTTTTAGACAAGTGTAGATTTATATCTACTGGTATTCCCACAGGATTGCAATCGTATTAATTGAATTTGCTGAGTATTTTCTCAATATAGTGTGTTTGTGATAACACTAACCCATCCGATGTTTTACAAATTTTAATTCCTAATATTACATCTGCAACACCCATGTCTTTCATGTCAAATGTATTATTTAACATTCTTTTTGTAATTTTAATGATTTCATTATTGCTACCCATAATGAGCATATCATCTACATAAAGATAAATAATAACATACCCTTTATTAGTGTTCTTGACATACACACATTTGTCACACTCATTTATTTTGAAATCATTTGACAATATTGTATTGTCAAATTTTTCATGCCATTGTTTAGGTGCTTGTTTTAATCCATAAAGAGATTTCACAAGCCGACAAACTTTCTTTTCTTTTCCTGGAACAATAAATCCTTCTGGTTGTTTCATATAGATTTCTTCTTCTAAATCTCCATTCAAGAAAGCTATTTTTACATCCATTTGATGTATCTCCAAATTATATATAGCTGCAATGGCTATTAACATCCTAATTGAGGATATTCTTATCACAAGAGAATAAGTATCAAAATAATCCAAACCCTCCTTGTGTTTGTATCCTTTGATTACAGGTCTTGCTTTATATTTGTCAATAGATCTATCTGCTTTCATGTTCTTCTTGAATATCCACTTATATCCAAGAGGTTTAGAGCATGGTGGGAGATTTACTAATTCCCACGTATGATTGTGCAAAATGGATTCTACTTCACTATTTATAGCATCTTTCTAATATGGAGCTTCAGGACTCGATACTACTTCTTTATAAGTTTGAGGCTCATTTTCTAACAAATAAGTTAGAAAATCTGGACCATAAGATTTTGATATTCTAGCACGTTTACTACGTCTAGGTTCATCAATATCTTCTAATCCATGATCACTGTCATTAACAGCGTCATAAGTTCTTTTGTTTGAACTTGTTTCTTTTTCGATAGAACTTGGCTCTTGTTCCTTTTTATTAGGAAATACTGTTTCAAAGAATTCAGCATCTTTTGACTCAATAATACTATTTTCATGTACTTTCTCTATTTTTGATTTATTAACCAAAAATCATTACGCACTTCTATTATTAGCATAACCAATGAATATACAATCTATTATTTTCGATCATATTTTCACCTTTTTGGGTGGAGGAACCATTACTTTTGCTAAACATCTCTACACTTTTAAGTGTTTATAAGACAGCTTACGTCCTTTCCATAATTCATAAGGTGAAGCATTAGACTTCTTTTGAGGTATTCGGTTGAGAATATAATTTGCTGAAAGAATTACTTCCCCCACAAATTCTGAGGTAGCCCAGAACTTAATAATAATGCATTCATCATTTCTTTCAAAGTTCTATTCTTTCTTTCTGCAACACCATTTTGTTGTGGAGAATAAAGTGCAGTTGTTTGGTGTATTATACCATGTTGTGATCAAATTTCAACAAAAGAAAATTCATATTCTCCTCCTCTATCACTTATAACTATCTTGATCTTTTTATCAAGTTGGTTCTCAACCTCATTTTTGTAATGTATAAACATTTCCAAAGCCTCATCTTTACTTCTCAATAAGTAAACATAACAGTAGTTTGTACAATCATCTATAAAAGTAATAAAGTATTTATTTCCTCCTCTTGTTTGTATATACTTTAATTCACAAATATCAGTATGTATCAATTCAAGAGGTTCAGTACTTCTTTCAATTGATTTAAAAGAAGATTTTTCGAAGTTTTGCCTCAACGCAAATTTCACATTTATTATTAGAGTTAATCTCATATTTTGGCAAACATTCCATATTAATTAATCTACGAATAGTATTATAATTAACATGTCCTAATCTACCATGTCATAAATTAGATGACTCAATCATATAAGCAAAAGATGTAATTTTATTAATATTAGAAGGTATAATAGTAATTACATTAATCTTGAATAACCCATTGCTCATATAACCCTTCCCCTACATACATCCTATTTTTAATTAGGACAAATTTGTCTGATACAAACACCAATTTAAATCCCTTTTAACTAAGAAGGGATCCTGACACTAAATTCTTCCTAATATCAGGCACATGGAGCACGTTGTTGAGAGTGATTTCTTTGCCAGATGTCATCTTCAAAACAACCTTTCCTTGTCCAGCAACCTTGGATGATGAAAAGTTTTCCAGTGTATAATTGTTCTCTATTCTCAATTTCTTGATATGTGGAGAACATCTTTTTGTCAGAACACACATTGCGGGTTGCTCCAGTAGCTACCCACCATTCCCTTGGATTCTCAACCATGTTAACTTCTGAAACAACCGCTGAAATGTTCATTTCAGAAACATCTTGAAGAAGTTCATCCACTTCCGTTACATTGGCTTGTGCAGACTTCTTGTTCTGCGATGTTTTTGACAATCCTTTGCCCTCTGTCCGGGCTTCACAAATGTAGCATTTTCCTTGAAACTTTTTATTTGCTCCTTGTTGAGGTCCATTGCCGGAGAAATTTCTCTTTTTAAACTTTGGACCTTGTTCCACCACATTGGCTTTATATTCCACAAAGGTCCTTCCTGATTTCTTTTCAGAAGCACTGGTTGTCCTCTTCTATCCTTAATCTTACGATTAAGTCTTCGAGTTTCATCTCTTTGCGTTTATGCTTGAGATAATTCTTAAAATCTTTCCACATCGATGGTAATTTTTCAATAATAGCAGCAACTTGAAAAGATTCACTTAAGGACATACCTTCTGCATATATTTCATGCAGGATAACTTGTAATTCTTGGACTTGGTTGATGACAGCGTTGAAATCCACCATCTTGTAGTCCAAAAATCTACTAACTACGAACTTCTTTGTGCCAACATCTTCTGTTTTATATTTCTTATCCAATGAGTCCTATAGTTCTCTTGCTGTTTTTAGAGAACTATTCACATTATATAATGTGTTATCCAATCCATTGAGGATATAGTTTCGACACAGAAAATTAACATGTTTCATACATCTATAGCAGCAACCACTTGCCTATCCGTTTCATCTTCTTTGAGCACAGGGGGATCTTCACGAAGAAACTTTGTCAAGTTCAAAGTAGTAATATAGAACAACATCTTTTGTTGCCACCTTTTGAATTATGTTCCATTGAACTTTTCTGGTTTTTCACCATGGTTCACAGGAACGTTTGGTATCACAAGTGTAGAAGAAGAAGAACCGATTATTGTTACAGGAGCCATATTTCTGCAAATATATATATAGTAAAGATAATTGTCTAAAGATTGTTAGTAATCTGAAAAGGAAACTATATATATATATATATATATATATATATATATAAACTTATCTACAGAATAACCTTGTCAAGACTAGTACTTGGTACTATATCCTTAAGACAATTATGCCCTCCGTATGGTGTTTAGAGTTGATAGAACTTGTCTCCCAGGATACAATGGCAACGTATACTTTAGCAGCACTACAAAAAGTATACTCTACGAACCAAAATAAATGTTCTAACTCTCTCTCAAAAATAACTAAGTAAACTGATGAAAAATATAAAACTAGAATGACTTATAATGCTAATTGCTTGTGAATTGAATGAATGATAAGGCTGCCCCCTCCTATATATTTATATGAGTGGTTGGTGACCCTTCGGATGGGCACTTCGCCCTTGAAAAGGCATGGGATACCTCTGAAAAGGCATGTATGGCATCACTTGGTCAAAACGACGTAGTTTTGATCCTTTGCAAAATGAGCACGTCTATTCAGACCTATAAAACGACGTAGTTTAAGCCTTAGCGGAACCAAAGCTACGTAGTTTTAGGCTTAGCAGAAAAGGCGCGATAAAACGACGTAATTTTGGGCCGTCCGTTTAGACGGATACCCTTTCAGCAGATACCGCTTCTCAAAACGGACACAGTTTTGATAATATAATAAATACTGTTCATTAAAACGACGCAGTTTTGATAATAGAACTAAATAAATAAAATTTTAATAAATTTTAATTAAAAAATTTAAATAAATTTTGTCTAAAAAATTATATATAAGGACCTAGACCAGGCCGACCGATCGGCGGCGCGTGCGTTTGAACTAAGCCTTGGTTAGCTTATCTCCCTTCCACAAAAGTGGGGTGCTCCTTGGGGCCTAAACCCAAGAGCAATTTCCTTGTATATAAACATATTACTCTCTCTGTTCCTAAAAGATTGTCGTTTAAGGTTAATACACACAGATTAAGGAATATAATTAATTCCTAGCGAAAATACTATACTACCCTTATTAATTACCTCAACCAATTATTCTCTTCCCAATGTTTCTTATTCAATTCAACCAATTACTTCTTATTCAACCAATTACTACTTGGATTATAGCATTGAATTGAATAAAAATCATTGGGAAGGGAAGAAAGCTTTAATAGGAGAAAGCTTTAAATAAGGGTAAAGTATGGAAAAAATAGCTAATGTGTATTGATAAACTCAAAACGATAATCTTTTTGGAACAAAAATTACTTCCTAAAACTGACAATCTTTTAGGAACGGAAGGAGTAAATGTTTAGTTCTTAACCGATGTGGGACTTGACTTTTTTCACATGTATTTATTATCATTTATCATTTTTAAGTGTGATCTTCGGGAGTTAATATCTCATTCATTACTCCACGGATTTGAGCTTTCAAATACTTAATTTAATCTATTAATAGAGTAGAACACATTACTATATGAAATCATTAAAAATAATTAATGACACCCATATTAAATTAAACTCAAATTCTGACACACATACATACATGTATATGTAGAGAGAGAAAGAAGGGGAGGGAGGTTAAGAGTATTCTGAATTTTGGAGTATAAAGGTGTTTTATGTATTCTCAAGATTTACATGAGAGAACCTTATATATGGCAATGAAGTATTCAGTTTTGACTCTTAAAAGACCCTTGTTATATTTGGCATTATTGTAGAAAACGTTACACTAAAACTTAAATGTCTTATAGTACTTAACAGTCAAGACAATATTAGTAGTCATTATTCTTATTCTATCAGTTTTATAATAAGAGAGTCCAGTCACTCTTGCTGAAGTGTCCCAAAATGAAAAGTGTTATTTCCAAAATAATTCAATAAAAGTATGTAGACTCATTCTAATCATTTAAAGTTGTCAATTTTTTTCTTTTTTTGTGGACTGTACTACTCTGATGCTTCAAAATAAAAAAATTAAGTCTCACAATTTAAAAAAATTACTCTCTCCATTCCGAATTATATGATCATTATTGACTTTTGAAAGTCAATTTGAGATATTTTTAAACTCAAAATTGAGATGACTCATTAAAAATTATGAAATAATAAAACTAATAATTTTTACACATTTTACAATAGTTATTATTATATTAATTAAAATTAAAAGAATTTAAGTCAATTTTGAATTTAAAAATTTCTTAAATTAATTTTAAAAAATCAATAATAATCAAATAATAAAGAACGGAGTGAGTACATAACAAGAATTTATCTTGAAATCTATAATCAGTTTTAAAAATTAAGCTAAGACTTCATTGATGTAAGTTGTCCACTTAGTAACACCAAGGAATTAGTAGTAATGAACCTTGTGACAAGTGACAAGTGCCTTGAATGGCACACTTTTCTTTTTAAAATTAAGGACTTTTTTTTATGAAAATTAGTGAAATCCAAAATTTAATATTAATATGAACTACTTTAAGTTTAAAAATTAATAAACTTAATAATAAATTCTACTTTTTAATTAATTTTTGAAGGTTCAAGAAAAACAATAATATAGTTATACTAGTTTGAATTAAAATGAAATAAAAGGGTAAATTTCATTTAAACACCTGAGGTTTACACATTTACCCATTTGACCACCTGAGTTTCAAAAATTGACACTTAAGAACATGTACTATTGAGGCCAATTGAAAATTCGTTTTCCATCATAACTTCGCTAATTGAAGTTTGCAAGTACATTTTTGCCCCAAGAACCTTATCCCTAATCTCAAACACCTATACCCAGGTAAGCACCCAGATTTTATTTTTCTTTGGCAAAATCTCACATCTTTCTTGATTATGTTTTGAATATACTCACAATTGCACTTACACCATCTTCTTAATATATGATTTTTAAACACCTAGAGTTGAATTTCAAACTAACCTAAAAACACCCAAATTCAAAAATCAAATTGAAGCTTTGAAATATCCAAAAAAAATTAATGTATAATATTCCTTAAAACATAAAAGATGAATAAGGAAACTTGAGACTTCAATGGAGAATTAGAATCATAAGCAGAAAAAATGTAATATAGCAGAGAAATAAACATTGAATCAAACTCAAAAAATTCAAACGTTTTATGTGTCTTTGATAGAATATTAATGAAGCTGGGAATACAATTGGATATGTACAAAAAAATAAAATGTAATTGGATCAAAATCGAAGAAGAAAAATATTAAGAAACCCTTTCTCTTCTACGCATGAAATGAGTTTTAAGAAATCTCACGTTTTCTTCGAATTTCAGTTTGTAGCAAGTAATTTTCATCTAAAGAGACATGACAGAAGAGAGGAAATTCTTTAATTTAAAAAATTATAAAATCGCATTAATTTTGTAATTTTTCTCAATATGTTTCTGGATTCAATTGGATCGCAAGATCTGGTATATTATCATTAATTGAGTTTCAAGTTTATTGTAAAATAGAATTCATTGTTGAATATAGGATAAAAAAATGTTGTCGGAAAACATGTAAACCTTAGGTCTTTAAGTGAAATTTATCCTAAATAGACACCGATGGTCATTTAGTCTACTGGTATGATTCATTTTTATTGATATATGTTAATGTTTATTTATAAACCTGGCAAAATTGGTCCAAGCCTGCAGGCCGGGCCGGGCTGGCCCATAAAAATTGGGCATTGGACTTAACTTTTTGGGTCCTTTACAGTACTATACAATAATTAGAAAGTAATTACACAATCAGTACATCCACAAAATAATTACAAAAATAACGCAATAAATTCAAATAATTCAATTTCACATTAATAAGGAACCTAAAATCAAGGCTGCCATAATTCAAAATTCAAAATTCAAAATTCAAAATTCAAAATTCAAATCAAACAGATGAAAAACAAACAAATATTTTCTCGTCATTTTCCTCCCTCGTCATCTTCCTCCTCCGCCGTCGCGAATCTCCGCCATGAAAAATTATTTTCTCGTCATCTTCCTCCTCCGTCGCCGCAAATCTCCGCCGTGAATCTCCACCTGCGAATCTTAAGATTGCACACGATCAGATTATGTTTCAAATCCTACGAAAAAAGGAAGGGGTAGAAAGCAAAGCATGAACTGTCAGATTATGTTTCATTTAACTTCAACAAAAGTATAACACTGCCAACGAGAAGAAGAAAGAGATTCGCCCTACAAACATAAGTTTGAAAACAAATAGATGTAGCTCTTACTGTTCAGAAATTTTTTTATGACTGTTTGGTTACCCACAAAAACTAAAATGGTTACCTCTGTATGAAGGTTTGGCTACCAACTGCATCACATTCAAAAATAAAATTTGTAACTTAATAAAACTGAATTGGATTACCTTGGTCTGAAGATTTGGCAACCAACTTGCATGAAGGTTTGGCTACCAAGTGCATCACATTCAAACTAAATTGGTAACCTAATAAAACTGAATTGGTTATCTTGGGATGAAGGTTTGGTTACCAACTGAACTATGAATGTAACCTAATAAAACTGAATTGGTTACCTTGCAATGAAAGTTTGGCTACCAACTGTATGAAGGTTTGGTTACCAACTACACTATGAAGGTAACCTAATAAAACTGAATTGGTTACCTTGCTATGAAAGTTTGGCTACCAACTGCATGAAGGTTTGGCTCACATTCAAAATAATTGGTAACTTAATAAAACTGAATTAGTTACCCTTGGTATGAAGGTTTGGTTACCAACTGCACTATGAAGGTAACCTAATAAAACTGAATTGGTAACCTTGCTACGAAGGCTTGGCTACCAATTGCACTATGAAAAAACTGCAGGTGTGTAGGTGGATTAGTTACCTTGGTATGCAGGTTTGGTTACCTTGGTATGAAGGATTGTTACCAACTGCATTATAAAAAAATATGGGTGTGGAGGTGGTTTGGTTACCTTGGCATGAAGGTTTGGTTACTTTGGTATGAAGGTTTGGTTACCAACTGCATTATGAAAAAAGCTGCAGGTGTTGAGGTGGATTGATTTCCTTGGTATGAAGGTTTGGTTACCTTGGTATGAAGGTTTGGTTACCTTGATATGAAGGTTTGGTTACTTTCAAGACGGCTTCAACACACCAACTACACACTCTTCTGTCGATCCATTGAAGTGCTCCAAAATATCTGATAGACAAACCTGCATGCATGCATATAATCCACATTAGTGTTTCATCTCCTTTCCTACAAACAACCTCCCACCAGGAAAAAGTAATAAAGACAACAACAAACATGTCATTATGCTTATAATATTAGATATTGGAGCCTTGGCAGGTCCATCTCACCCCATTTTCAAATTTCCCAAGCCAATCTGTTATGGAATTTTCTGTTGCCTCCACCACAGTTGAACTTTTCTGAGGACCAACTTTTTGGCGTTTCCTCGAGGAATGTACATCATCAAACTCTTCCATGCTTTCTTTATACAAAGATGCTCAACCTTACTACCCAAAGGTTTCTCATGTTCACAGAATTCTCTCACTACATAATGTGTGATATTATTTTTTGGGGCTAGTTCTGCTGTCAGATTCGACCGTTCATCAGCTTCATAGCCAGGTTGGTAATTGGGTGCAAACACGTCTTCTGACATCCCCAGATCTTGCATTGTCAAAACAGTTTTGATCGACTGAGATAAGGCCGCTGATAATACATTCTTTGAGCCCGGTGCCGAGAACAATGACGTCGTACTCTTCATCCATTCCGATTCCGGTTGACGGAGAGAGAAAGACGAAAGAGAGGGGGATTTGCGAATGGAGTGTGTGTACGAAAATAGGAATGGATTTGGTTACTTGGTATAATTAACGGGAAGAGATAAGGAAGAGAATCGTGGACCACGATTAAAGGAATCCTAATTGCACTAATTTTGTAATTAAATATGTAAAAATGTGTTACTTTTGTAATTATTTTTAAAAATGTACTATAATATGTAATTGCCCCTAACTTTTTTAGCCCATGACAACGGGCCATTTTGGCCTAGCCTGTTGTGGCCCGCCGGCGGGTTTTTTATTTTTTTGAACAAAATAATGCTCTCCTTGAGAATCGAACTCTAGACCTCCCTCACTCCTTAAACAAATGTTCAAACCAACTAAGCTACAAGAGTTTTTTATTCTAAAGTCAGTTTATAACTTACTACGTCTCTTTTTAATACTTTATTATTTTTTGTTTTATTCAATCATATTATATTTTTATGAAATATAATAGACATTTAAAAAACAAACTCTATATATATCTATATATGTGTGTCGCCGTATCGGTGGAGATTGCTGAGAACCTTGACAATATCACTTTATCTTTTTTCTTAATTGTGTATGTATTAAATAGTTTTATTCTGCGTGACCATAAATTTATATTAATATTAAATATTGATATATGTAAATACATAGAAAATATATGCTGTGACCATAAAGCTTATTTAAACAGTTTATTGGTAAAAAAACTTGTTGTTAATCATTTTTTGATATATAAAAAATTTAAATTATAGTTTAAAATATGTTATTATAGATATGTGTATAATAGTCCAATTTTTTTGTTTATCCAATCCTTTAATTAATCCTAAAAAAATAGATTTTTTTAAATTATCCCATAAAAAATAACCATACGACTAAAATTATTTAATCATAAAATTAATAATCTTAAAATTATAATCCTTCAGAAAGTTTCACATCATACTATCATAGTATATATGTTTAACGGGAGAGAAAAGAATAAGACTATTTAATATATACACAATTAAGAAAAAAGATAAAGTGATAGAGTTTGTTTTTTAAAAAGTCTATTATATTTTATGAAAATATAATATGATTGAATAAAACAAAAAGTAATAAAGTATTAAAAAGAGATGTAGTAAGGTATAGAGTGACTTTAGAATAAAAAATATTTGTAGCTCAGTTGATTTGAGCATTTGTTTAAAGAGTTGGGGGGAGGTCTAGAGTTCCATTCTCAATGAGAGCATCATTATGTAAAAAGAAAAAAAGAAAAGCCCGCGAAATGGCTTGGCCCCGCCCAACCTGGGCCACAAGCCTCATCTATTCAGCCCAAAAAAAATGGGCCATTTTGACCTGGCCCACTGACGGCCAGACCCCTTTAGGTTGGCCCGGCCCGTTTGCCAGGTTTACTGGTAATTCAAAATTGACCCACAATTTTACAGTACTAATTGTAGTTATAGCTAATACCGAAACATATTGACAAAAAACGTCACAAATAAATAAATTGAAATTACAATTTTACATTTTAGTCATTTAAAGAAGCTAGCAAAGCGGGTTATTTTTTAAATAAAATTATTTTATTTTTAATTTATTTTATATAATGGTTAAAAAATATATTTTTTGAATTTTAAATTGACTTACTGCTATTATTAGAATGACTACAAATTTTGATTAAAAACGAACGAACGATTACAGTTCACATATAATTGTTGAATACTCACAATTGAGTATTACTAATGTGATTCTTTTGTTGTTTTAATTTTAATTTAATATTAAGTTTTTATATAGTTTCATAATTTAATATTTAGTTTTTATAATCAATCATTCATATTTATATGTGTATTTTTAATTAGAGTTTAAACGTTGAGTAAAAACCTAAAAACCTAAACGTAGTGTTTAAGTCATACTCTATTGTATAATAATTAACTAAATAAATTCTATAAAAAATAAAATTTGTGTAAAATAATAAGCTATGATCATGATTTTAGTTTTAAAAGGTTTTAGTTAAGAATATATAAGTTAGGATTTTTTAAAAAAATCAATTCAAAGTCCCCTATATGAAATAAAGTGATTTCTAGAATTTTAATCGTTAACATATTTCGGTGCTTTTAATGTGTCCCGTACAACTTTAAAAGTGTTTTCTGTAATAACCAAGAATTTCTAGTCACATTGTAAGCAAGTATATTAATGATATTGAAAATATTGTGGCATATAGTGTATAAATATGTGACGACTATGTGGAAAGGTGTATGGCTAAATAAATACACATATTTTATGTATGGATATGTATATTTATTAACTATGTAAATGGAATTCAAGAGGAAAGCTACATAACCTAACTATACCTTATGTGTGATAATTAAACAACCTAAGGGTTATGGTATGAGAAAAGTTAGTATTTAAAATTCATACTAACCTAAGAGATTAATTTTATTATCTCAATGTATTATTTATTTTAAACCTAATTAAAGCAAGTTTAATTGAGTTATAAAGTTAAATGGACATGAGTAAGTATTTAAATTCCAAAAGATTGTGGATAGAAACCCTAAATAAATAATTAGGACAAGATAGATTAAAAGTATTGGACGTATTACTTACATGGTCCAAACAATTAATTAAGAAACCCAAAAGAATTAAATTGAAAGTCCAAACTTTAGCCCATTTGTTAATAGATTTTTTAGACATTTGATTAATCAAATTTGGCAAGAAAAATAAAACAAAAATGGGGCAAAAATGGGGGGGATACCCGGCCATACAAGGCCACATTTGGCCCTTGTGATGTGATAATTAACATACCATTTTTGTTAACTTATCTCTTTAAACCTAAGGTGTCAAGTTCCCGTTAGTCTCAAATCTTTAATTTGGATTACATGTAATCTAAAAGGATAATACTTTGGAAGAGATAAGGGTTATTAGGATAAGTAATATAGATATTGTGATGTCCCCAAATTCGAGTTCTTTCAACCCACAGATATGGTGCTACACAGTGCTACAAACTACTCATACATTCAATTGAAAACTTCAATGATAGGCATAATTTTAATAACTATTACATTATAATAATCCCTTCTCAGGTTCTTTATAACCATTACATTCGTTCTGTATCATAATATCATTCATTACAAAAATAATATTATGTTATTACAAGGATAGACTATTTATCCATCTTTGACTTGTCTCCTTACAGGATCCTTCGGTCCGTTCGCTCTTAACTGAATTCATATAATTTTAAGCGAGAATGAGCATAACTAGCTCAGCAAGTTTAAAAGTATATTCTGCACCCACAAAATCAAAAATCATATGATTTACTCTTTAATAACTGCACAATAGTTATGAAGTATTAAGAATAATCAAAATAACGTTTTGATTCCTTTAAAATCATTCTCAAGGACTTATAGTCACTTAAGAATATGAGTTGGTCAAAGACCATGAACATTCTCTTTAGTTTCCATTCATGAAAAGAACAACCCGGCACTAAGATTGCAAGTTTGATATAGCTTACGAGCACATCCAGGTGATCAGCCTGTAGTACTCTATGTTGATCAACATTCATTTAAACGTATTTACGTTTAAGTTTTGGCAACCTCATGTGCCTGTCGAGTTAACGACATTAAAACCTTTGTGTATTCATACTCAGACTTACCTTTGAATCCGTACCAAAGCAATTGGCATAGGATAACAACATTTATGAATATTTTGAAAGATTTGCGAAAAAATCAACCAAAATACTTTTAATCTCAGTCTAGCTTAAACAAATCATGACATTGACTATTTAATAACTGTTCATGCATAAGAAATTATGCATATAGACAACTTGTCCAATTTTAAAGTGTAGACAAGAGTTTAGAAAACTTGCCTCAAGCGTCTACAACCTTTACTTTACTTGAAGTCGTTACAGGTTCTACATGATATAACCACATAGCATACCAATTAGGTTACCACAATTGATACACACTGTGTAAATTATCTTCTCCTTCTTGCATAACTTAGCCGAATGTTTAAACTAATAACATCCATTTAAGTTATTTAACATTTGTTACGGCTTATTAACATTCATATGTCATAAACCGACTCTCGTCGATCGTCGTTAGGCACAACGACAGACGAAACCCTAATCGGTTCGCTAAGTCGAACACATTTCTACTGAATTACTGTTATCGAACTCCGTATAGAAATTACATAAGTTTTATCTTCATTTATTATCATTCTCGTACGTCACACCTCTATTACATATCATTAGACCTGGCAAAAGAAGCCCGGGCCCGCAGGCCGGGCCGGCCCGCCAGCAAAAAAGTGGGCTACGGGCTTTAGTATTGCAACCCATGAAAAACTGGGCCATTTTGGCCCGGCCCGTTTTTGGCCTGGCCCGCGGGCGAGTTTTTTTTTTAAACAAAAACAATATTGCTTTTGAGGGTTAAACACAAGACCTCCAAGTTATTAAATAAAAGTTCACACCAAATGAGCTACAACAACATTTCTTTAAGATACATGAAATATTTCTTTTCCTACGCATTTAAGTCATTGTAAGGTTAATTACATGAACCATCATCTACATGTTTTGGAGAACTTAAATAGGCGATTCTTTTGTTATAACAAATTGATGTACTACAAGTTTCAAATGACTTTAACAACGGCTTGATTTGTAAGTATTTGGAAAATTGGCTTGTCTCCAACATTTCATATAAAGAAGATAGAAAAATGATGTAAACTTTCAAAGTTGTTTGAAATTTTAAATTATATTTGTAGACTGCATGGCCATTTGGCTTCAGGGCAGAACCATCATCTAATTAAGTCATCAGTTATCAACCTGAAGGTCACATGTCATGTTGTCTAAAACACCATCAGATTTTAATGCTTAGCGCAAATAATCAAGGATATTAATTTGTTTGATCTCTTTTTTTTTCTTTTTTTCTTTTTTTCATGGCAGGTACATCTATATGCAAGACTTATTTTGGGAATAGACATGGCAAACGGGTCGGGCTATAGCGGGTCGGGTCAAATTTGGGCCTACCCAAAATGGCCCAGCTTTTCGTGGGCTGGAATTGTAAGGCCCGTGGCCCGGGTTGGGCCAGGCCGGCTCGCAGGCTTTTTCCTTCTTTTTTTTTTTGCAAAGTTATGCTATACAATTTGTCAATTTAACTCAAAAGGAATATATATTTTTATACATATACAAATACATAAATGCACAATCAATCTCAATAATACAAATAAACATTTAACTTTAATAAATTGTGTTATTTTCGTTTCAATCTGCTTGGAGAAAGAGTAGAATTCTTGAATGCTTGTTTGGTTTATTTGTTTGAATATGCTGAACTATTCTGTTTGTTTGGTGGAAATATATATTAATTTGTAAGAAAAATACCACCCTCACCTAAGCTTAATTATGTCAGTACTTTATTACTCTTTGTTCAATTGAGTTTTCAGTTAGAATATAATCAATAAAGAGAAAGAGAGCAGAAGCCTCAATTTTTCTTTCCAATTTGTACCCCTAAAAATAATCATCAACAAAACAGCAAGCATGCTGGATAAAAAGTAACAGTAGTAATATTTATTGAACATTTTGTTTTCTTAAAGTTCAGGCCCAAATGATTTGTATGCAATATTAAATTTTGTAATTAATAATTTTGGTATATACTATACAATTATAATTTGGTATAAGCTATGCTGAAGCCTGAACAGATAGGAAGAAAAAATATTTTGAAAATTGCATTTAAAACAAGCAGTTGTTATAGCTCAGTAGGTTTGAAACTCTTATTTAATAACATGGAAGTCTTGTGTTCAACCTTCACAAGCAACATTATTTTTGTAAAAAAATAAAAAATTCACGGGTTGGGCCATTCGCAGGCTGGGTCAAAAACGAGCCGGGCCAAAATGGCCCAGCTTTTTGTGGGCTGCAAAACTAAAGCCCGTAGCCCACTTTTTTACGGGCGGGCCGGACTTCTTTTGCCAGGTCTACTTGGCAGCTGACGAGGCTATGAAGACCATGGCGATTTTAGAAGGATCATCTGAATGCGATAAAATAAGCAAGACAGACCTCAAGAATTGGGTGGTAATAACGTCGACTAAATTGTTACTTGTTTATTATACGTGCCTAATGAGTGAAAGACTGAAAGTTGGTGAAAATGAAAGCTTTTTTGTACCAGCAAGTATCTCTTACCGTCCCACACAATATTAGTCATGATTTCAATATCTAAAGTTAAATGTTCATTTAAATTATTAAGATTGATTGTGCATTTATGTATTTGTATATGTATAAAAATATATATTCTTTTGAGTTAAATTGAAAAATTGTGTAGCATAACTTTGCAAAAAAGAAAAAGAAAAAAGCCCGCGAGCCGGCCCGGCCCAGCCCAACCCGGGCCACGGACCTCACAATTCTGGTCCAAGAAAAGCTGGGCCATTTTGGCTAGGCCCGCTTCTAGCCCGGCCTGTTTGGGCCGGGCCGCCCCATTTGCCATGTCTACATATCATGTAACCTTAAGGCTCGCATTGAACTCGACTACGATTCACAGTTTACGTTTTCGAATTTCGAGTTTTAAATTTAAATACATTTATTCAACGTTTAATTCTTAAAACCATCCTTAAATATGTTGTTTAAGGGTTCTCTCTTCATGAATATTAACCATTTACTTGCTCCACAAATACCATGTAAAAAGTTGGGTTAACAAACATCCGTGTCGGAAATTTTTTAGTTAAGGGAACTGCGGCGCCAACCTTAGTTATAAAGGCAGCGCTATGACACTGTCTTGCATTGAGCTCAGCCCCGTCCCGGCGCTGCTGTGACAACCAGAAAATTCGGATTGTCCAGAAATTTAGATTAAAGAATTAATAATTAATAAAAGGTATTTTATTGATTATTATTTTGTGATATATGGTTATTAATCATTCTATGACATACGATGATTAGAAATGGGGAGGATTCTGGCTATAAGCTGAAATGAACGAGTAAGAATTTTCAAGACGAAAATAAAAGATTTCTAAGAATAAAAATATTTTTGGGAAAAGACGAAATAGGCACTATTCAACCCTAAGGGTTAAGTTTGACCCTAAGGGTTAAGGTTAGAGACCCTAGGCCATTTTGAGAGTTCAGAATGTCGAAATGACATTCTGTCCAAAGATTTGAAGACAATATGTCGTGAAAAATTAAGTTAGTTGAGAAAAGTTTTCTCGGAAAGAAAAGGACGAAAATCACTATTAATCCGTTTCTGTTCGGGAATTTATTTTGAAATTCCGAGAAACGCGTAATGATAGGATTTTGAGACGACATGAAATATGTAATAATATTTTATTTATGGCTTGCGAAGTTTTCGCTTGTGGACTTAAAATCCTAAACGTTAGGAAAAGTGAAATCAATGATTTAATTGATTACGTATAATAATAAATGATTATTATACTGAGGGAATATGCGTATAATACAAGGTATTGTACGAGAATAAAATGGAGAAGATACGAGAATTAATACGACGTATAATACGAATTTTTATACAGAGTAAATACGTTAAAATAAATTGAATTGGAATTAAAATTCAATAAGACGACCCGTGGGTCAAACCATTGGGTAAACGGATGGGTTTAGCCCATGGTTCAACCCAAGATGGTGATGTGGAGAGGAGGTGCCCATGTCCCCATATGCTAGCACATGGGAGGACATGGGGAGACATAGGTTGTATAAGGGGGGTGAGGTGGAGAGGAGGTGGAGAGGAGGTTTGGTTTAATGACCATTCCCCCCTCCATCATGCTTGCCTAATGACCAACCTACCCTTAGCCTTGAATTGCCTATAAATAGAAGGCTTGGCCTTCATTATTTGGTGTTTTTGAAATCACCAACTCAAGAGAGAAGAGAGGAGAAGAGGAAGAGCTTGATGAGTAAAGCAAAGGAAAGCCATGAGAGACTTTGTCAAGAACACAAAGTCACAAGCTCAAGAACACTTATAAGGTATAAGTGTTAAACTTAAGTTTCATCTTTCTTTCAATTCCTAAGTTGATAGAGAAGTGAAAATGGAAGAGCATGAATTATAGGAAGTAATAAGGTTGGTATTAGTGGACTCTTAAACACTAAGAACCAAGAATGAGTAAAACCATAATTGAATGGTTAATGAACTAAAAGAAGAATGAATGACGTGAGTGGACGATCCGGATGAGTTATATTAACTCTCCGATGTTATAAGGTTGGATTATCAAAGTTATAAAGTTAGAATGCGAGAAAATATAAAATCATAATCATAATATTGATTACTAACGAAGAACGAACGAAGAACATGAAGAACGTAATGAAGGAAGCCATTAAAACTTAGATGTTTTAGATGGTTAGAATCGTAGATGAACAACCGATGGATTGATTCCATTTGTTTGACGTAAAAATAACGAGTAAAGAAGATTCGGCGGAAGTTTACGCGATTAGACGGTAAGCGTCGAAATCGTAAATTTTTCCGGAATGAAAGTCAAAAGTCGTTGTGTGATTCGGAAACATTAGTTTTCGATTCTAACACGTGTAATTATGCAAACAAGACTTGCGAGAGCAAGAACGAATGAATTCAGAGTTAAAATGAAGAATTGAGCGTTGAATGTTCACGAACGTTCGACGAACGCGTAAAAATGGACGAAACGGTCAATTTTCTGCCAACGAATTTAGAAATAAATTCTGACTAGATGGAATCGTATAGCGTAAGATATGTGAACTATTGGATTTGGAATGAGCCAATTCCGAATTATAACGATCACGTTACGGACTCGGGAATTTTAGAAGTTTTAGAAGTTAGAAAATTTTTCTGAACTGCAGGTCTGACGCAGGGCTCGCCGCCTAGAAGGTGATAGTAGTGTGCATACAAGCCAATCATGTATGATGATAAAGCACGTACTTTGTAAACAATCTTATTTATTTATTAATAAAATATTTATTTATTAAAGGCATTTAATTATCTACATGGTGCTGTTTTTTATAATATGTAAATAACCCATAGGTTTAAGCAATGCTTTTAGAATCATGATGTTGATCATACTAATGAGATCTAAATTCTTAGAAAGCTTAAAAACTAAAATAGTTCCTAATCATAGGATTACTAAAAAAGGGAATTAGTAAATCCGGATAGATTAGTACATATGTTGCTTACTCATTGGATGAGGATGATTGATCTCATAATCATTTGTGTGGAGACACTAAAGCAAGTATGTAGGTGCTTATTGGAGAATAAGTTCACTGAACGTGACTCGCTATGGAATACCTAACGGAGTTTTACTCGCCTGTCAATAGGAATTCCTAATGTGATAGTAGTACAAGTGATCCTTGGACTTGAGATCGTCATATTATCTTGTATGTAATGATAATATAAAAGGGTCTATAAAAGGGTATGCTTGGGTATAATGAGTTACATATGGAGATAATGAATGATCAATAAAGAATCTACCACCTCTAGTAAAAGAGGAGATATGTCCTATGTGATTCGTTAAATGACAACCCAGGAATCCTTAGCCAAGGTAAAATGAAATTAGAAAGGAGTTTCTAATTTGCATTATTTGAAGTTGTGCATTTTCTAATCGAAATACATATAATTAAATAAAATAAGACTTGACAGTAAATTCATGTCTTATATTTAATTGGGATATTGTATGGTGGAAGGATTGAATTGTATGGTAACTATTAACTCACAGGTTCTTTTATGATTAATGTTGAAATCTATATTATCTGGAAAGTCGTTGATCGCTAGGGACGCTTATCCCTATTGTAAAATAAATGTTATTTATTTAAATAGATTATTAGTTTAATTTATTTATTTAAATAAGATTAGAATTGTTCTAATTGATTTATTCACAACCGGTTTAATATAGAGAACCTAAAGGGTCACACCATAAAAGGAAGAATCATTATTTAAGAAGGTAATGGCATAATCGTAATAATGCATTAAGTGTAATTAATTTAATCTATGGTGATAGAATAAATTAAATAGCTTAATGTTTATTATTTAATATTTTAGAAATATTAAATATAAATTAATAAGAGGAGTCATATTAATATTATTATAATTATTATTATTTTAATTTCTAAAAGAGTTTAGTAATTAATTTAATATTAGTACTCTAATTTATTCCTAATTAAAGGATTTTAATTAATTAAATGAAATCCCATGTCTAATAGGATTAAAAGGGTTGACCAATTTCTATATAAGAGGAGTCTTATAATAGATATCTGTTGATGAAATTTCAATTGTTGGAGAGTACTCCTTTTCTATAGAGGATAGAAAACTAAGGTTTAGCCAAATACCCTCCTTCTTGATAATTCATCTTCCTTGGTGGATCACCTCTAGAGGCCAAACACTTTGGTGGCTAACGTTGATCAAAGGAAGGAATCTAACCCGGAAATTCAAGGAGATCTCGAAGACCAAGGAGTTGAACTCGTACCTGTGGAAGCTTCGTTCTACAAGGGTATGATTCCATAACTTCTTATTTATCGTTTTAAATTAATAATTTGCATAAAGGATGATCCGGGTAATGGTTTTGTAGAAATTTTTTAAACTCTGATATACCATGCTTCCGCTAATTTTTGCAATTTGATTGCGTCACGATTTCGAACAAACCCAACAGAAGGCATGACCAGCGCGGGGCGCGCCAGCCCGGGGCTGGGCTACTGCAGGGGTAGCGCGGGGCGCACTGCTGCCAAGGCAAACCTGGCGCGGGCAGCGCCAGGCAGAGGAAAATGTTGACCAAGTTTTTGATTAACCTTTTTTCCATGGGGATTAAAGGGTTAGTAAGTAATGAATGAACATGAATGTATACCCTTTAAACAACAATGTTTAACCAAGGGTTTAGAGGATTAAACATTGACAATATGTAATTGAATTCTAAAACTTGAAACCCTAAAATGTGAACTGGGGTTCGTGGTCGTGTTTGATGCATGCCTCAAGGTTACATGTTATGTAATAGAGGTGTGGCATACGAGAATGTAAAGAAATGAAGTTAAAACTTATGTAATTTCTATACGGAGTCCGATGCCGGGAATCCGGTGGAAATTCGTGTGACCTAGCTAACCGATTAGGGTTTCGCTTGTCGTGAGGTCTAACGACGATCGACGAAAGTCGATTGATGCCACGCGAAAGATAATGAACAGATAATTCATTTAATGTAACACTTAAATAAGTGATTTAAACCTTAAGTAAAGGTTGAATGAGATTAAGAGACGAGTAACGTGAACGATTCTTGTGAATCGTATCGACGTTGAGGGAACGTTTTAAGTATACATTGGTTGTATATCTTAGACGTTAATGCATGTTAGCATAGTATGATGTTAATAAGCCGTATGGAACAGTAATAAGAAAATGAAGAACGTATAATGTGAAAAACTGAGTTAACGTTAATAACTTGGATGAACTTTTCGGGTCGTATGGACCGGACGTGGTAAGAAGGTAATGAAGAATAACTTACTGAACATTATAATGATAATGGTTTGGATAAGTTAAGTCTAAAATGGTAATGCAGTCATAGTCTATAATAGTCGAGATATAGTATCTGGGCTAAACGATTCCGTCAGAGAGCGACGGTATATACGAACTAGCAATCGATCTAACTCACTGTGTAAGACAGTGTAGACGAAATGGGAAACTAGTTTGTTGGTCGTTTGTGAGAAACCACACAGAGTACTATATGTGACTACTGTTAGAGACTCGATATATGATAAGTAAAATGCTAGTGGAAGAATGGAAGTAAAGATTGGTTGCGTAAATGTAGATTACAAGAACGCAAACCGTAAGAAGTAAAGTGAAGTAAAGCTAATGTTTAAGTCAAGTATTTGACTAATTGGTATTTGTTATTCCTTATGTGCTACATAGGAATTTCGATGAGCAGCTCAGCGTAAACCCTAAGCGGTAGCTGTGCATAAGGCAAGTTTCCTAACTACGTTCATTTCTGTATGAATGATAGTTTCTGAACTTCCTCAGATGTTGAACATGAGGAAGTATTTCTTATGTGAAAATGTGCGATATTTGTACAAGGTGATAGTATGTATGAGGCCTTGCGCCACAACGTTAACACTTCGGTGTTTCAGTGAAATGAATTGTTCTGTGATTGAACTGTTGAGTATAAAAGAGTTCGGTTTATTCATGAACCGTTCTTGTTAAGTATGTGCTAATGATTCTAGCCAGACAGAATGTGAATGAAAGAAGTGGAAGGATGAGAATTTGACAAAGTGTATGCGATGCATGTTGTAAAATGATAGGAATCAGAAAGTATTCCTATCATTCGAGCGGCTTCATAACCATTATTCGGTTATTGAAGACTTAAAAGAACTTTGATTCTTACTTTGGTTGTTATTCAACTGCTATAACTTGCTGAGCAATTGAATGCTCACACTTGCTTGAAATAAAAATATTTTCAGCTATTGACGATAGTATATGTTAAAGGACATGATGAAGATTGTGATGATGGATGTCCTGCTATGGTCAGATGTGGTGGTCGCGAGCACCATTAGCTTTACCGGATGAAGAACTATTCATATTATGAACAAGCGTGAAGATCAAGTCGAGACTTATAGAATAGTTAGTTAAAACTATTCTGTAGATACGGTGACTAGTTAAGTCACACTTGTAATGTGATAAGAATAATGTATTTATCGAGGTAATAGAACCTGGGAATGTGTGAATATATCATGTATATTCAGGATATAATGATGTATGTATGGAAAGGGGATGTATCGTAACGCATGAAATTCGGTGAAAAGATTAGGTTGGATTTCAGGGCGTCACAGATTGGTATTAAAGCCGATAGGTTATAAACCTTAGGTAGGAGTACCTAAGACTATAGCCCGAGAGAAAAGGGTATGAAAATCGTTGAGTTAAACGATTAAGGAAGAGATCACTACGTGCTCTCGTTAAATCGTAAGAACAGGTTTCCTGTTAAATGATGAATGGGTTATAGCTGATGGCTATAATAAAAAGGGTACTATGAATAATACGGAGGAAAAAGGAGCTCAGATGAGTGATAGAGGATGAAATACGAATTAAAGAAAATTCGTAGTAAGTCAATAGATAGTTAGAGGGTGGTAAATTTCAATTGAGGACTCATGTGATAGTTGAGTTGTATGAACTTTTGTATGGGCGAAGGTTTGTGCTTTGGTGTAACAGCCACTCATTCTATTACAGTGATAATCATTGGAATAGTAATGTCACGCTGTCGATGTGTATATGATGAGAGGGTGATTCCTTTCTCATGTGCATATTGAATAGTAGAATGTATTAAGTTAGGTGGGAGTTCTTGAAACTCGTACTTATGAAAAGTTTGTTACTCATAGTTATATACTATATTTTTGAGCCCTGAGCATATGGACAGTCCTTGATTTCTTCTTGGATTACATATTGCGAAGATAAGTTCTTAAACACATGTGATTGTGGAAAGTTCCTAAACACATAAAGTGTGGCAAGTTTGATGAACTATACTAAAGTATAGGAATGTGGTAGACTGAAAATAAGCTATTTTCAGTATAAATAGCACTTTAGGTGCTAGAAGAGGTTAATATTGTCGCAAGAATGACAATGAAGGAAGAAGAAGGAAGTAGAAAATTCCAAGTCTTCTAGTTATGCTAGATTCGAAATTATTGACATCGTGTGATGTGTATGCCTTTGGATCAAAAATGTTGGTTTTAACTTTTGAAAACCAATGGATTTTAAAAAGAGCTATTCTTTGGATGTCTATGCTAATCATTTTGGCTAGACAAAATTTGATTTGAAATATCAAAATGAATTTTATGTCATCTGTGCATTTGATGCAGAGATGGTAAAAAGATGGATTTATTATTACATCTGAGCATACCTTGAAGTGCATGACAGTATGTAGTATGACAAAGTCAGAAAATGACGAAGTCAGAAAATGACGATGTCCTCAACGTGCTGTGAATCAGTACGGTATCACGACGTTATTACATGTTTTGAATTATTGTGAAAGAATTTATAAAGAGTAGTCAATGTCAATTGATTTGACTAAACGACTGTTTCAAGTTGGAGCCCAATTTATTGGTGGTCTGAGCTATTAATTTGGCTAGACAAATGGTTTATCATGTTTAAAAGAAATTGAGCTTTCTTTGAGAAGTTGTCCCAAGCCAAATTGTTTTTGTACGGAATCTGACAGATAAGTCTGAGGTGAACAAACCAACCGTTTTGGGGTTATACAATAGGTTGATCACCTAATGTACCGAAATAGGTAGTTTACATTCTTTGTGATTGTAAACTGACCGACAAAGGAATTAGTTCTCGGTAAACACCGATAAATCAAGATCAATGGTTCATGGTCTCGAGGACCCCTAAGAAAAATATTTTAAAAGGAATCTTATATATTCCTTGTCGTTCTTTCAAACTTCATAATTAGTGTATAGATTATGAAGATTACTGAATGGGGAAGATAAGAAGTACGGGGGCCTTAGTGCCGGTATGTTCCTTTATAAATATAAAGGCAACATATGACATGTTCTTAAATGGACGAGGGATAATAACTTCTGTACGGAGAAGTTGAGAAATTAAGTTATGGCAACAATTTCGAGGGTGAAATTTTTAGAAGAAGGGGTGAATGTGATAACCCGAGATTTTAGAGGTATAGTTGTCAGGATTTGTATTCTCTGACAATTATAACATGATAATGATCCTTGGGGGGGAAGGATGTAGAAGAGGAAATGAGAAGGAATGACTAGGTAAATACCTAAATGATTTGTATGTTGAGATTTTTTTCAACATAAATAAGAAAAGTTAAGGTTAACTCTTCGCGAAAAGATTGTAAGGATGACGCATCTGGGTATGGATGTGGTTTGGGAAATTCCGAGGACAGAATTTTTATAAGGAGGGAAGAATGTGGCAACCCGAATATTCAGATTGTCCAGAAATTTAGATTAAAGAATTAATAATTAATAAAAGGTATTTCATTGATTATTTTTCTGTGATATATGGTTATTAATCATTCTATGACATAGGATGATTAGAAATGGGGAGGATTCTGGCTATGAGCTAAAATGAACGAGTAAGAATTTTCAAGACGAAAACAAAAGATTTTCAAGAATAAAAATATTTCTGGGAAAAGATGAAATAGGCACTATTTAACCCTAAGGGTTAGGGTTTGACCCTAAGGGTTAGGGTTGGAGACCCTAGGCCATTTTGAGAGTTCGGAATGTCGGAATGACATTCTGTCGAAAGATTTAACGACAATATGTCGTGAAAAGTTAAGTTAGCCGAGAAAAGTTTTCTCGAAAAGAAAAGGACAAAAATTACTATTCATCCATTTCTGTTCGAGAATTTATTTTAAAATTTCGAGAAACGCATAATGATAGAATTTTGAGACAAGATGAAATATGTAATAATATTTCATTTATGGCTCGCGAAGTTTTCGCTTGCGGACTTAAAATCCTAAACGTTAGGGAAAGTGAAATCAATAATTTAATTGATTATGTATAATAATAAATGATTATTATATGGAGGGAATATGTGTATAATACAAGGTATTGTATGAGAATAACATGGAGAAGATACGAGAATTAATAGGACGTATAATATGAATTTTTATACGGAGTAAATATGTTAAAATAAATTGAATTGTAATTAAAATTCAATAAGTCGACCTGTGGGTCGAACCATTGGGTAAACGGGTGGGTTTACCCCATGGTTCAACCCAAGGTGGTGATGTGGAGAGGAGGTGTCCATGTGTCCATGTGCCCATGTGCTAGCACATGGGAGGACATGGGGAGACATAGGTTGCATAAGGGGGGGTGAGGTGGAGAGGAGGTGGAGAGGAGGTTTGGTCTAATGACCATTCCACCCTCCATCTTGCTTGCCTAATGACCAACCAACGAGCCTGGAATTGCCTATAAATAAAAGGTTTGGCCTTCATTATTTGGTGTTTTTGAAATCACCAACTCAAGAGAGAAGAGAGGAGAAGAGGAATAGCTTGATGAGCACAGCTAAGAAAAGCCATGAAAGACTTTGTCAAGAACACAAAGTCACAAGCTCAAGAACACTTAGAAGGTATAAGTGTTAAACTTAAGTTTCATCTTTCTTTCAATTCCTAAATTGATAGAGAAGTGAAAATGGAAGAGCATGAATTGTAGGAAGTAATAAGGTTGGTATTAGTGGACTCTTAAACACTAAGAACCAAGAATGAGTAAAACCATAAGTAATTGGTTAAGGAGTTAATGAATAAAATGAGTAAAACCATAATTGAATGGTTAATAAGCTAAAAGAAGAATGAATGACGTGAGTGGACGATCCGGATGAGTTATATTAACTCTCCGATGTTATAAGGTTGGATTATCAAACTTATAAAGTTAGAATGCGAGAAAATGTAAAATTATAATCATAATATTGATTACGAACGAAGAACGAACGAAGAACACAAAGAATGTAATGAAGGAAGCCATTAAAACATAGATGTTTTAGATGGTTAGAATCGTAGATGAACAACCGATGGATTGATTCCATTTGGTTTGACGTAAAAATAACGAGTAAAGAAGATTTGGCTGAAGTTTATGCGATTAGACGTTAAGCGTCAAAATCGTAAATTTTTCTAGAATGAAAGTCAAAAGTCGCCGTGCGATTTGGAAACATTGGTTTTCGATTCCAACACATGTAATTATACAAACAAGACTTGCGAGAGCAAGAACGAACGAATTCGGAGTTAAAACGAAGAATTGAGCGTTGAACGTTCACGAACATTCGACGAACGAGTAAAAATGGACAAAACGGTCAATTTTCCGCCAACGGATTCATAAATGAATTCCGACTAGATGGAAACGTAGAGCGTAAGATATGTGAACTATTGGCTTTGGAATGAGCTAATTCCGAGTTATAACGATCACGTTACGGACTCGGGAATTTCAGAAATTTTAGAAGTTAGAAAATTTTTCTGAACTGCAGGTCAGGCGCGGGGCTCGCCGCCTAGAAGGCATGACCAGCGCGCGGCACGCCAGCCCGAGGCTGGGCTACTGTAGGGGTAGCGCGGGGCGCGCTGCTGCCAAGGCAAACCTGGCGCGTGCCTCGCCAGGCAGAGGAAAATGTTGATCAAGTTTTTTATTAACCTTTTGTCCATGGGGATTAAAGGGTTAGTAAGTAATGAATGAACATGAATGTATACCCTTTAAACAATAATGTTTAACCAAGGGTTTATGAGGATTAAACGTTGACAATGCGTAATTGAATTCTAAATCTTGAAACCCTAAAATGTGAACTAGGGTTCGTGGTCGAGTTTGATGCATGCCTCAAGGTTACATGTTATGTAATAGAGGTGTGGCATACGAGAATGTAAAGAAATGAAGTTAAACTTATGTAATTTCTATACGGAGTCCGATGACGGGAATTCGGTGGAAATGCATGCGACCTAGCGAACCGATTAGGGTTTCGCTTGTCGTGAGGTCTAACGACGATCGACGAGAGTCGGTTGATGACACACGAAAGATAGTGAACATATAATTCATTTAATGTAACACTTAAATAAGTGATTTAAACCTTAAGTAAAGGTTGAATGAGATTAAGAGACGAGTAATGTGAACGCGCATATGTGAACGATTCTCGTGAATCGTATCGACGTTGAGGGAACGTTTTAAGTATACATTGGTTGTATAGCTTTGACGTTAATGCATGTTAGCATAGTATGATGTTAATAAGCCGTATGGAACAGTAATAAGAAAATGAAGAACGTATAATGTGAAAAACCGAGTTAACGTTAATAACTTGGATGAACGTTTCGGGTCGTATGGACCGGACGTGGTAAGAAGGTAATGAAGAATAACTTACTGAACATTATGGTGATAATGGTTTGGATAAGTTAAGTCTAAAATGGTAATGCAGTCATAGTCTATAATAGTCGAGATATAGTATCTGGGCTAAACGATTCCGTCAGAGAGCGACGGTATATACGAACTAGCAATCGATCTAACTCACTGTGTAAGACAGTGTAGACGAAATGGGAAACTAGTTTGTTGGTCGTTTGTGAGAAACCACACAGAGTACTATATGTGACTACTGTTAGAGACTCGATATATGATAAGTAAAATGTTAGTGGAAGAATGGAAGTAAAGATTGGTTGCGTAAATGTAGATTACAAGAACGCAAACCGTAAGAAGTAAAGTGAAGTAAAGCTAATGTTTAAGTCAAGTATTTGACTAATTGGTATTTGTTATTCCTTATGTGCTACATAGGAATTTCGATGAGCAGCTCAGCGTAAACCCTAAGCGGTAGCTGTGCGTAAGGCAAGTTTTCTAACTACGTTCATTTCTGTATGAATGATAGTTTCTGAACTTCCTCAGATATTGAACATGAGAAAGTATTTCTTATGTGCAAATATGCGATATTTGTACAAGGTAATAGTATGTATGAGGCCTTGCGCCACAATATTAACACTTCGGTGTTTCAGTGAAATGAACTGTTCTGTGATTGAACTGTTGAGTATGAAAGAGTTCGGTTTATTCATGAACCGTTCTTGTTAAGTCTGTGCTAATGATTCTAGCCAGATAGAATGTCAATAAAAAAGTTTGACAAAGTATATGCGATGCATGTTGTTAAATGATAGGAATCAGAAAGTATTTCTATTATTCGAGCGGCTTCATAACCATTGTTCGGTTATTAAAGACTTAAAAGAACTTTGCTTCTTGCTTTGGTTGTTATTCAACTGCTATGACTTGCTAAGCAATTGAATGCTCACACTTGCTTGAAATAAAAACATTTTCAGCGAATGACGATAGTATATGTTAAAGGACATGATGAAGATAGTGATGATGGATGTCCTGCTATGGTCAGATCTGGTGGTCGCGAGCACCATTAGCTTCACCAGATGAAGAACTGTTCATATTATAAACAAGCGTGAAGATCAAGTCGAGACTTGTAGAATAGTCAGTTAAAACTATTCTGTAGATATGGTGACTAGTTAAGTCACACTTGTAATGTGATAAGAATAATGTATTTATCGAGGTAATAGAACCTGGGAATGTGTGAATATATCATGTATATTCAGGATATAATGATGTATGTATGGAAAGGGGATGTATCGTAACGCACAAAATTCGGTGAAAAAATTAGGCTGGATTTTTGGGCGTCACAGCTGCGGCGCTGGAAAACAAAGCCTGGGCGGCGCTGCGGCGCCGGCCTTGAGCCTTAGAATTTTTTTTTCAAATGATGAGATTCCCGAGCTCGTAACACGATCGTTATAACTCGAAATTGGCTCATTCCAAAGCCATTAGTTCACATATCTCATATTCTTCGAATCTATCCGGACAGAATAAGTTTCTGAATCCGTTAGCGATAAATTCACAGTTTTATTCCTTTTTACATGTTCTTTAAACGTTCAACGCTCATTTCTTCGTTTTAAGTCCGAATTTGACCGTTCTTGCTTCCGCAATTCTTAATTACATAATTCTACGATACGCCATTGAAAACTAGTATTTTCGAGTTAAACGACGACTTTTGACTATCATTCCGAAAAAATTTACGATTTCGACATTTAACGTCTAATCATATAAATTTTGTCATAATTTCGTTACTTGAGATTTTAACTCCAAACCAAATGGAATCAATCCATTGGTTATTAATTTATGATTCTAACCATTATAAACATCTAAGTTTTAATGGTTTCAATTGTTCATTAACAACCATTTCAAGGTTTCAATGGTTTTCTTCATTAATTCTTAACCATTTAATTATGGTTTTACTTGTTCTTGGTTATTAATGGTTTAAAGTCCACTAATATCCACCTTATCACTTCGTACTATACATGCACCATCAATTATCACTTCTCTATCAATTAAGTATTGAAGGAAGATGAAAATCAAGGTTTAAACAATTATACATCTTGGTGTTCTTGAGTTCTTGACTTTATGCTCTTGGCAAAAGTCTAAGATAGCTTTCTTTCTCCTTTGATTTTCTTGTTATTTGCTCTTCTCTTTGTCTCAATATGCTAGTTGGTGAATTGCAAAACCCCAAATGAACTAGCTAAGCTTCTCTTATATAGATTTGCAAGACTAAGGGTAGTTTGGTCATCAAGCAAACCTCCTCAACCACCATTTCCTTCCATGTGCACCACATGTGCTACCATGTCTTCCCATGTTCCCCCCATGTGTTACCATGTGCCCCCTGGGCCCCACATGGGTTGTCCCATGGGTTTTATCGACCCGATGACCCATCGGTTCGATCCACAGGTTCAGTTATTGGTTCGGGCTTATAATTAATTCACATTAGGCTTATTCTTGGGCTTAATTTAAATAATCATTGGGCTTTAATCATTCACCAATTGGGCTTGACAAAGTTCGAGTCCAATTAGTTAAAGTTCATCAAGACTTAACATATTCTTTTCGTATAATTCTCGTATTCTCATTGTGTATACTACGTATGATACTTGTATTATATGTCGTATTAATCTTCGATTTATACTCGTATAACACTTAATATTATATTCGTATTCTTTCCGTATAATAACATTGTTATTACACTTAATCTCTTATTTCTAGAATTTCACTTTCCCTAACCCTTAGGGTTTCAAGTCCTCAAGCGAAAACTTCGCGAGCCATAACTAAAATATTATTAGATATTATATCTCGTCTTCAAATCCTATCATTACGCGTTTCTCGGAAATTCAAAACGAATTCCCGAACAGAAACGAATAAATAGTGATTTCTCAGAAATTTCTCGAAAAATCTTTATTTTCAGCTTGGAAATTCAAATCATTTAATTCTAGCACATAGCCAGAATCCTAACCACATTTGCATATTCTAGGTTATAGAACGACCTTTAAATATGAATATATCCTTGTGTGTAACTCAGAAAAATGTGAAAGTTTTACAGGAAGTACATATATATGATGAGAACATCCCCTGAAAATTTCAAAATTGTTGGACAAATATTCGATTTATGAAAATGTGGCAAGATACGGCTATTTTAGGCTTTTTAAAAATAGTAAATCAAGTTTTAAAATTCCAAAAAAATTGGGGATCATCATGAAATCATATTCTGTCTAACTCCAGAAAATAAATATTATGGAGCTGATTTGATATTTTTCATGGAAATGATGCAATCTTGAATAAATGGAAATAATTAGTTATGTGATGTCATAAATAATGAAAATGTGATTTTAATGCTTGGACACTCTTAATATGTTGTATATTGGAGGGTATTTTGGTAATTTTTGATGAGAAGTAATATGTATAACCTTTTATGGGTATTAAATAAGAGGATTATTAAAGGGTAAACAATTAAAATAAATTATTTATTGGACTAATAAATGATTAAAATGTTATTAAGATATTAATAATATTATCTTAAGATATTTTTAAATAACTAAAAATATTTAGATTAAAAGTAGATTTAAAATATTATTAAATGACTAATAATATTAAATTAAGGCATTAATAAATGATTAAAATATTATTAAATGACTAATAATAATAGATTAAAATATTATTAATGTAATTAATAATATTAGATTAAAATATTATTCAAAGATTAATAATATTAGATTAAAGTATTATTAGATGATTAAAATATTATTAAATAATTAATAATGTTTAAAATTGAATAAAATATTATTAAAAGATTAATAATATTAGTTAAGGATTAAAATATTATTAAATAATTAATAATATTTGTAATTGAATAAAATATTATTAAACGATTAATAATATTAAATGAATAAGATATTATTTAATGATGAATATTAGTAAATGAGTAAAGTATTATTAGCTGATTAATAATATTAAGAGGTAAATAAAATAATATTAAGGGTAATAATATTTGATGGGTTTAAGATAATGTTATGTGATAATAATATTATCAAGGGGTGATAATATAACTAAGGAATTGATGTAATGACTAAATGTTCAACCATTTAATATAGAGTGATGACATTATACGATTTACTAATTAGAAAATCAATATAGGTTTTTTTAAGAAAGATAGATAAACTGCTTAACCGGATAAATTTAATTTCGTAGCAGTAGATCGCAAACGAGGCAAGTTCCTTAACTTAAACTCGAGTTATTATTTTCGAATCATGTTGGTGGATAATTATTGTTGATTATTTCACATCTTTAAGGATTATTGTTAATCGCACTTTGTGCAATTGAATTCATGTTCTATTATAATTGAACTGCAAATTAATTAAATTTCTTTCATTTATGAACTGTTTATGAGATAGATCTATGCTAGTTGTATCAGCTAAATCAAGTATGTTTAAATTTGTTAAATCAAATATGTTTTAAAAGTTGTTTCTAACCCATTGATTGGGTATGGACTCTTGACTTAGAAAAAAAATAATTTTATTAAAGTATGATATTGAAAAACAATTGTTGCTCGATTATTAAGTGTTTATGCATAATACACCGGGTATGAAAGACTGATCCCCTTGATTACCAAAACTTATTAAAAGATCAGTTTAACTACTGACAACCTTAGTATATGTTCATGGTTATTTCAAACCACTCAGCATCTATTATTCAAGTATTCGAATATTCAATTATTGTAAATTAATTCATGTTCTTTCACAATCAATTCTTATTGTTGAACATTGAAAGCAAATTTCTTTCTAATCATAATATATCCCCTTTGTATTTAAACTTGCTAAGTAAATTAGTTGCTTACCCTTGCTATATCATGACGTTTATTTTCAGCTAAGCCAGAGACGTCCAAGAAGGACAAGGGCAAGGGAAAAGTCCAAGAATAGTTAATGGAAATGTTTAAGTATTATTTTACTTTGATATAATTTGGTTATGTAAACCTTTTATTATATTAAGGGTATATTTAAGTTAAGGTTAAGAAGACCCTGAATTATGTTGTAAGACTTTATTATGATGAACAATATATGTTTATTATTCCACACTAGTTAGAGAGTATGTACGTTGTTGAGAGATCGTGAGCACTAAATCCGAGGTTAGAGAATCCCAGATTTGGGGGCGTTACATTTTTATTATAGTTAAATTGGAGGTAATTTGATTGTAGTTAAATTGAAGGTTATTCAAAATAAATATAAATTAAATTAAATTAAAGCCTTTAAAAAGTGTTTTCATTGTAGTAAAATTGGAAGTGTTTTAATTGTAAGTTAATTCGAAACTATTCAAAATAAATAAATAAAATAAAATTAGGGTCTTTAAAAAATATTTCAATAGTAGTTAAATTCTAACCCTATACCAAATCAAAGACGAATACCAAAGACTAGAAAATTAAGTTTTGTATTGTTATATACTCCCTTCACTCTATAATAATAGTTTTTTTAGCTTTACGTACATGAATTAAGAAAATTATTTAATACTATCATTTAACATTTAAAATTTATGTAAAATTTCATTACTACTCATTTATGAGAAGTTAAAAACTACTAATACAAGTGAAAATTTTCTTGGGATAATGAGATTGAAAATTACTATAAGAGAGAATTTCTTGGGATAATGAGAAAAGTTATGAGTGATATAGAAAAATAAATAATTTATTCTCCTAAGCTATGTTTGTTTGCAAAAAATATGTTTGAGATTGGACTAATTGTCTTAATTTAACACTAATTCAGACTATTTTATCTAATTATGGAGGACTAATAATCCTTTAAATAGTCATATAGACTATTTTTTGTCATTCTTAAGGCTATTTATGACGGATTATATAATCACATGATGAATGTAATATTAATAGTCCCTCACTTTTTAAGCTATCAAATGATTTTATGAGACTAATAATCTCACATTAAGGGACTAGTAATCTCTCGTTAAATGATTAAATAGTGAAGTGTATTAAATTAAGACAAAAAGTCTAATTCTAAACATAACTTTTGCAAACAAATATTGTCCTAGAAAATTATGAACGACAAATAAATTAAAATAAATTATTTTCTCTAAAAAGTCTATTATTGTGGAATGCAACGACTATTTACATAGATATAGATTAGAGAAAGAATTGGCAATGCCTAAGAGCATTTACAACAGTTTTTTTATCTCTATCCTTACTCTGCAATGCTATTGGGTCATTCTGTAGGATAGGGATTCAATTTTTTCTGTATGTACCCAACAGGTTCCTTATATTGATTTCTTAAATATTCAAATTTAAAATTTAAAATTTGAAAGTTCCAACAGTCAAATCATGTTTTGACCACTGTAACTATTTTTTTATTTAAAAGTAATTGTTGTTTGAATTTAAAAATTGTAATTATTTTAATTTAAAAATAGATATGGCTAGAAATCAAAAAGTGCAACGATCATTATTTGTTTATGAGAACTAAAATAACATTATTTTAATTATAAAATAATAAAATTTATAATTAGTAGTAATATTTTTTACAAAAATGATCAAAATCAATATTTAACTGATTTTTAATTTTTTATAGTTCTCTTTCTTTTCTAAATCTTCTGTTTAAAAAATAAAAATAAGTGAATTTGATAGGCATACCCAAATCAGCAATTAAATGAGATAAGATCATTTAACCAACATAAATAGGGTGTGAAGTGTCATTTTACATAAATAGAGAACGCTCTTTTGATTCCCTCACCTGAGGAGTCAAATCATATATAGGGATTAAAATAGAGAATTATATAAGGATAAGGAAACAGTTGAATACTGATTTATTGATATATTTTTCAAATGTGGGGATAGAGAATTTATTGGAGAAACTGTTGTGAATGCTCTAAGGGTACGAAGTATGAACCCGTCTTTCTTTCTTCTTTTTTTTGTTAATTTTTGACTGAAATTGAACACACCATATTTGATCATTGACAAAGTTCAAACCTAAGAGCTCTTGCTTTGCAGTAGGCCTAACCCGCTAACTCAGTTAAAGCTTTGATGTTTTATTGACACATTTGGTTTGTCCCGCAATTGATTGAAGCTTTTGTGTCTGTTGCAAAATGAGAACGGTTGTACAAACAAGGACGCTCTGTTTGGAACAGTAAATATCTGGTTTTTTCTTCTTTTTTTCTTTTTCCTTTTAGTAGAAATTTTCGAATCTGAGAATTTCTTTTTTATTTTATTTAGTTAATATATGGAATTTTTTAAATGGAGAAAAATGAAGACACAATGTGTGTTGAAAATTAAGTCAACGCAAATTATTCAATAAATTAAAAAAAAATAAAGAAAAATAAAATAACATAAGATTTAATGAGAAAAGGGAAAAAATCACATACCAAATTTCAAATTTCAACTATATCAATATAATGGGCTTACAATAATTCTCCTAAGTTTTACACTCACCCATAATAAAACTTTTTTGCACGGAATATAAAAGTTGCAAAAATCTTCTCCCTCACACAAAATCCAACTCACACTCTCTCTCAACTCTTAATGTTACATGATTTTTGATTGTGTTACTCTTTAACAACTTAACATAAGACTATATTTACAGAGTACTTATAAATTTTATATTCATATTCAAAATAAGACACTTCTAAAATAAAATTACTATTACAAATTGATTCCTTTCCAAAATAATAACAAAAGCTATAGAGGGCATATGCAAAATTCATACCCGCATTGTTTCACAAAAAGACTTTATATGTTAATTTTTATCTATTTTGCCAAAAAAAAGTAAAAAAATTTACACTTCAAATGTAATAGTATAAAAAAGAATACAATATCCTCAAATTTATTATTATAATTTTGTTATCATGTTGTACTACTAACTAACAACTAAGGTCATGTTTGTTTGCAATAATTATAATCCCAAGACTATTAATCTTAGGATTAAATAGTCTTAGTCACATGTTTATTTTTATGGGATTATTCATGAGATAACTTAAAAAAATCTCATATTATGTTTGTTTTTTTAGAATTAATTAAAGAATTGAATTAAAAAATATCATTTGGACTATTATACCCTTACCAAAAATAACATATTTTAAGCTATAATTTAAACTTGTTTATTAAAAAATAAACAATTAATTAGAAACTTTTAAATAAGTAGTTATATTATTCAATCAAATGCTCAGTGGTACTAATTATATAATTTAACTTTAAATAAAGTTATAATTTTGTCAAAACAATTTATGTAGTACACACGTAATACTAGTTATCTAGTCATGCGCATACATGATATGAAATATTTGATGATCAAATTATCATAAACTAGCACATAAATGAACAAATAAATAGTACAAAATACATGATATGTGATTATTATGACTCTATTTTGTCCCTCTTTTTATTAATATTCCTTTTTAGTAATCTTTACATTTATTTTAACTTATAAGTCATTATGAGCCGAACATCTTTATAAATTATTTTAACTTAATTTTTGACTTATAAATCAAATTTATGCCAAACGCTTTTACTACAAGTTACTATTTAAAATAACTTATAAGTCCAGTTATAAGTCATCTAAAATAAGTCATTCCCGAACAGGGTAAACCACTGCATTATGTATAAATTGTTCAAGATCAAATCAAAAAGTGAGAAGTGTGAGAGTTGTAAATTGAAAAAAGCAATATAGATCAACAAAGGAGGCGTTGCTCTGTCTCCAACAAATATGTTTTTAATATAATAAGACTATATTTGTTTGCAAAGATTACACTATGGATAAGACTATTAATAAGTGTCTTGTTTATTTTTAAATTTGAGTTTGAGACTATTAGTTCTCGGATTATAAAATAGCTTAAGATGAAGGATTATTTAATACCATGTTCTACTTGGTATTATAATCCCTATCATTAGGGATTAAAAATTGCTAGAAAAAATTAATTTCAATCTTTTTCTAAAATGACCATCATATCCTGCAATATCCGTTATTAATAACCGGCAACTTAAAACTTACTGGTACAAAGACTATATACAAGTAATCTAATACACATAATTTAATTATTTGATCTGTGTAATTTAAAGCTTACATTGACAATAGAACTCACAATTTAGACCCCGCCCAATCACCACCCGCCCCCACCCTCCACCCCCAAAAAATAATATTTATTGATTATGTATACACCCCCACCCCGCACACCACCTACCCAACCCCGCCCCAGCCACCCAAAAAAATAATATTTATTGATTATGTATACACTCCCATCCCGCGCACCCCCACCCGCCTCCCACCCCCTCAAAAAAAATAATATTTATTGATTATGTATACACCCTGCCACCCCCCACCCCACCCCGCCCCGCCCACCCCCACCCATACCCCGCCCACCCCCACCCCGCCCCACAAAAATTAAAAAATAATATTTATTAAGCAACATAAATACATAAAACCACTATTATCATTATTATTTTAGACATATTTTTATTTTTATGTTTTTAATTTAAATTCTTGAAAACAGTATAATTCTAAATACAATCAAGCACATCATTTCCCCCTTTGCCCTGTATAATTTATAACTAAACTAAGAAGATAAAATAAATAAATAAATAAACAATCAAAATCTGCAAAACTCATAGGGAGAAAGAAATAAAGTATACCTTAAATTGAACCAATTTTTCATTAAAGTACTTGAGATTATAAAATAGCTTAATAGTCTTGAAATTATAATTATAATATAATTCTGGAATTATAATCCTAGTATTAATAAGATTGGCTTATGTTTATTTGTAAGGATTATAATCTCAGGATTATAGTCCATGTAATTATAATCTCAAGACTATTAATCTTAGAATTATAATCCTGTGATTATAAATATAATGTCAAGACTATTAAGTCATTTTATAATCTCGAGACTAATAGTCCCAAGTCTAAATTTAAAAACAAACATGAACTTGGGATTAATAGTCATATTTCAAGTATAATTCTTTCAAACAAACATAGCCTTGGAATTAATAATCATATCACAAATGTAATCCTTGCAAACAAACATATCCTTGGGATTATAATCAAATTATAATTTCGGGAATTCTAATATTTGCAAACAAACATAGCCACAGGAAGAAAGAAATAAAGCATGACTTAAATTGAACCAATTTTCCATTAAAGTACTTATATTATTTCTTCTAACTCACTTGTAAATTATTCCTTTCGTTTCAGAAAAGAGAGTTTTAATTGAATTTACAAATGATTTTTTTTTGGGAACGGATTGATGGATTATTAGAGAAATGGAATCGTGCATTCGTGCTTTAACTTTTTTCCCTATTGTTTGGGTTAATTTATAGCCACTAAAACAGAGCATCTCTCTCTTCCTTTGTGTTTGGTAATAGCGAAAGAGATAAAACAGAACATCTCCCTTCTTTCATCACCATTTCTTTTTCTCCCTCCAAAAACTCTTTCCCTACTATTTACTTGAAACAAATTACAATAAAGATTAATAATATTTAGTGTCACTGTTCCAAGTTACAATCACATGTCTCGCAAATTGATTTAAAAACAACTCACATCAACAACACAGCATCATCTACAATTAAGGATTTATCAATTGAAGAGCAAAATAATTGACAAATACATCATCTTCAATTAAGTAGGAAGATTAAAAAAACAGATAATTTCCAAAATCAATGACAAGTCCATCATTGCAATTAAAGATTTATCAATTAATTGACGGGTTTGGCCCTAGTAGTATTACTCAACCCATGGTAACCATGAGATTAGGGATTCGAACCTTGACATGTTAAGGTGGGGTATGTGAGTGTTAAATTAGCGAGAGAAAAAAAAGGCAAGAAAAATAATTGAGAAATGCAATCTTGAGAAATCTGTGCAGTTTTGACAATCAAACGTAATTGCCAATGTTGGACTTTCGCGTTTAAGCGACCCACGTTTAGCATGTTGAATAAGATCCTCGCTACGCAATTGCCAACGCTGGACTTTCGCGTTTAGCCGACCCACGTTTAGCATGTTGAATAAGATCCTCACTATGTTTCCATCGCATTGCACCAAACGCGATGTTTGGGGATTAGCTGAACAAGCACTTACTCTGTGTCCCATAAAGACAGACTTAGTTTGATTATTTAAGTCAAGTTGACCATTTTTAAAATCAAAATTTATACATTTTCTTACAAATATGAAGGGAGGAATTATAACTATAAAAAACTACATTGAATTTACTACTACTTGTTCATGAGTTCAAAATTTTACAAAAATATATTTAATTATTAATTCTAAAAAAGAACAAATTTAATTTGAAAAATCAAACTAAGTCAGTTTTTATGAAACGAAGCGAGTGTTATTTAGAGAGTCCATAACCTAAGAGCATCTCCAACAGATGGACTATCTGCTAGACTATATTTAGTCCATCTGACATCAGCAACTGTCCTTTAGTCTTCAATCTTTCAAGCAGATGAACTATCATGTGGACTATAATATAAAAAGATTAAAATAATCAATGAATTCAAAAAAAACTCCAACGACCATATTCCAACGATCATATTCCAACGACTATATTTTAAAGATCAAATAACATCTATAAATATAAGGCACATCTAGTCTCTTATATTCATTCATCTCAACTTCATTCTTCCACTCAAATAAGTTATTTTAAATATGTCTCGTCAATTAGAATTAGCTATGTTGCATATGGATGAAGAAGAAGATGAAGAAGCATATGGACAATTTTTAGGCACGACAGCTATTGAAGAAGAACAACAAAATGTCAATATGCATACATCACGTCATCGTGGTTCTGTGCAAGGTCGTATTACCATTGATCGTGGTAGACATGAAGATCATAATCGACTTTTTCGTAATTATTTTGCTGAACATCTTACATACCCCACGTATCTATTTCGGAGAACGTTTAGAATGCGACGCACGCTTTTCCTCCGAATTCAAAGAGCAGTTGAAGCGTATGATTTATACTTCGTCCAAAAAATGAATGCTGTACAAATCGGTTTATCTTCTCTACAAAAGATAATTGCCTAAATGCGGATGCTTGCCTATGGTGTTTCAGCGGATTCCGTTGTTGATTATGTGCTGATCGGTGAAAGCACAACTATATTGAGTCTTAAAAGGTTTGTAAAAGCAGTCATTTCATTTTTTGGTGATGAATATCTGAGAACCCCCAATAGTAATGACATCGTTAGATTGCTATCAAAATCTGAAGAGCGTGGTTTTCCTGGGATGTTGGGGAGCATCGACTGCATGCATTGAAAATGGGAGAATTGTCTGGTTGCGTGGCATGGTATGTATTCTGGACATGTACATGAGCCAACAATTATTTTAGAAGCGGTGGCTTCATATGATCTTTGGATATGGCATACATTTTTTGGATTACCAGGACTCTCATAATAATATTAACGTTTTGGAGAGATCATCTATCTTCTATGCTCTTACTGAAGGTCGTGCTCCACCTGTGAACTACTCAATTAATGGAAATAAGTACACAATGGGATATTACATTGCTGATGGTATATATCCCCCATGGGCAACATTTGTTAAAATCATTTCGGCACCTCGGAGATATTACCTTGCTGATGGTATATATCCCCCCATCAATCGTTCGTAGTCCTTCACGATTTTGGAATCAAACAACACTAAAAGAAATTATGACTGCATGCATAATATTACATAATATGATCGTTGAAGATAAACGAGATGAAAATCAAGAACCAGCATCCTATGATACACATGACGAGATTCCAACTGTAGAAGTGCCTCATGAGCGTACCCCACAATTACTTGAATTCATTGAAGTCAATCATCGCATAAGGGATAAACAAGTTCATTCTAAACTTCAAAAAGATATTATTCAACACTTGTGGTCACTAAATGGCGGAGCGTAATCCATTACATTCTACTACAATAATAAGCAAATCCTGATTCTCTAATAATAAGCAAGTCAACTACTGATGTAACTCTTTTCATGATTTCTTTCTTGCGTTGTTTGTAATATTCAACTACTTTAGGCGTTAGCGGTGTCAATCATTATGATCCTTTCATCCTCTTGTGCTTTCATTATATTCAACTTCTCTTGCACTTGAAAATATATTATGTCCATGTCCTCTTGTCTCTTTTGTTGATTCAATTTTATCTGATGCTCGAACTTCTCAAACCTCAATTCCATAGGTGTATTAGTATCATCGGTTCCTTTGCCCTTTTTAAATAATGATTTCGAAGCCTTTCTTCCCATTGGCCTCTCTAATCCTGCAGAGTGCTGCTGGACTTGACTTTCTAGTACTTTTCTATTTTTCCAACTATTATCTGTTCTCCATTTCGGTGCATCCTTTAATATTCTCCAACAATGCATAAATCCAAATGGTTGATTTTGGATACTTTTGAACATCTCTAATGCTTGACATATCTATTTTTTAAATTATTTACAAAGTATTAAGTATAAAATATAAGAATAAACTTAATAAAATTTTACATGAAAAAAATGAAATACCTTATCTTGTTCACCTACACCATTTTGTTGTATTCTTTCAATTGAAGCATAACTAAAAAATTTGTTCACCGCGAGTTGAATTGCATTCAGACTCAAAATTATTGTATTTATGAAAGTATTCGTGAACTCTTTCTCAATGTATTCCTTGTTTCTGATCGTTTCCTTGAATTGGATCCATGCTTACATTAAGCCATCCGAAAACAAGAAGGGCATTTTCATCAATTGTGTAATTTTCCTTTCGCCCTGTTCTTTTATTGGACTCATTTTCAGGAGTCTGAATTGGTACATCAATTTGAATTGAAAATTCATCCAACAAATTTGGATCATCAAGTGAGAAACCTTCAGATAATAATAAAGAATAATACATCGTAGGATCATGATTTTCCATCTAAAAAATAAATTAAAGAGATATTATCAATAAAAAAATAAAATTAAATATTATAAAAATACAATAATTAACAAAATACTTACAATTGCTAAATGTTGAAGTAGTTGATTGAGAGATGGTAAAATGTATTGAATCATTGTACGTATTTATAGATTTTCCAAATAAGATTTTCAATTTCTATCAATTGCTTTTTTTTATTACCGTTCCGATAATTTTTTTATTACCGTTCTGAATCTTCTGATCAATTTCTATCTGTTGCACCCCTTCGTCTTCTTCAGTATCTTCTTCTCCTTCATCTCCTTCTTCAATATCTCTTCATCTCCTTTTTCTTTTTCTCCAGCCTCTCTCCCCATTTATAGTCCACGAGATTTTGGTTCCTTGATTTGGTCGGTTTGGTTCACCGAAAAAATCGCTAGACTATATTTAGTCCATCTGCTGGAGCAAAATTTGCATCCTAGACTATATTTTCGCACCTCCAACCTACTGGAGTTGTTCTGATAAACCAGTTCTCTCCGGTGTCTTTGACAACTGTAACAGGATTTTTAGTGTCATCGAAAGAGCCTAAGGCCTATATCCTACAAACCTCAATATGTAGTCCGAAAGGAACCCTTTAATCTTATAATTCAGAAGCCTTATGTATAGATTTGGATCCTCTCAATTTCAAATGAAATGGAGACTCTCCATTTCAGGATCCAGATTTAAAATGTATTAGAATGTGATGTCATGATGATGGAAGAGATATGGTGATGAAGAATATACAAAGAATGGAGAAGATCCTAATTCCGTATGTAGAGAATTGTTACAAACCATGAAAGAGCCACACCTTAAAAGCTAGCTGATAAGGTTGGAGAGCCCAAAGTTTATAAATACCCTACATTAAAGTCCCATACCATCGATGTGGGACACAAGTCCCATACTTTGCAATTAGGATCATAACATTCCACAACGCTCTGCAGTCCCGGCGCCCACGCGGGCTGGCTTTGCGCAAGACGAATCTAACCTTGGACAAACACTTCAATACCGACGTCACCACCCTCGCCGCACAATTGCAACCGGGAGGTAGTGGACGGCTCTGATACCAATTGTTACAAACCATGGGAGAGCCACACCTTAAAGCTATCTTTTAAGGTGTGGCTCTTCCATGGTTTGTAACAAGAATGAACTTTGAGAGGTTAGAGTCAAAACTAATATGATAAAATATGCTAAACTAAAGTGAACGAACACACTCAATAAAAAAGATTTATTCTTCCCCGATTCTTCTTCTTAATAATAATGTATCCTTAATATTGATAAATTTTGCAAATGTGACTCTTTTTCTGTAGAACAGTACGATGCAACTAGTCCCATGAGATCCTTTTCAAGGGTTTACAAGCCTAACTATCAAGTAAAAATCAGTTAGTTAAACATAACCACTAGACAATATTCAGTTAAAATATTATAAAGCACCATTAAAGCCAGACATAAAGGTTTACAACCTCAACAATATCAACAGAACTGCAGTGCCAATAGCAGCAATATTGACAGAACACCCATTAAAATGTGTATACACTGTTGCACAATGAAGACGATAAAACAAACTAAATTCACACTAGGGAAAATAAATATATAAAGCATACAAACAACAATAAACACACCAACTATTGAGGCACCACCTATAATACTTCATTATAAATCACAAGTTTCTGGATTTAGGCTGTTTCAAGAATAATACTTCTTGTTGATTCCAGATGACCTTTTTTTATTTTTCCCCAAAGAAATTTCACTAAAAAGGTAAGATTAATGTAAAAGAGACGCAAAGGGAAAAGAAAAAAAATTCTTGAACAAAGTACTTCAAAGAAGATCAAGAGTACCGACCTTATTTTCTAACATATTTTTACATAAACTTGCAAAAGGTAAGGTAAAATACAATTGCAATCTAGCTGAGAGGTTTTATTACAAGTCTTTCTAGTCCAGTTCATTTGAATGGTTAAGAAATCTTAAATTTAATAAATGTAATATTGATCATAACTGATATTATAATGCAAAAATACTAATACCAAATAATTTAAGCACGTAACACATCAAAAAGAAATTTTGGAATTTAAGGTTGTTCAGTTTCACAAATGTGGCCTCCTGAGCATTGTTCATAAGAAAATACTGCTATACAGCTATTTTTAATACACATAACTATCGATGGGCGGATAGGCTACGCAGAGAATCGCAGAGGAAGTAATAGAAGGAGTACATCCATTCCTCAATGAGATTAAATCACCTTCTTCTCCAATAAGGGTAAATATAAAGAAGAATAGCAACTCCAAACAAGAACACAAAGTACATAGCAACAAAACTTGCAGCATAGAAAATAGGATCAATTTCATACCATTTCTCTCATGTGAAGATGCGGGAGGCAAGGATGAAGTAATAGGGTTGTGCAGTTTTTCTCCAATAGCGGACCACAGAGAAATGGATTCCCCTCATAGCTGTTCTTTGTGAAAGCGCTTTTATTATAGGAACTCTACCAGATAAATTGTTGTGAGCCACAATGAAAACCTCCAGAAAAGTTGAATCAATCAGTTCTTGTGGAATTTCTCCAGTCAAATCATTGAAAGAAAGGTCCAAGCTCTCTGTGTGCTAGTTGCGAGAAAAGTTTGGGAATGAACCCCGTTAACTAATTATAAGACAAATTTAATGCAAGAACCTGATATAGCATTTCCAACTCAATTGGGATTTCACCAGTCAGGTAGTTACATGATAAATCAAGTCCTAACATGAAATCGAGAATACCACCTTTGCAGGAGATAGGCCTGCTCTTTGTAACAAAGTCCACTTCTTGTTTTTCATTGAAACTATCAGTGTTGTGGAGGCTGAAGTCTTGTTAGAAAGGATGCTTCCATAACCATAGAATGTGTTCCCACTGTAATAACTCCATTCAGCACTTTGCGTGAAGGCGAGATTGACAGGCCCTGTTATATTAGGTAAGCAGTTAACTATGGAACTGAAAAGAGAGTTGCTGGAGAGATCTATAAAGCTTATGTTGCTCCTTGAATCGAGCCAGAACTCTGTCGTCTATATTCTGGTAGGCTATGTGAAAATCTGAGAGAAACCCATGGTCAACACTAGGAATAAATAGGAAAATCGCAAATGAAATACCCAAGCAATTTCCAAGTTACTTTGGAACTTGCTTGATTTACAGAACTATTCGAGTAAACAGATTAGATGAACCACAAGGACACGCAATGTTTAGTAAATATTTTCAGTAGATCAAACTCCAGGTAGTATAAAAGAAGTGGCAGCCATTAATCCAGACTTTAAACACTTGCAATTGAAAATTAGAATAATTGAAAATTTGATTTCCTGAAGATTATAGAGAATACAGCATTAGAATAGAGCAGCTCAACCTTTAAGCACGTACCTCGGCACCTGGCAATGCAAACTTCCAATTCTTTTTGAATCATGCTATGAGTTTGCTCATTCTAGAAATAGGATCCATCATAGAAGCTTGTTCCTCATCAATACTTTAACTATGATGTTCTCCATTCTGAGCTTCAGTTAAAGATACTTTGGAACTGAATCAGCAAGATTATTTCTTTCTTCTCCATTATACTCCATGCTCATGGCTCAAATGATTTGAAACCAAATGCAGCAAGTAGTGATTTGGTGTTTGCTTAAGTTAGATGAAAGGGGGGTTATACCCTTAGCCTTCAATATGCATATAAGGTTCAGTCTCGGCAACATAATCATCATCTTTCATAAGTGCAGTCAAATCCTTCAAAACCGCATGTATTTCGCCAGAGTTGGGATGACACTTATCACCTGCAACAAATAAATTTCTATTCTGTCCCAATACAATCCAACTACATCCAGGGAACTTTCTCACTTGCTTTTCTTTCATTTCCCTCCTCACAGAGTTGACCCCATCCCAGTTGCCTAATGCAGCATATATATTTGAAAGCAGCACATAAGGAGAAGAACTTTGGGGTTCCAACTCAATGAGTTTCTCAGCTGCACACTTCCCTCTTATGTCATCTCCATTTATTTTGCAAGCGCCAAGATATGTGGCCCATATCATATTATCATGTTCAAACTCTACGTTTTCAATTAAGACCTCTGCTTCCTTGAGAAGGCCACATCGCCCAAGGAGATCAATCATACAGGCACAGTGATCTACTCGTGGTCGAATTCCATAATGAACAGTCATACTATCAAAGATTTGACGGCCTTCAAATACCCACCCTGCATGGCTACATGCAGTGAGGACTCCAAGGAATGTTACTTCATCTGGTTTTACATTAGCCCGCTTCATCTCACAGAATATCTTCAGTGCATTTTCTGCTTGACCATTTTTTGCAAATCCAACAATCATAGAGTTCCATGAAATAACATCTTTCCTGCAGACCATTTCATCAAAAACTTGCACTGAACTTTTGACATCACCACACTTGGCATACATGTCTACAAGAGCACTACCAGTCAATTCATCCAAGTCAAAACCAGTATGAAATACAAGAGAGTGGATCTCTCTACCATTGCTCAGAGAAGCAGAAACTGCACATGCTTTAAGGACACTAACAAATGTTGCTTGGTCCGGCATACTATTGTGGTGACGCATTTCACGGTATGAGAGTAAGGCCTCCTCACTACAATCATTTTGAGTTTGCCCTGATATAGCCGCAGTCCATAGTACTGTACTCTTTGGGTTGGGTAATTCTGAAAAGAGAAGAGTTGCATCAGCTTTTTCCAGGGTATTCATATACATGCCTAAAAGAGAGACAGCCAAGTATTCATTGTCAAAATGAAGGCCGGCCTTCAAAATTAAACCGTGTATTTGCTTCCCAATATGCAACTTAGAAGGTCCAATGCATGCATCCAAAAGGTAAGCAAAGGTGACTTCCGATGGTTTGAGTTTTTCACTTAGCATAGATTGCAACAGATTTACAGCTTCCTCTATATTCGTTTGAGCATACCCAGCAATTAAAGCATTCATAGAGATCACACTTCTCTCAGTCATGCATGAGAAAACTTCACGTGCAGCGCTTATGGACCCACACTTGACATACATGTCAATAAGAGAGCTCCCAGTAAAAAGGCTTGTTTCAAGACCAAATTTGATCAAGAAACAATGCAATTGTATACCGTTTTCACAAGAATGAATATTTGCACAAGCACTGAGTATACTAGCCAATGATACCTCATCAGGTGGAATCCCATCTGACCTCATTCTCCAAAACATGTTAAAAGCCTCCTCTTCTTCATCATTTTGCACATATCCAACAATAATTGCATTCCAAGAAACATGATCTCGATTACGTATAATCTCAAATTGTTTCCTGGCATCATTTAGATCAGTCGATTTTGCATACATATCTACCAGTGCATTTCCTGCAAATAAGTTAGATCCAAACTTGTTCTTGATAATAAGCGTATGTAACTGGCTTCCCATTCTTAAACTTTTTAAACAAGCACATGCACTCAGAATGCTAGTATAGGTAAATTCATCGGGTTGAAAACCAGAATCCCTCATTTTTGTGAATAACTCCACAACCCCACAAGCATAACCATTCTGAGCATAACCTCCGAGCATTGCGTTCCACAACACAATATTTTTCTCATCCAAGGCATCAAATATCTCTCTTGCTGCTTCCATTTTTTGACACTTTGCATACATATTAATCAATGAACTCCCCACATAAACATTAGAATCTAAACCCAGTTTGGTTGCTTGAGGATGAATCTGCAAACCATAGCCAAGATTTGATAAGCTCGCTACTGCACTCAAAACACTTCCTAAGGTAGATCTAGTGGGCTTAACACCAGCTTTTGCCATATTTTGGAAATATTTGACAGCTTCCTCCTCATAACCTCTTTGAGCATGCCCCGAAATCATCACATTCCATGCAACAGCGTTAGGACTAGGCATCAGGAAAAAGAAGTTGCAAGCATCATCAAGCCTTCCTAGGCCCATGCACGCAGTTATCACAGTAACAAATGCCACCTGGTCTGGTTCACGGCCCAGTTTCAGCATATCCTCAAACACACTCAGTGCCTCATCAGGTGAACCAATTTGAACATACCCTGAAATCATTGCAGTCCAAGAAACCGTGTCAGGGTCTACAGCCCCATCAAATATTCTCCGTGCATCAGCAACACAACCGCATTTAGCATACATGTCAATCAAAGAGCCTTCACAAAAGTGATCAAATTCAAACCCCATCTTAATAACACCGGAATGTAGTACTTTCCCAAATTCTACATCTCTCAATCTGGCACAACCAGATAAAACAATAGCATAAGTGAACTGATTTGGCAACATCCCCAGAATTCTGCATAGATCCAAAAGATTGTACAACATGTTCCACTATTCCCCTTCTTGAATACATTGACAAAATCGAATTCCATGCCAATGTATCTCTTTCAGCAAGCCCGGCAAACGCCTTCTCCGCAAAGTCCAAGTTGCCACATTTTGCATACAAATCAACAATGGCATTTCCCAGTTTCCCTTCTGATCCTAACCCAAGTTTCAAGCTCTGGGAATGGATGATTTTACTGACTTTTGATGCATATGAAAGTCTTTGGGGAATTTCGTCGAACAGGCGGCGGGACTGAATTTTTTTGCAATGGTGCAGACATATTCCTAAGAGAAGCTTTGGTTTTGAAATGGTTTCAGAATTGAGAAACTGGTGAGTTTTGAAGGAACTAGTTTGATGATGAAGGAAATATAGTTTGGGTTTGGGGTTTGATACAATTCTATAAGCTATGTGATGCATTGACTCGGAGTTGAACCGGACATGACTCAACTCGCGCTTTTCTAGTTTTCTGTTATTTGATGGCGCCGGTATACGTACTTCCACCAAAATTTGTATTCGCCTGTATTACAAAAAAATGGATATTATTTACATTTGAAAAAAAAAATCTGTATTCGGTTTAAAGGTATACGGATACAGATATAAGCGTATTTGTTTAACATCCGACCGTAAATATATTCAACGGATATCTAGAATTTAATATTCGAATTCAGACACGTTTCCGAAATTCATATCTAAATAAATTACATACATATATCTATATATTATTATATAATAAGTAAAATATTTTTTTAAGTGGTCTTCCTTATATAATAATTAATTTTAATTATCATACGAAAATTATTTTAAAAATATATCATTTCACTTCTAAAAAGTAGAAAATAACACTTTTATTATAATATTAGTAAACTGAAATAAATTGATTTAAGTATAGTTAATTGATTTTTACTATTATAAAGTTAAAATATCTAAAATGTATCATTTAACAAAAAAATTATATACTACAAGAACAAAGCTATAACTATTAGTTTGCAACAAGTTTTTTACTTACAAAACTTACTTGGGATGCCGGGAGGAGGGAGCAATGGATAATATAATTTTTTTGTTAAAATTTGTTAGGTCCGAATTAATTTAGAATTAATTGTTGAATAGATTAATTTACGTTTATAAATTTTTTGGGTGGAGGGAGTATTTATCACTTTCATTTATCCAATTATTTAGAAACTAGAAGTCCAAATATTTAAAGTAAGTCCAAGGTCAATTTTGGATAGAGTTTGATTAACTAGTTGTCATACATATATTATAACTTGCACTCTCCATAAATATAATAAAATAATTTTTTTTTTAATTATGTGTTATTTCCCAGAAGTACTTATAGCTCTAGAAGGTGGGTTGAATAGATTTATAAAACTTTCGGTTGTTTAGAAGATATTACCAAATAATTTGTTAATCAGATTGATTAAGCACAACGGAATATAATGTTTGAAAATCCCCTTAAAGATTAAAAAGAAATCTCAGTTTTTAATTTAGTTATGTAAGCAAGTAAGCAACCCTAAGCAAGATAAATAATCAGAAAGAAAGTAAGAATTGAAAAAGTAAAGACACAACAAAGTTTAAGTGGTTCGGAGACTGAATAACTCTTAATCCACTCTTCTACTCTACGAGTAAGAAAATTCACTAAGGATCAGATCACTAAGATCTATTACACCTGAACCACTTAGGTTCGTTTGAGTCACTAAGTCTCGAAATCACCACTGAACCTCTTAGGTTTCTACGAGTCACTAAGTCTCGGAATTTGGGTCACTAAGTCCCATGACGAACAGTTATTTGAATGTTGTTGATGTAATACCCGTGAATTTTCATATATTATTAAATAAATATATTAATGGAAACGAGAATTTATTTGAATATAAATGATTTTGTGTTATGAGAATGATTAATTCAATTATATAAAATTGAATAATTATAATAATTGAGAAATTATGGAGTTTGCGATAAACTCGTTGGGAGCCTTGTGTGGCACAGTGACGTAATATGAGAATGATTATATTAGTTTAAGCAAACAGTTAATCTATAGGTTCGTTTGAGTCACTAAGTCTCGAAATCACCACTGAACCTCTTAGGTTTCTTCGAGTCACTAAGTCTCGGAATTTGGGTCACTAAGTCCCATGACGAACAGTTATTTGAATGTTGTTGATGTAATACCCGTGAATTTTCATATATTATTAAATAAATATATTAATGGAAACGAGAATTTATTTGAATATAAATGATTTTGTGTTATGAGAATGATTAATTCAATTATATAAAATTGAATAATTATAATAATTGAGAAATTATGGAGTTTGCGATAAACTCGTTGGGAGCCTTGTGTGGCACAGTGACGTAATATGAGAATGATTATATTAGTTTAAGCAAACAGTTAATCTATATTAATTGTAGAATATTAATTAATTGTTGTGGAATATTAACTGTGATTGATTAATAATATGTGATTATTATTATTGCAAGAAATATAATAATAATAATGAGCAACGTGTTTATAAATATAATAAGATTTATATTAAAGTGATAATTAATCATATAAGGGTTAATTAAATTTTATGGATATTAACAATTATATTGATTGAAATATATAAGCTACATGTTTATGCCTATGTGACAATATGTAGGTAAGTATACATTAAAATAGTACATCATGAATATATGATAAATAATTATTGATTAGTAGAATTTAATAATAAAGGATACAGTGTGATGTGATTATATCCGAGAAAATTATACCAGTATGATAAAAATGTACCTGGATTATATGTGTATAAGTCACACTTACTACATTATGTGAATTATAGTGTGACATTTCAATTAAAGACATATGTGCAAAATATATAAATATATAAATATATGTGTAGATAGCCTAAGTATTTAATACATATGTGTATAATGATTTAAGTGTAGTATAGAAGACTGAGTTTGTTTTGCTGGGAGAGTCACTGTCTCCTTCACGTGAAATACACAAGCTATCCTACTCCCCTATTCTTCCTTAAACTCAGTAACATAGGCTAGCAAATGATGAAGAAGGGTGTGGCTATCATGATGGATTTCAACCACCATTACCAACCCCATAATAACCTCCCTGCAATTCAAATTTCTGTTAGTTTGAAATGGTAGGCAATAACATTGTCTGGATTATAAGTTCTTCTATAAATATAACCCATCCTCTTCCTAATTCATTTGCTGAGAATTTTGGGCTAAGTAAGTTAAGAGTTATATATATATATATATATATATATATATATATATATATATATCAGTGTCCTTGAGTAGCAGCAAGTTCAGATTCTAGCAGAAGGTATATTACAGTTTCTTTGTTATTCATTTTCGTTTTCTGTCAAAAGTTCAAATTCTTGATTATGCCAAATTGGTTCGTAATTGGTTTGTAGAACCCTTATATTGTTGTTATATGAACATACATACATGATGAAACCACTATATAGCTTTCTTGACTTTCATTTCCATTTTTGCTCTGCAATTTCTGTAAAACATCAAATTCGTGAAATTGGTTGGAGTTCATGAAATTGGGAATTGATAAATGGCGATTGACTGTTATATAAGCATATATATATGTGTGTTAATAAGTTAAAGAAGTCTAATAGCATCTGGGTATGTTGAAATCGACGAAATGGGAAGTTTGGGGACGGTTTTGGCTGCAGCGAACTGAGTCTGCAATGCGGCGCCGCAACGCCGATGCACAGCGTTAGCTGCGCGCTGCAGCGCCACAACGCGTCAGTACCAGTGTCTCCCACGCCGCAGCGCCAATCCCAGGGCATTATGCTCGCGCCGCAGTGCCACCCGCGCCGCCGCGCCAGATTGTGCCTGTTGTTGCCGCGTCGCAGCGCCGGCCTCTGTGTGCAGTTTTCTGCATTTTGCAACAAAACTGTTATGTACTAATTGTTTGATTTTTGTTTAAATAAGCATGGAAGCATGATTAATACATATATATAAACCTAATGAGGTAATGTAAGCATGTTTTAGTATATTAGCATGCATGGTTAACCAAACGACATATAGTTTGGAAACGAACTTAAAGTTTCCTAAACGAACGTTAACATATATGAAGCATGTTAATATTCTGATTTTTCAAGGCATGTCGGTATGTGGTAGAGATGCATAAAAGACATATTAACTTATGTATATATGGCTCGTAGTATGACAAGAGCATGTTAGACCTCACTATTGAACATATCTAACAAAAATACAAGTTTTGAAGGTTGATATTGACATGTAAAGACCATGTATACATTCTGACTTTTCGAGCATGTTTATAGGGCCTTGAAATGCATGAAAAGCATGTTAACTTATATATATAGGTTTCATAAGGAAGCATGGACATGATAGACCTTATTAATGAACTAAACTAACAAAGTATAAGCTTTGAACGTAAACTTTGGTATGTTATGACGAGAGTTAGAATCTGATAATTTGGACACATGTGATAGTACTCTTAGACTCATTCATGTGTCATGCATGTATATATACCATGATTAGTTGCCGTGATTAAAGTTTAGCATAAACGAAGCATGTTTTCAAGATAATAACAATGCTAGCTACATATATGCGATACGAGTACTCATGAGCATGCCTAACACAAGTTATATGAAAATCTTATGTGTTTAAAAAGCGAGCATGTTAGACCATATGAGTTCGTGTCCTTGAATGGCTTTAAGTATTAACTTAAGAACCTATACCATGTACGATTGGATTTGAAAAAGTTATACAAGCATGAAAGTATCCTTTAAATATGAATACATGCTACGTGATATTATAGAATGTTACTTGAACCCGATTTTGACGGTTAACTTAAGGGGATGCCGTAACTTGCTAAAATGAAATATATTTAGCATTGATTGCGATCTTATAAGATATGAGAATGTGTTTAAACTCCAAAGGAGGAACGTTAAGGATAGAAATTATATTCTATATAACTGTGTAGCTAGGTAAAACCTAGCTTATGTGTTGATCGTATATTCGAAGATAAAATGTGAAGTTTAATTACATGACTAATGAATATCATATATATACGTAACTGTATTACGATAGAAATTCGAAAGTGTTGATTTGCTTTCGTGGATAAACTACGCTAAAGGCAAGTTCTCTTACTTACACTCTTTTAAAGTGCAAGTATCCTAACCGACGCATTTACTTTATGCAAGGAAATCTATGATTGTGCAAGTTTCCTAACTTACACTCTTTTACTGTGCAAGTATTCTATCCTTGTATATTGCGAACTAGTTTTCTACTTAATCGGTTGAATTGAATTAGCATACTTGAACTCTTATTTCATTAAAGCTATTATTCATGTTGAACTTAGTATTGTTCTTGAATATTGTGAAAGTGTCTATGTCATTTGATTCGGCTAGACTTATATTATTGGAAAGCAACCCAAACTAATTAATTGGTGCGGGATCTTGTATTTGACTGAGAAGAACAACCTTCTTTGAAGGGAATATATAATTGTCGGAGGACCGACGTGCACACTTGAGTATGATTGATTGTTATGCATAACGAGGGTACTTTAGGCTGATCACCTGCTGTATTTGTTTTTGTTGGATTTTCAGTTTATTACTGTCAATTCTAGTAGAAGTTTATAGTCCTTAGTGACTGCTCAGTATTCAATTATTTAAAATCTTGAATTGACGTATTATTGAATCATATTGATATTATTCTGTCCTTAGCGACTGTTATTGAGAACTGTTGATATTCTTGTTATCTTTGAACTATCAAACCTTGTTATACCTTTTCGAGAATTGGGAATCTTATTACTCACCCTTATTATATATTACTTGCTGGGCAATTTGTGCTCATTCTTGCTTTCCCTAAAACATTTCAGTTAAAGCAGAGCATGGCGAACCTTCGGGCGTTGATAAGGGCAAGGGCAAGGCTACCAATTAGCTTGTCTCTTATATGTTTTAAATATTTTAATGTTGTATTAAGATGATGTAGTAAGACTGGTTTTGATTATGTTTAAGCTTAAGTTAGGTTATGTAATAAGTCGTTAATTGATATTATTATGTAATCTATTAAGTACTGTAGGTTGCGAGACTTGGGGGAATAATTATAATAAATCATTGTAAATTATTCTAGAATAGATTTTCCGCTGTGATCGTGTGATATTTAGTTATTATTATCGTAATGTATTACCATGAGCACGTGATGAACCGAATTCGAGAGACCAAGTGGCGGTCCTGGAATTTGGGGGCGGCACAGGTTGGTATCAGAGCTGTAGTTATAAACCTTAGGAACGAATGTCCTTAGACTATAACTTAGGCGAACTTAGAAGTTAGGAAGGAGATAAAACTCATGTAGAGTTTTCCTTGAGAGGCTTAGTCTGTTATGAAATGTAACTTCATTCTATACAATGAACTTATGTTTTATTTAACATTCTAATGGAGTTGCTATTTGTTTGTCTTGTGTTTGTGATTGTAGGATGACAGACACAGGTGTACCTAGTAGAGTGACAGAGGAGGAGCCCAGGGATATACATGTAGTATACGAGGCACCTATAGAGGCTGTGCCAGTACAGGCAGTTGTACCGTTCGAGTCTGACGACGAGGACGAGATTGAGATAGAGTCTAATCCAGAGGAGGAGCCGATGGAGGACGAGCCGATGGAGGATGAGCCAGTAGAGGACTCGGATGAGGCTACTATAGAGGAGCAGATGTTAGGAGAGTACGAGGAGCGGATCCTAGAGTTAGACTGCAGGGTCCAGGAGCTGGAGGCAGAGGCCCAAGAGAGAGAGTCCGAGTTCCAGAAGCTGAGGGACGAGGACCACCAGAGGAAGCTGGCTATGCAAGAGTTAGAGGTGGATATTGCCTACCGTAGGGAGGCAGGGATCCAGATGGGGACTCTGTTTCATAGGTCAGTGGCTAGGAATGTAGATTTGGCAGAGAAGCTAGAAGAGGTTGAGCAGAGGGAACTGAGTGAGAAGACTGAGAAAGAGGCACTCCGTACTCAGCTAGAGTTGGAGGTGATGGATAGGTTACACTTCGAGGAGAAGTGGGAAGCGTCCAATGAGAAAGCTGACGACCTTGAGGACGAGGTCAGGTGCAAGAAGAGAAAGATGAACAAGATGGGGTATGTGTTCCGTTCAGCTTTTGAAAGGGTGATTGATGGTGTGTACCACTACCCGGCAGAACAGGGACAGACTCTACATACCTTGAGCCGAGAGCTGGTTGTGTATATAGCACAGTTGGAGTACAAGAGCGCAGTGGAGCGCGGGATGATGTGATGAGATTTCCTTAGTCAGTCTAGTGGTAGTACTAGTTGTGTCTTTATGTATTGTATATACTATGTTGTAATCCCAATCTTTTGTGTAAGATGTGGGATAATGATGTGAACCCCGTGTTAGCTTTTGTTAGAGGGGTAGTATGGTAGTAGGTTGGTATATTCCCTGTCTTTTGTGATATTAGGGGATATATGTGATAACATTTATAGCAGTATGCTAGGAAAATCATGTAATGAAATGACTTGGCATATGAATATAAATGAAGTTTATTTCGGAAACGTGTTATAGATTTATTCTTTTAAGTATTAGAAGAAATACTTAAGTAATATACTTGAATAATATTAAAATGGAAACTTGTGATGCAGATAATGTCGCCCAGACGTAGATTGACTGCACCCGAAGAATCTGTTAACAACGAAAGGGAACAAGTAGACCCGATCCAGAAACTGGTAGACTTGTTAGGAGAAGCCTTAAGGGGAAGGAACAATGAACCCGTTCGCCCGAACCCTCAGACTGTGCCAGTAACAACCTTTAAAGACTTTAAGAGTGTAGGACCCCTAGAGTTCGAGGGAACTACCGACCCAATCGTCGCACAAACGTGGATCAAAGAGATCGAAAAAGCTTTCACTATAGCTAGCGTAGGCGAAGATCAGAAGACGGTGTTTGCCACGTACATGATGAGGGGAGAAGCGAACTACTGGTGGGAGGCTAATCAACAAAGAGCTGGAGAAGGGATAATAGCTTGGGACAAGTTTAAGACGTTGTTCTTCGAAAATTACTTCCCGAAGAGTATGAAGAATCGGATGGAGGTGAAATTCCTAGAGTTAAAACAAGGTGAGATGACGGTGGCGCAATACGCGGCTAGGTTTAACGAACTAGCACGATTTGCGGAGCACCAAGTTGGTGATGAAGAGAGAAAGGCTAGACGTTTCGAAAAAGGGTTGAAGCCGTGGCTGTTTAATAAGGTATCAGTTCTTCAAATTGATTCCTTTGCAACACTACTGGAGAAGGTAATCATTGCGGAAGGTGGCAGTGAGGCCTTAAGTCTGTATAACAAAGAAAAGAAAGGAAAGAATGCTGGAGGAGAGAATCGTACGGGAGGAAGCAGTAGTGGAGGAAGCAACTTGGGAAAGAGAAAGTGGGAGAATAACAACAACAACAAAAACAACAATAATTAATCAGGGAATTTTCGTGGAGGTTTCAAGAAGAGGGCTGAAGGATGCCTGAAGTGTGGGAAGAATCATCAGGGCGAGTGCTGGAAGGGACGTGGCACTTGCTACAACTGCGGACAGTAAGGGCACATCTCGCCTAACTGTCCGAAACCAAAGAAGATACAAGGATGCTTTGCGTGTGGCTCGACGGAGCACCGAATTAAGGACTGCCCAAAGAAGGGAAGTGGCGGGGGTAGTAATCAGCAAGGAGGTAACAAGCTGATGATCAATGGACCGACACAATCCAACCGCCCAACCGCCAGAACCTTTAACATGACCGTCCAAGACGCCATGGCTGCGAAGGACGTGGTGTCAGGTATAATCCCAATCAATGATATAAATGCTTATGTATTATTTGATTCGGGTGCCACTTGTTCTTTTGTATCTGAAGAATTTGCTAGTAGACTTAGTACACCCCGAGAACGATTAGAAAATCCTTTGATCATAGAAGTTGCTAATAAGGAAGTGATCCCTGTATAATACATTTATCGAGATTGTCACGCAAACATTAGAGAACATGAACTGAGCGTAGACTTGATTCCTATTAGATTGGGAGAATTTGACGTAATACTGGGAATGGATTGGTTGTATAACCATGCTGCGATAATTGACTGTCAGAACAAATGTGTGAACCTTCAGACTCCGAGTAAGTCTAAGGTAGTGTTTTATGGTAGCTCATCGCTTAAGCAATCGTGTTGCGTTACGATGATGTAGGCCAAGAAATTGTTAAGGAAAGGATGCGTAGGATATTTAGCTTACATCGTTGATACTTAGAAAAAGGGAGTAGAAATTAAGGATATATCCGTAGTGAATGAATTTCAAGATGTATTTCCAGACGATCTGCCTGGTCTTCCGCCAGACAGGGAAATCGAATTCATAATAGACTTAGCACCGGGAACGGCACCGATTTCGAAAGCTCCATATCGTATGGAGCCAGTAGAAATGAAGGAATTGATGATACAATTGCAAGAGTTGTTGGATAAGGGCTACATTCGACCTAGTGTTTCTCCTTGGGGAGCACCAGTACTATTCGTTAAAAAGAAGGACAGATCGATGAGGCTCTGTATCGATTATCGAGAATTAAACAGAGTAACGATAAAGAACCGATATCCGCTACCGAGGATAGACGACTTGTTTGATCAACTGAAGGGAGCAAAGTGTTTCTCAAAGATCGACCTACGAACAGGATATCATCAACTGAAAGTGAGGGATGAGGACATACCAAAGACTGCGTTTCGAACCCGTTATGGACACTACGAGTTTTTGGTAATGTCATTTGGATTGACTAATGCTCCGGCAGCATTTATGGACTTGATGAACCGAGTTTTCAAGCCATACTTGGATAAATTTGTAGTGGTTTTTATCGACGACATTTTGATCTACTCGAAGACAGAGGAAGAACACGCCGAGCATCTAAAGATTATTTTGGAGGCACTAAGGAAGGAGAAGATGTATGCAAAATTTTCTAAGTGCGAATTTTGGATGGAGAAGGTTCAATTCTTAGGCCACGTGGTGGATAAGAATGGAATCTCTGTAGACCCTGCGAAGGTTGAAGCAGTAAGTAATTGGGAACAACCGAAAACACCGACGGAGGTGAGAAGCTTTTTAGGGTTAGCTGGGTACTATCGGAGATTTATCCAAGATTTTTCTAAGATAGCAACCCCGTTGACCAATTTGACTAGAAAGACGGTGAAATTTGTATGGACCGACAAATGTGAAGAGAGTTTTCAGGATTTGAAGAAGAGATTGAGCGAAGCACCTGTATTATCATTACCAGATGATGCGGGAAATTTTGTGGTGTATAGTGATGCATCGCACAAGGGACTTGGCTGTGTGCTTATGCAGCACAGCAAGGTCATTGCATATGCATCACGATAATTAAAGGATTATGAAAAACGATACCCTACTCACGACTTAGAGTTAGCGGCAGTAGTTTTTGCGTTAAAGATATGAAGGCATTATTTGTACGGAGAAAAATGTGAGATATACACGGACCATAAAAGTCTGAAGTATATCTTCACACAGAAGGAGTTGAACATGCGGCAGAGGAGATGGTTAGAATTAATCAAAGACTACGATTGCGATATTCTTTATCACCCGGGAAAGGCGAATGTGGTTGCCGACGCTCTGAGCAGGAAAGGAAGGGAGAAGTTGTTTAATTTGACAACTCAGGAAGAATTGATAAGAGAGATGGAGAAATTGGAAATAGAAGTGAAAGAACCAAAGAAGCCTGGAGAGAAGTTGTTTGTAGTGGGAGCTCATCCGACATTGTTGGATAGAGTAAAGGAAGCCCAGGAAAAGGATGAAGAGTGTGAGAAAATTAGAAAGAGGATCACGGAAAATGAGGAAGAAAAAGTTCAAATGGATAAAGACAGTATTTTGAGATTTGAAGGAAGAGTGTGGGTACCAGCGGTAACCGAGTTGAGGGAAGAGATTTTGCACGAGGCACACAATACGACATATTCTGTTCATCCGGGAGGCACAAAGATGTACCGGGATCTAAGGCAACATTTTTGGTGGCCCAATTTAAAACGGGAAGTCGCAGAGTGCGTCAGTAGATGTTTGACTTGCCAACGCGTTAAAGCAGAACATCAGCGGCCGAGTGGTTTACTACAACCGTTGGAAATACCAGAGTGGAAATGGGAGTATATTACGATGGACTTCGTGGTAAGACTTCCAGCTACGTAGAAAGGTTATGATGCCATTTGGGTTATCGTGGATCGACTAACCAAGACCGCACATTTTCTACCAATCAAGATCCGCTACAGTTTGAACCAATTAGCAAGTCTGTATATAAAAGAGATTGTTTCACGACATGGAGTGCCGGTATCAATTGTCTCTGATCGAGATCCGCGCTTCACGTCCAATTTTTGGAAGAGTTTGCAAGAAAGAATGGGAACGCAGTTGAGGTTGAGTACAGCTTACCATCTTCAGACAGACGGACAGAGTGAGCGAACAATACAAACGCTGGAGGACATGCTTAGGACTTGCGTGATGGATTTTAAAGGAAATTGGGACGACCACCTACCCTTAGTAGAATTCGCATATAATAATAGCTACCATGCGAGTATCGGCATGCCACCGTACGAAGCTCTTTACGGAAGAAAGTGCAGAACGCCATTATGTTGGGACGAAGTCGGAGAACGACGAATACTCGGACCAGAGCTAGTACAACAAATCACAGACGTGGTGACAGTGATAAGAGCAAGATTAGTAGCAGCTCAAGATCGCCAGAAGAAATACGCAGATTTGCATCGACAGGACCGAGACTTCAAAGTCGGCAGTTTTGTATTCTTGAAAGTATCTCCTTGGAAAGGAAAGATCCGTTTCGGCAAGAAAGGAAAATTGAGTCCAAGATTTATAGGACCGTTCGAAATACTGAAGCGAGTGGGCGAAGTGGCATACAAAGTTGCGTTACCACCCGAGTTGGAGCACATCCACAATGTGTTCCACATTTCCGTGTTACGACCGTACAAGGCCGACTACAAGCGCGTGATTTCTTACGAGCCCATTCTAGTGGAGAAGAACTTGGCGTATGAAGAAATTCCTGTCCAGATATTAGATAGGAAAGAGCAAACTTTGAGAAATAAAATTATTTCGTCTGTAAAAGTACTTTGGCGTAACCACGATGTCGAGGAGACAACGTGGGAGTTAGAAGATAGGATGATGAAGGACTATCCCCATCTATTCGTGTAACCTTGTAGCAATTCCGGGACCGAATTTTTATAAGGGGGGGAGGATGTAATACCCGTGAATTTTCATATATTATTAAATAAATATATTAATGGAAACGAGAATTTATTTGAATATAAATGATTTTGTGTTATGAGAATGATTAATTCAATTATATAAAATTGAATAATTATAATAATTGAGAAAATATGGAGTTTGCGATAAACTCGTTGGGAGCCTTGTGTGGCACAGTGACGTAATATGAGAATGATTATATTAGTTTAAGCAAACAGTTAATCTATATTAATTGTAGAATATTAATTAATTGTTGTGGAATATTAACTGTGATTGATTAATAATATGTGATTATTATTATTGCAAGAAATATAATAATAATAATGAGCAACGTGTTTATAAATATAATAAGATTTATATTAAAGTGATAATTAATCATATAAGGGTTAATTAAATTTTATGGAGATTAACAATTATATTGATTGAAATATATAAGCTACATGTTTATGCCTATGTGACAATATGTAGGTAAGTATACATTAAAATAGTACATCATGAATATATGATAAACAATTATTGATTAGTAGAATTTAATAATAAAGGATACAGTGTGATGTGATTATATCCGAGAAAATTATACCAGTATGATAAAAATGTACCTGGATTATATGTGTATAAGTCACACTTACTACATTATGTGAATTATAGTGTGACATTTCAATTAAAGACATATGTGCAAAATATATAAATATATATATATATGTGTAGATAGCCTTAGTATTTAATACATATGTGTATAATGATTTAAGTGTAGTATAGAAGACTGAGTTTGTTTTTGCTGGGAGAGTCACTGTCTCCTTCACGTGAAATACACAAGCTATCCTACTCCCCTATTCTTCCTTAAACTCAGTAACATAGGCTAGCAAATGATGAAGAAGGGTGTGGCTATCATGATGGATTTCAACCACCATTACCAACCCCATAATAACCTCCCTGCAATTCAAATTTCTGTTAGTTTGAAATGGTAGGCAATAACATTGTCTGGATTATAAGTTCTTCTATAAATATAACCCATCCTCTTCCTAATTCATTTGCTGAGAATTTTGGGCTAAGTAAGTTAAGAGTTATATATATATATATATATATATATATATCAGTGTCCTTGAGTAGCAGCAAGTTCAGATTCTAGCAGAAGGTATATTACAGTTTCTTTGTTATTCATTTTCGTTTTCTGTCAAAAGTTCAAATTCTTGATTATGCCAAATTGGTTCGTAATTGGTTTGTAGAACCCTTATATTGTTGTTATATGAACATACATACATGATGAAACCACTATATAGCTTTCTTGACTTTCATTTCCATTTTTGCTCTGCAATTTCTGTAAAACATCAAATTCGTGAAATTGGTTGGAGTTCATGAAATTGGGAATTGATAAATGGCGATTGACTGTTATATAAGCATATATATATATGTGTGTTAATAAGTTAAAGAAGTCTAATAGCATCTGGGTATGTTGAAATCGACGAAATGGGAAGTTTGGGGACGGTTTTGGCTGCAGCGAACTGAGTCTGCAATGCGGCGCCGCAACGCCGATGCACAGCGTTAGCTGCGCGCTGCAGCGCCACAACGCGTCAGTACCAGTGTCTCCCACGCCGCAGCGCCAATCCCAGGGCATTATGCTCGCGCCGCAGTGCCACCCGCGCCGCCGCGCCAGATTGTGCCTGTTGTTGCCGCGTCGCAGCGCCGGCCTCTGTGTGCAGTTTTCTGCATTTTGCAACAAAACTGTTATGTACTAATTGTTTGATTTTTGTTTAAATAAGCATGGAAGCATGATTAATACATATATATAAACCTAATGAGGTAATGTAAGCATGTTTTAGTATATTAGCATGCATGGTTAACCAAACGACATATAGTTTGGAAACGAACTTAAAGTTTCCTAAACGAACGTTAACATATATGAAGCATGTTAATATTCTGATTTTTCAAGGCATGTCGGTATGTGGTAGAGATGCATAAAAGACATATTAACTTATGTATATATGGCTCGTAGTATGACAAGAGCATGTTAGACCTCACTATTGAACATATCTAACAAAAATACAAGTTTTGAAGGTTGATATTGACATGTAAAGACCATGTATACATTCTGACTTTTCGAGCATGTTTATAGGGCCTTGAAATGCATGAAAAGCATGTTAACTTATATATATAGGTTTCATAAGGAAGCATGGACATGATAGACCTTATTAATGAACTAAACTAACAAAGTATAAGCTTTGAACGTAAACTTTGGTATGTTATGACGAGAGTTAGAATCTGATAATTTGGACACATGTGATAGTACTCTTAGACTCATTCATGTGTCATGCATGTATATATACCATGATTAGTTGCCGTGATTAAAGTTTAGCATAAACGAAGCATGTTTTCAAGATAATAACAATGCTAGCTACATATATGCGATACGAGTACTCATGAGCATGCCTAACACAAGTTATATGAAAATCTTATGTGTTTAAAAAGCGAGCATGTTAGACCATATGAGTTCGTGTCCTTGAATGGCTTTAAGTATTAACTTAAGAACCTATACCATGTACGATTGGATTTGAAAAAGTTATACAAGCATGAAAGTATCCTTTAAATATGAATACATGCTACGTGATATTATAGAATGTTACTTGAACCCGATTTTGACGGTTAACTTAAGGGGATGCCGTAACTTGCTAAAATGAAATATATTTAGCATTGATTGCGATCTTATAAGATATGAGAATGTGTTTAAACTCTAAAGGAGGAACGTTAAGGATAGAAATTATATTCTATATAACTGTGTAGCTAGGTAAAACCTAGCTTATGTGTTGATCGTATATTCAAAGATAAAATGTGAAGTTTAATTACATGACTAATGAATATCATATATATACGTAACTGTATTACGATAGAAATTCGAAAGTGTTGATTTGCTTTCGTGGATAAACTACGCTAAAGGCAAGTTCTCTTACTTACACTCTTTTAAAGTGCAAGTATCCTAACCGACGCATTTACTTTATGCAAGGAAATCTATGATTGTGCAAGTTTCCTAACTTACACTCTTTTACTGTGCAAGTATTCTATCCTTGTATATTGCGAACTAGTTTTCTACTTAATCGGTTGAATTGAATTAGCATACTTGAACTCTTATTTCATTAAAGCTATTATTCATGTTGAACTTAGTATTGTTCTTGAATATTGTGAAAGTGTCTATGTCATTTGATTTGGCTAGACTTATATTATTGGAAAGCAACCCAAACTAATTGATTGGTGCGGGATCTTGTATTTGACTGAGAAGAACAACCTTCTTTGAAGGGAATATATAATTGTCGGAGGACCGACGTGCACACTTGAGTATGATTGATTGTTATGTATAACGAGGGTACTTTAGGCTGATCACCTGCTGTATCTATTTTTGTTGGATTTTCAGTTTATTACTGTCAATTCTAGTAGAAGTTCATGATAGTAGTGTGCATACAAGCCAATCATGTATGATGATAAAGCACGTACTTTGTAAACAATCTTATTTATTTATTAATAAAATATTCATTTATTAAAGGCATTTAATTATCTACATGTTGCTGTTTTTTATAATATGTAAATAACCCATAGTTTTAAGCAATGCTTTTAGAATCATGATGATGATCATGCTAATGAGATCTAAATTCTTAGAAAGTTTTAAAACTTAAATAGTTCCCAATCGTGGGATTACTAAAAAGGGGATTAGTAAATCCGGATAGATTGGTACATATGTTGCTTGCTCATTGGATGAGGATGATTGATCTCATGATCATTTGTGTGGAGACACTAAAGCAAGTATGTAGGTGCTTATTGGAGAATAAGTTCACTGAACGTGATTCGCTATGGAATACCTAATGGAGTTTTATTCGCATGTCAATAGGAATTCCTAATGTGATAGTAGTACAAGTGATCCTTGGACTTGAGATCATCATAGTATCTTGTATGTAACAAATTATACTTTGACTTATTCCTTAAGACCTTTTAAGGCATATATAGGGTATGCTTGGGTATAATGAGTTACATATGAAGATAATGAATGATCAATAAAGAATCTACCACCTCTAGTAAAAGAGGAGATATGTCCTATGTGATTCGTTAAATGACAACCCAGAAATCCTTGGCCAAGGTAAAATGAAATTAGAAAGGAGTTTTTAATTTGCATTATTTGGAGTTGTGCATTTTCTAATCGAAATACATATAATTAAATAAAATAAGACTTGACAGTAAATCCATGTCTTATATTTAATTGGGACATTGTATGATGGAAGGATTGAATTGTATGGTAACTATTAACTCACAGGTTCTTTTATGATTAATGTTGAAATCTATATTATCTGGAAAGTCGTTGATCGCTAGGGAGGCTTATCCCTATTGTAGAATAAATATTATTTATTTAAATAGATTATTAGTTTAATTTATTTATTTAAATAAGATTAAAATTGTTTTAATTGATTTATTCACAACCGGTTTAATATGGAGAACCTAAAGGGTCACACCATAAAAGGAAGAATAATTATTTAAGAAGGTAATGGCATAATCGTAATAATGCATTAAGTATAATTAATTTAATCTATGGCGATAGAATAAATTAAATAGCTTAATGTTTATTATTTAATATTTTGGAAATATTAAATATAAATTAATAAGAGGAGTCTTATTAATATTATTACAATTATTATTATTTTAATTTCTAAAGGAGTTTAGTAATTAATTTAATATTCAGTACTCTCATTTATTCCTAATAAGATTAGGAGACAAATTAATTAAATGAATTTAATTAATTATTCACATGTGGTGGGAAGCCTAAATTAATTAAAGGAGTTTAATTAATTAAAAGAAATCCCATGTCTAATAGGATTAGAAGGGTTGACCAATGTCTATATAAGAGAAGTCTTATAATAGATATTAGATGATGCAATTCCAATTGTTGGAGAGTACTCCTTTTCTATAGAGGATAAAAAACTAAGGTTAAGCCAAACACCCTCCTTCTTGATAATTCATCTTCCTTGGTGGATCACCTCTAGAGGCCAAACACTTGGGTGGCTAACGTTGATCAAAGGAAGGAATCTAACCCGGAAATTCAAGGAGATCACGAAGAATAAGGAGTTGAACTAGTACCTGTGGAAGCTTCGTTCTACAAGGGTATGATTCCATAACTTCTTATTTATCGTTTTAAATTAATAATTTGCATAAAGGATGATCCGGGTAATGGTTTTGTAGAAATTTTTTAAACTCTGATATACCATGCTTCCGCTAATTTTTGCAATTTGATTGCGTCACGATTTCGTACAAACCCAACAGTGGTATCAGAGCCATATCTTTATGCAATTATTAATTATTTTGATTCCATATATGTATGGGTATGTATTTAGAATAATTTATTGGGAATAATTAATTGTATAAAATTATTTTTTATGAAAGAAAAAAAAAAAAATGGGAACGGAATTTTTATTTATTTTTTCTCTTCTTGGCTGCTGCGTCCGTGTAAATAAAAGGATTCTGAATCCTTGAATTTTAAAAAAGGTGGCGTGATTCAAATTGAATCAAAATTCAATCACTTAAATATATAATCAAGTGACTACTACTTTTGAAATCCTGGAAGGTACACGGATTGGTGGATTATATATATATTATTACTACCGTACGGTTTTATATGTATATACCTATATACGGTTATTATATATATATATATATATATACATATATATTATTCTTAAAAATTTTATAATTAAAATAAAGAGTTTATTTTAATCTTAAAATTGGATTTCATGCAATTTAAAATTGCCCAATAAATGATACTCATATATATATGGAATGTTTTAATTCATGAGATGGATATTTATTTATTGATATATATGGTGATATGTATGATAATAAATAGGGATTGATTATGGACTATTTGACCAATGCGATTGGATTTTATTTTAGTTGAATGCTTGAATGAATGGATTTTATTAAATGGGGTCTGCGTACCTCGTCTTCTCTAATTTTTCTTGATGTAAAATTCTATCTCACTCCTATGTACTTCCCCTTGACTGCTGATCAAGGTTTCTATTTAAATTAAATAGTTTAATGTAATAGAAATAGTTAGAATTATTTTGAAGAAATTAGAGACCAAGGAGCAAGGAACGCGTGAAGACCCATTTGTATGGAGCCCGGGTTTAAATGTAATAGTTATGTTTAAATTTAAATTCTTGCACTCCTAGGTTTGACCTTTTGGTTCACTTGGTGGCTCTAGTGAACTAAACTAGAATAAAAGTCCATAATCAATCCGGGTAGAATATAATATTCTATATTGCATGCTAAATATTATATATATTATATTTTATGCAAACATGCTTCGCATGTTTAATAAAATGACGCGTATTTTATATATATATGTGCATGCGCGCTAAACAAGATGAGACAAATAATAACAAACCCCTCAAAGAAATAATATTAAGTCCGAAGCGTTCAAATGATATTTGGAATATCGAACGTCGCCTTCTAGCATGATAAATTAATAGAGTATTAAATATTTAATATGAGCTTGTTGTGCTATCCACAAGGCGAGTATTGCGTATTTAAGATGTTAATTAATCACATTTGATGCTTATCAAGAAAATTGAACGATCTAGTCTTGTTGTGCTATCCACAAGGACGAACATTTTTCTTTTTTGAATTTATGGAAGTGCTAGGCTGGACTTAACTTAAATCATTTTAGTTCGGATGTGCACACACTTGACCATTATGATTTAAGAGGCAAAATAAAAGGAATTACATGGTGATGTAATTGACAAGAGTTGTCTACCTATTTATTTGTATATCGCTTGTTGTGCTATCCACAAGGTTATATACATTTGAAATGGGATCCTTATTCTCACTAGCAAATCTTTAATTAGATGTTGCCGAACTATATAAGTGAGGGTAATATAGTTTGATGAAAATAGTGGGAGATACCAATTTAAAATAAAGACCTAAATTTATTTTGGTATGCAAAGTTAATAAAATGAATGTTTGCTAAAATGTTGTTTTCCTTCACATGCAGAATTTTAAAAATGTCTAAATCACTAATCTCACTACGAAGCATACTTGATGCAAACAAGCTTACCGGGCCAAATTATGAGGACTGACTAAGAAATCTGAGAATTGTTCTCACTGCTGAAAAGATTTCTTATGTCCTAAATTCAACTGTCCCTGAATCTGTTTCAGAAACAGCCTCTGAGGAAGAGATTGCCATTTTCAATAAGTGGCAAGATGATGCATCTGTGGCTCAATGCATCATGCTCGCATCCATGAATAACGAGCTTCAGCGTCAGCACGTAAATATGGATGCTCCTGCTATGCTGCTTCACCTCAAGGAGTTGTATGGTGAACAGAGTAGGACTGCTAGATATGAGATATCTAAGGAGCTCTTCCGATCTCGGATGACCGAGGGTACTGCCGTCGAGACTCATGTCCTAAAGGTGATCAATTTGATTGAACGCCTTGGACAGCTGGGGTTCGTCATGGATGGGGAGCTGAGTCAAGACTTGGTCTTGCAGTCACTCCCTGAGACCTTCTCGCAGTTTGTGGTTAATTTTCACATGAATAAGCTAGATGTCAGCTTGCCCGAGCTGCTTAACATGCTGAAAACTGCAGAAGGTCACTTCTCATCCAAGAAGAACCATATCTTGATGGTGGATTCTTCCAATAAAAGGAAGAGGCCCAAGGTATCTTCTGAAAAGAAGAAATCTAAGAAGGCTAAGGGAAAGGGGAAAGAAAAGGAACAAAAGAAACCTGAACCAGCTAAAGGAATGTGCTTTCATTGCAACAAGCCGGGACATTGGAAAAGGAACTGCAAGAAGTATCTAGCAGAGAAGAAGCTTGGAGAAGCTTCGACTTCCAATCAAGGTTTGTTTATGATTGAAATTAATTTTTCTGAAAGTCATAATTCTACTTGGGTATTGGATACCGGCTGTGGTTCTCACATATGTAATACTGTGCAGGGACTGGTCAGAAGTAGAAAGCTGAACAATGATGAGGTGATCCTACGAGTGGGGAATGGAGCAAAAGGTTGCTGCATTAGCTGTAGGAACTTATTATTTAGCAATGCCTTCGGGCAAGTCCATTTATCTTAATAATTGTTATTATGTTCCGAATATTATTAAAAACATTATTTCAATTTCTGTATTGGATATGGAAGGTTTTAACGTTGTTATAAAGAGCAATAGTTGTTCTATTTATAAAGACGATGTTTTATATGGTATTGAAAATTTGCGAAATGGACTTTATACACTTGACTTACAAGAAAATATATTTCAAATTGAACAAACTAAGAAAAGGAAAAGAGATGATATTAATTATACCTACATGTGGCACTGTAGACTCGGTCATATCAACGAAACAAGATTATCCAAGTTGCATAAAGATGGGCTCCTCGAACTATCCGATTATGAATCATATCCAACTTGTGAATCTTGTCTCATGGGTAAAATGACTAAATCTCCTTTTAGTGGAAAAGGAGAAAGAGTTACAGAGTTGTTGGCATTGATTCACACAGACGTTTGTGGGCCTATGACAACAAGTGCACGGGGTGGGTATTCTTATTTTATTACTTTCACTGATGATTACTCAAGATTTGGATATGTGTATTTAATGAAATACAAGTCAGAATCATTTGAAAAGTTCAAAGAGTTCAGAAGTGAAGTAGAGAAACAAACGGGCAAGAGTATAAAGATACTTCGATCAGATCGAGGTGGAGAATACTTAAGCGGTGAGTTTCTAAATTGTCTCAAAGAAAATGGTATAATCTCACAATGGACTCCTCCAGGTACACCACAGTTAAATGGAGTATCTGAAAGGAGAAATCGAACACTGTTAGACATGGTTCGATCCATGATGAGTTTTACCGACCTTCCAATTTCCTTCTGGGGATATGCCCTAGAAACGGCTGCATACCTACTTAACAAGGTACCTACCAAATCCGCCCCAAAGACTCCATATGAGATGTGGAAGGGGAGGAAACCAAATCTTAAGCATGTTAAGACTTGGGGTTGTCCAGCTTATGTTAAAAAGTTTGAACATGATAAGCTACAGACTAAATCCGAAAAGTGTAGATTTGTGGGATACCCTAAAGAAACTGTAGGGTATTATTTCTACCATCTAACTGATCAAAAGGTGTTTGTTGCGAAACATGCTGCCTTCTTGGAAAAGGAGTTTATCCATGAAGGGGTCAGTGGGAGTAAGATATATCTTGAAGAAGTTCAAGAACCACAAATTACCACGGATCAAAGTCAGGTACCTGACCAAGTAGAAGAACCTACTATACCACACCCTGTTCGTAAATCTGGGAGAGTACCGAAGATACCTGAGAGGTATGGATTCGTTATAGAGGATGACGATGAGGTACACATCATGATGATGATGATCCATTGAATTACGAACAGGCCATGAGTAATAAAGACTCAGGGAAATGGCTTGAAGCCATGAAATCCGAAATGGACTCCATGTATGAAAACAAAGTATGGACTTTGGTTTCACCACCTGAAGGCATTAAGCCTATTGGGTGTAAATGGGTCTTTAAAAGAAAGACTGGAGCGGACGGCAAGGTGGAGACCTATAAGGCCCGACTGGTTGCAAAAGGTTTCAAACAAAAACAAGGAGTTGATTATGATGAAACCTTTTCACCAGTAGCTATGCTCAAGTCCATTCGGATTTTACTTGCGATTGCAGCTTATAACGACTATGAGATCTGGCAGATGGACGTGAAAACGGCCTTCCTCAATGGGAAACTTGAGGAGGATGTGTATATGACACAGCCAGAGGGATTTGTTTCAAAAGTTGGAATAAATCAAGTCTGTAAGCTGCAACGATCCATTTATGGATTGAAGCAAGCTTCTCGTAGATGGAACATTCGTTTTGATGAGACAATCAAAGAGTTTGATTTTATCAAAAATGACGATGAACCATGTGTGTACAAGAAGGTTAGTGGGAGCGCAATTTCATTCCTTGTATTATATGTTGATGATATATTACTGATAGGGAATGACATTCCTATGCTACAATCGATTAAAATCTGGTTATCTAAACACTTCTCCATGAAGGACTTGGGAGAAGCATCCTATATTTTGGGGATAAAGATCTATAGAGATAGATCTAAAAGGATGCTTGGTTTATCCCAAGGAACGTACATTGATGCAATGCTAAAGAGATTTAGCATGGAATATTCCAAAAGAGGTCTCATGCCGATGAGCCATGGAATACATCTCTCCAAGAAACAGGCCCCAAAGACACCTGAGGAGAGAGACCGTATGAGTAAGATCCCTTATGCTTCTGCAATAGGATCTATCATGTACGGTATGATATGTACTAGACCGGATGTTGCTCATTCACTTAGTGTAACGAGCAGATACCAGTCGAATCCAGGAGAAGAGCACTGGAAGGCAGTGAAGAATATCCTAAAATACTTGAGAAGAACTAAGGATATTTTTCTTGTCTACGGTGGGTCTGAATTAAAACTCGAGGGCTTCACAGACTCAAGTTTTCAAACGGACCAAGATGACAGTAAATCTGTTTCGGGGTATGTTTTTACCTTGAACGGAGGCGCAGTGAGTTGGAAGAGTTCCAAGCAGCAAACAGTTGCTGATTCAGTGACAGAGGCAGAGTATATAGCTGCAAGTGAAGCTGCAAAGGAAGCTGTTTGGATGAAGAAGTTCATAACTGAACTTGGTGTGGTTCCTAGCATTGGAGAAGCAGTTCCCGTTTACTGTGACAACACAGGAGCAGTTGCACAGGCTAAGGAACCGAGGTCTCATCAGAAATCTAAACACGTGTTGCGGCGATTTCACTTGATCAGGGAGATCATTGAAAGAGGAGACGTCACCTTGGAGCGTGTAGACTCTTAAGACAACATTGCAGATCCATTTACTAAAGCTTTAACACAACAGCAGTTTGATCGTCACTTAGAGAAGATGGGTATGAGATACCATGGCGATTGGCTTTAGTGCAAGTGGGAGATTGATAGTAGTGTGCATACAAGCCAATCATGTATGATGATAAAGCACGTACTTTGTAAACAATCTTATTTATTTATTAATAAAATATTCATTTATTAAAGGCATTTAATTATCTACATGTTGCTGTTTTTTATAATATGTAAATAACCCATAGTTTTAAGCAATGCTTTTAGAATCATGATGATGATCATGCTAATGAGATCTAAATTCTTAGAAAGTTTTAAAACTTAAATAGTTCCCAATCGTGGGATTACTAAAAAGGGGATTAGTAAATTCGGATAGATTGGTACATATGTTGCTTGCTCATTGGATGAGGATGATTGATCTCATGATCATTTGTGTGGAGACACTAAACCAAGTATGTAGGTGCTTATTGGAGAATAAGTTCACTGAACGTGATTCGCTATGGAATACCTAATGGAGTTTTACTCGCATGTCAATAGGAATTCCTAATGTGATAGTAGTACAAGTGATCCTTGGACTTGAGATCATCATAGTATCTTGTATGTAACAAATTATACTTTGACTTATTCCTTAAGACCTTTTAAGGCATATATAGGGTATGCTTGGGTATAATGAGTTACATATGGAGATAATGAATGATCAATAAAGAATCTACCACCTCTAGTAAAAGAAGAGATATGTCCTATGTGATTCGTTAAATGACAACCCAGAAATCCTTGGCCAAGGTAAAATGAAATTAGAAAGGAGTTTTTAATTTGCATTATTTGGAGTTGTGCATTTTCTAATCGAAATACATATAATTAAATAAAATAAGACTTGACAGTAAATCCATGTCTTATATTTAATTGGGACATTGTATGATGGAAGGATTGAATTGTATGGTAACTATTAACTCACAGGTTCTTTTATGATTAATGTTGAAATCTATATTATCTGGAAAGTCGTTGATCGCTAGGGAGGCTTATCCCTATTGTAGAATAAATATTATTTATTTAAATAGATTATTAGTTTAATTTATTTATTTAAATAAGATTAAAATTGTTTTAATTGATTTATTCACAACCGGTTTAATATGGAGAACCTAAAGGGTCACACCATAAAAGGAAGAATAATTATTTAAGAAGGTAATGGCATAATCGTAATAATGCATTAAGTATAATTAATTTAATCTATGGTGATAGAATAAATTAAATAGCTTAATGTTTATTATTTAATATTTTGGAAATATTAAATATAAATTAATAAGAGGAGTCTTATTAATATTATTACAATTATTATTATTTTAATTTCTAAAGGAGTTTAGTAATTAATTTAATATTCAGTACTCTCATTTATTCCTAATAAGATTAGGAGACAAATTAATTAAATGAATTTAATTAATTATTCCCATGTGGTGGGAAGCCTAAATTAATTAAAGGAGTTTAATTAATTAAAAGAAATCCCATGTCTAATAGGATTAGAAGGGTTGACCAATGTCTATATAAGAGAAGTCTTATAATAGATATTAGATGATGCAATTCCAATTGTTGGAGAGTACTCCTTTTCTATAGAGGATAGAAAACTAAGGTTAAGCCAAACACCCTCCTTCTTGATAATTCATCTTCCTTGGTGGATCACCTCTAGAGGCCAAACACTTGGGTGGCTAACGTTGATCAAAGGAAGGAATCTAACCCGGAAATTCAAGGAGATCACGAAGAACAAGGAGTTGAACTAGTACCTGTGGAAGCTTCGTTCTACAAGGGTATGATTCCATAACTTCTTATTTATCGTTTTAAATTAATAATTTGCATAAAGGATGATCCGGGTAATGGTTTTGTAGAAATTTTTTAAACTCTGATATACCATGCTTCCGCTAATTTTTGCAATTTGATTGCGTCACGATTTCGTACAAACCCAACAGTTCATAGTTCTTAGTGACTGCTCAGTATTCAATTATTTAAAATCTTGAATTGACGTATTATTGAATCATATTGATATTATTCTGTCATTAGCGACTGTTATTGAGAACTGTTGATATTCTTGTTATCCTTGAACTATCAAACCTTGTTATACCTTTTCGAGAATTGGGAATCTTATTACTCACCCTTATTATATATTACTTGCTGGGCAATTTGTGCTCATTATTGCTTTCCCTAAAACATTTCAGTTAAGGCAGAGCATGGCGAACCTTCGGGCGTTGATAAGGGCAAGGGCAAGGCTACCAATTAGCTTGTCTCTTATATGTTTTAAATATTTTAATGTTGTATTAAGATGATGTAGTAAGACTGGTTTTGATTATGTTTAAGCTTAAGTTAGGTTATGTAATAAGTCGTTAATTGATATTATTATGTAATCTATTAAGTACTGTAGGTTGCGAGACTTGGGGGAATAATTATAATAAATTATTGTAAATTATTCTAGAATAGATTTTTCGCTGTGATCGTGTGATATTTAGTTATTATTATCGTAATGTATTACCATGAGCACGTGATGAACCGAATTCGAGAGACCAAGTGGCGGTCCTAGAATTTGGGGGCGTCACAGTTGATATGTGCTGCCAAGATTGTGACACCCTCAAATTCAGACCACTCGTATGTTGAATTCGGTGCATCACATACTATATTCTAATAACATACTAATATCTCATGTAACGAAATAATAGAATAATTTACATTGATTTAATATAATTATTCGTGTCCCACGGTCTCGCAACTTAAACATAACTTAAACATAGCTTAAACATAACTAATACATAATATGAAATAAGTCTTATTACAATCATCATAATAATCTAAAGAGAACAAAGCTACGCCGTAGCCTTGCCCTTGCCCTTGTCTGTGCCAGAGGGTCCACACTGCTCTGCCTTAACTGAAATATTTTAGGAAAAGTAAGAATGAGCAACAAGTTTACTCAGCAAGTAATATAGCAATAAGGGATAATATACATTTCGAATCTCAAGGGTATAACAGTAAATGATAGCTCAAGAATAACAAGACGTATCAATAGTTCTCAATAAATGTCACTATGGACAGAAAGATATCAACAGGATTCAAGGTTTAACCATTTCAAGGTTCAAAAATAACGAATACTGAGCAGTCGCTAAGGACTTATGAACTCTTACTAGAATTAACAGTATTATGCTGAAAATCCAATAAAAACAAGTACAACAGGTGATCAGCCTAAAGTACCCTACGTTATGCATAACATTTAATCATACTTATGTGCGCACGTCGGTTCCCCGATAGTTGTATATAATTTCCCCTTCCATGAAGGTTGTTCATCTCAGTAGATTTATAAGAGTACACACCAAGTCAATTGGTTTGGATAGCTTTCTAGTATACGATATTAGTCTAGCCGAATCAAATGGCTTAGACAACTTTTGTGATAAGTACACAATATTCATGATTTTTTATTCCTTTACATTTGATTTTATTACATGTTTCATGTGTATATGAGCTTAATAAGTTGTTTATTATTTTCAGGTGAATTAAAGCTAAAAGGATGGAAACAAGTTGATTTGGAGTTGAATTGAAGAGGAGTTTGACCAGCAGTTGACTTTCTCAATATTTGGAGATTCCTACATGGAATTGGATTGATATTACTATTAGAATTAGGACTTCTTTGGACTGAGATTTTATTTCCTTATTAGATTCTATTTCTTTATGGAGACTAGTTATAATTGTAATTCCTTTTAGGATTTGGATTCCTAGTCCTTATAGGATTTAGGCCCTTGTCTAGCACTATAAATAGAGGATGATAGTTAAGGTTTTATTCATTCAATCTTCTACCAACTATCATACCTCATTGAAGTGCAGACTTGGAGCATGTCAGGCTAGTTTCTTTATTCAGTTCTAAAGGGAGGTGGAACCTTGTTACAAGTAATTAATTAATTGAGTATTATTATTTATTCCTTCTTGTATGAAATTTCTTCTGATAATCTGTTTTTATTGATTGCATGCTAATTGATCTAATTAATTTGATATGGCCAATTGAGTTAATTTAATCATTATCATATGCTAGATTAAGATTGGTATTATGTGTAATTGATATCTGTCTTCATCACAAGTAGTAAATTAGTGCTACTAATTGTGGACAAGCTTTTGGGTATTGCTAAGATTATCAGAAAACAAGTTAAACAAATCGAGCTTATGTGTTTGTTGCTTGGATTAGCCTAATTCTCTATTTCTTAATGCTTCTATCATATTAAATCTAGAGAGCTTGTTCTAGGTTATATGCTAGTTGAATCTGGTGAAGAGCTTGTTTCATACAGTGAATATCTACGGATAATTTCAGATAGCAGAGCTTATTGTTATCTAGGGTTAATAGTTTCATTGAAGGGTAAAGAATAATAACTTGATTAATTGATTGTTGTGCTTGGTGAAACTGAACTACAGAACTGAAGTTTTTACATATTTGGTTAATCTCTTTATTTAAATTCTGTTTTTCTTAGTTTAAAACAATTTCAAAAATCTCCCATCTTTATTTTCTGTTAAAATAGTAGAATAAATCTAAAACAAACTCACTCTCTGTGGGATCGATCCTTGCTTACTACTGTGCTAATTGTTTAAATTCGTGAAGTGAAAGTGAGGTTAATTTAGGAGTGTAAACGACAGCTCCCAAATTTTGGCGCCGTTGCCGGGGAGTGTTATTTGTTTTTGTTTATTCTTTGTTTTCATTTTTTTTTTATTTTTTTTTTATTTTATTTTTTTTCTTTTTGTTTTATGACTCAATCCTCTCACTCTAATTTTGATCAAGAGATAGAGAAAATTGCAGATACAAAAGAAGCTCTTGTTCCAATACTTAAAAAGGAAAAGATGGTGGTGAACAACAGCTGGACTTTAAAAGAACTGGCTACTCCAGACCTTGATCATCCATCCCTGTGTATTAAATATCCTACCGTAGAAGTTGCTTTTGAACTTAACTACGGACTAATTCGCTTTTTGCCTATTTATCGTGGTCTAACAGGTGAAAATCCATATACGCATCTAAAGGAGTTCCATATGGTGTGTTCCACGATGAAATCAGAAGGAGTGTCAGAGGAGCAGATCAAACTTAGACTTTTTTCTTTCTCATTAGCAGATTTGGCTAAAGACTGGTTATACTATCTTCCTTCAAGATCGATACGATCATGGACTGATATGCAAAGGCTATTCTTGGAGAAGTATTTTCCCGCATCAAGAGTTGCCGATTCAAGAAAGAAGATATGTGGAATTAGTCAGTTCAATGGAGAAACTCTCTACGAGTATTGGGAAAGGTTCAAGAAGTTGTGTTCCAGCTGCCCTCCCCACCAAATTGATGAGCAACACTTGATTCAGTACTTCTACGAGGGACTGATACCAACGGAAAGAAGTATGATCGATGCGGCTAGTGGAGGAGCATTAGTAGACAAGACACCGGAGGCTGCAAGAAATTTGATTGCAAACATGGCCGCTAACTCACAACAATACGATCATGCTCCACAAAGGGTAAGTGAGGTAAGCACGAGTGAATTGGCACAACAGATTTCTAACTTAACTACTGTGGTGCAACAATTAACAACAGAAAACGTACCGGTTGCAAAAGTATGTGGAATTTACTCAAAATCAGGGCATACAACAAATGATTGCCCCATAGTGCAAGAGGATGTAATTGTTCATCAAGTTAATGCTGTGGGGGCATTCTTCGGACAAAATCCACATCAATGTGATCCTTGGGCAGAAACTCACAATTCCAGATGGAGAGATCATCTCGACTTGAGCTATGAAGGTACTAGGCCACCAATGCAACCTGTCCTTTCAAGGATGCAGCAAGATCTTCAGCAGACTCAACCTCAGTACCACACAGAAAACCAAGAAGTACCTGTCAATTCTGGGACATCTATGGAGGATATGTTCAAGGCATTCATGAGCCGAACACTACAGTTCATGAGTCAGACACAGCAGTTCCAGCAGGAGACAAGAACTTCTGTTCAAGATCTGAGGGATCAAGTTGGTCAGCTTGCAACCAAAGTAGGGAGGTTGGAATCTCAAGGCTTCGAGGAGTTACCTCCTCCGTTTGTTGAGAACTTCAGTACAATGGGATTTGACGAAGAGGAGCAGGAGGATTCAGTGCTTACTCCGGGAACGGACTGTAATATGGAATTTGACGAAGAGAATGAACAAGAGGAAGAAGAGAATAATTTAATAAATTCTGCAGATCTCGACAAGAAAGACGTGGATTCATCTCCATCAGTACAACTAACAGAAACAAGGAGTGCTACACACCATCGTACCTTTACCATGGAATTGGACAATGCAAAGTTCCAGTTCAACGCAGATCAGGCTAAAAGGTATCTTGATAATATTAAATCTGTTTTTGTTATTGATGTTGTGGATTATTTAGTGCAAGAATCTTTTGATCGAATACAATTATACGAGGAGGATTTGGTGGCTGGAAAGGAGCAAAATCATGAAGTACACAATGTTCCTCAATTAAGGAAGAAACTGTTACCAATCCACTTGAAGTTCACAACTCCAATTACATAGAACGAGAGGGAAGATGTCAAGCCAATGACAATAAACAAGGGCAGCTGCTTGGGAGGCAACCCAAGAAATCAGATTTAACTTTTCTATCCCTTTACTATTTAGTTTTTTTTTATTTTTTATTTTATTTTTGCATGTAGTTCTTTCTTCTTTGCATAATTTTCTTACATTGGGGACAATGTAAGGTTTGAGTGTGGGGGGAGAGATTTAGGTTTATTTTTTTTTTTTTATTTTAGTGATATTGATCTGCTTATTTTGATAGGAAATAGGACCATCTAGATGCCTTTGAAAATTTTTGAAAAAAATTGGATTCCATGATTCTATTTGCCTATGTGTTCGAAGGTTAAGATCAATAAATGAGAATCAATGCTAAAAATTCAAAATCTGTTTAATGCTTAATTGGTTAATGATTGAGAAAAACTAAGTTATGATCCATAGTAATTAATTTAAATTGAATTTGTGTCTCATGAGCACTTGAACATGTGATATATGCTTAGTTGGCTAAGTTATCTATGGAGTTGTCTATGTGCACTAATCTCATGCTCTAGAACTATTGAACTGCTTAAGCTTTTTGCAGGACCATGTGAAAAAAATCAAAAAAGTTGGAAACCAGTGAAATTGTTGAAAAAGAAGCAAAAGAGAAGTCATGTGGTGGGATGAGATGGAGCGTAAAACGCACTTTCCCATAAACACGTGCGAATAAGTGAGATGGAGCATAAAATGCACTCACTTACAAAAGAATGATTGAAGAAAGTGAAACGGAGCATAAAATGCATTCACCGAAAATAAAAAAAATTAAAATGAAAAGATTCTGATAAAAAAATAAAGCAGAAAAAGTATGTTTTAAGTTTTTGAGTGGTGTGCACGGTTTTTGCTCCATGGTAACTAAGTTGAGTAAGTATGTGGATCATAGACAAGGGCTTATGTGGTTACAATTTAACTTAATAAAACTCATTGGTGAAGTGGTGAGGTACTTATCTTGAGTTGATTGATGAAGCGTTGATCATGTTTTTGTGGGTTTAGTGTTGATAATCATGATTTGATCTTAAAATCTTTTGACGTTATGGTTGAGTAGAGTTTCTGGAAATTAAACTTTTAGTTTACACGAGGACGTGTAAAAGACTAAGTGTGGGTGAATTTGATAAGTACACAATATTCATGATTTTTTATTCCTTTACATTTGATTTTATTACATGTTTCATGTGTATATGAGCTTAATAAGTTGTTTATTATTTTCAGGTGAATTAAAGCTAAAAGGATGGAAACAAGTTGATTTGGAGTTGAATTGAAGAGGAGTTTGACCAGCAGTTGACTTTCTCAATATTTGGAGATTCCTACATGGAATTGGATTGATATTACTATTAGAATTAGGACTTCTTTGGACTGAGATTTTATTTTCTTATTAGATTCTATTTCTTTATGGAGACTAGTTATAATTGTAATTCCTTTTAGGATTTGGATTCCTAGTCCTTATAGGATTTAGGCCCTTGTCTAGCACTATAAATAGAGGATGATAGTTAAGGTTTTATTCATTCAATCTTCTACCAACTATCATACCTCATTGAAGTGCAGACTTGGAGCATGTCAGGCTAGTTTCTTTATTCAGTTCTAAAGGGAGGTGGAACCTTGTTACAAGTAATTAATTAATTGAGTATTATTATTTATTCCTTCTTGTATGAAATTTCTTCTGATAATCTGTTTTCATTGATTGCATGCTAATTGATCTAATTAATTTGATATGGCCAATTGAGTTAATTTAATCATTATCATATGCTAGATTAAGATTGGTATTACGTGTAATTGATATCTGTCTTCATCACAAGTAGTAAATTAGTGATACTAATTGTGGACAAGCTTTTGGGTATTGCTAAGATTATCAGAAAACAAGTTAAACAAATCGAGCTTATGTGTTTGTTGCTTGGATTAGCCTAATTCTCTATTTCTTAATGCTTCTATCATATTAAATCTAGAGAGCTTGTTCTAGGTTATATGCTAGTTGAATCTGGTGAAGAGCTTGTTTCATACAGTGAATATCTACGGATAATTTCGGATAGCAGAGCTTATTGTTATCTAGGGTTAATAGTTTCATTGAAGGGTAAAGAATAATAACTTGATTAATTGATTGTTGTGCTTGGTGAAACTGAACTACAGAACTGAAGTTTTTACATATTTGGTTAATCTCTTTATTTAAATTCTGTTTTTCTTAGTTTAAAACAATTTCAAAAATCTCCCATCTTTATTTTCTGTTAAAATAGTAGAATAAATCTAAAACAAACTCACTCTCTGTGGGATCGATCCTTGCTTACTACTGTGCTAATTGTTTAAATTCGTGAAGTGAAAGTGAGGTTAATTTAGGAGTGTAAACGACAGCTCCCAAATTTTTAGGGATGATAAGTTCAACGCTTGCAATAATGTCAAGATATAAAATCCATTCTTGAATAATAACAAAATTTACTTGACGCAGATATGGTAGATATATTAACAAATTTGAATTTACATCATATGTAAAGTTAAGAGAGGTAGAGAACTTGCCTTAAGCGTAGTTTACCAAGTTATAGCTTATCAACACTTTGAAATCCTATTGCAACATAGTTACGTACATAGGGATATTCATTAGTTACATAAGTCGAATACATATACTTGATATGTAAGTTAAACAAATATATTAGATCCTAACTTATACTTACAATCCTACACGTACTCCATTACATACCTTACATACACATAGTACAACAATCAGTTTATACGTTACTATGTAATCAATCATCATAGTTTGTAATTGTCGTTGACTTAACGTTTTGAACGTTTTAGAAACACTTATAACTTCTTAGTTTCTTATAGTCAACATATACATTAATATTTGCACATCCTATTAATGTATTACAGTCCTAGAATATAATAATAAACATGCATGAAGCTTTAGATTACAAACAACATGATCAGTCTGCATTGCAGGGCGGAGCGGCCACGCTGGATTTGAACTAGAGAGTGGCACGGCCGCGCTACTCCTAGTTCAAACCAGAACTGACTTGCTCATGCAGAAACCTAGCTTGTCCAATAGCGTACTCTAGGTGATGATTCATGGAGAACATACATGTTTAAGTCATCCTAGTCATGTATTTCAAAGTAGTATAGTTTTACTTCTTTAAACTCATTTGAAACTATGCTTGACTAGTTCACAGATTCATAGCTAGATAAGTGTACATGTAGATCGCGTCTAGATGCATAACATATCCTATCATAGTAGTCAAAATTTTCAGAATGCACATAAGGTAGTTATTAACCAACGTTAGTTTTCAATCTCTTAAGTTTTCCTTGAAAATTTCATGTTAAACCAACTAAGCATGCGAGACTCTTTGATTACATACTTCATATTCATGTATATATATATAACTAAGTCACATAAGCATATTTAAAAGTTCAGAGTTCAAAGGTCACAAGATCCACCAAGTTTGTATTTTGTAAACTTTAGGTTCCTTTAGAAAATCATTAAAACCAAGCTATGGTAAGTGACTACACGTAAGGCAATCTACGTTAGCATGTCTGGGACGTATATAGGTATAATCAAGTTAAACTAACATGCTCGTCATCATAGAAATCACAAAATATGTGCTGCAGGTCTGCCAAACGGCGCGCCATGTTTGTACTTGGGAGGGGCGCGACCGCGCCACTCCGGTTCCATCACTGACAGCATTCTGCAATAGCAGAGCTTCAAAACCAATTTCAAATTTCTTTATGAAATATGCTTGTAACCAACACACATTGCTTTTATACAAGCATATAAAACTCTACTATCATGTTAACATCATTTCACATATCAATCTTCAACTAGTTCATGCAACTTTCTAAGAATCACAAATGCTTGAATTTCAAAATATGTTTAAGCATTATACCTCTTGAAACTGAATTGAAACTCCCTTGACCCAAATTTCAGATTGCACTCTCAATTCAATATCTTACACTCTAATTGCAACTTACAAATATTCTAACAAAATGAATTTGAGAAGAGAAGTCTCCCATTTATAGAGAAGCTAGGGACCTATTCATGGTCCTTGCTCATTGAATTAAACCAATGGAAGAAGGAAGAAGATGATGGGCATAGATGAGTTGGTGGAATAGTTTCCCACCCACTATTGAGACCACTCCCTCCTTCATCATCACCATCATTTGATTGTTTGCTGAGAATTGCAAGGAATAGGCTTTAGGCCATTGGCCTATACACGTGAGGAAGAGAAAAGACACTAAATATGGGACAATTTCTAAACTCATCATTTGAGAAACAATAATGCCCACATATTACTTAGGTCTATATATATATATATCCCTACACAAATGTATATACGTATACTTAGGTTTAATTTTTCTTTTAAGTTACAATGTAGCTTTAATGAGGAAATAATATTACATTGTAGTAAGTTGGGGGTATATATATACACATCATTATATAATTCATGTACATTTGATTAATCCCAATAATATTCATATTCGATCTGTTATAATTCAGTTGGACATTAACAACTCATCATTTCCACAAAACTTTATTATTTCAAATCCACATCAATATTAAAATAAATAAACATTTATTTATTTCCTCACATATATTTAAATATACATTTAGTTGTCACACCACACAACATGATGTCACATAAGTTCCTTTATAAGACTTAGTAGCATTCCACATATAATATAGTTTTATATATAATATTTATTCACTTTTAATGCTACACCATATTTTATATTAGGTGAATGAAGGAACTATATTGTCTGTGGTTACACATTACATTTCATTGAACATAACAACTAATTAATGTAAATAAATATTAGTTTAACATACCATTTAAATTGTTTACTCATTGATATGCTATTACTCATAACAACAATTAATTTAGGATATAATATTAATTAATCCTTCACTTATTAATTTATTCCTTCTTTAATTTAAATAAACCATCATTAAGTCCATCATTGTGCCACACAAGGCACTTCATAAGCTCATCTTACATTCTCCACATTTCTCAATTATCATAATTTAATTTAATTTAATTAAGTTATCCATCTCGTGCCACATAAACATTTATTTTAAAATAAATATTCACACATTTATTAATATCAATGTTAATATTATTTATAAAATTCACGTATATTACAAAGATGGCGTTTAACTCTTCTACTTAGCAACTTGAACTGGATGTTCAAAATCGTAGAGTTAGTTATTTTGACTTTGGTAGAGCTTAGGCTTTTTGATCAGAGTTCATCTCTTGAAATTTAAATCTTTGTTGCCTTTTATAGTCAGCTGAAAATCTTCCCATTGCTAAATGCCCGTTGGTGCATTTAATGCTCAGATACTTTAGGATCCTTGATGTAGACATTTTAAACTTATGTGTCAGCTCATTTTTAGCTTGCATGTCACATCAGTCTGCTTTCTCACCTTAACACCACTAACATGTCGCTTTCAGCAACTTAGCTATTAGACACATCTTTTGATCTTCGATTTTAACAAAGGATGTTTGGTGAATGCATCGAGACCTTCAATCAAAAACATTCCAATGTCAGTCATATTGTCAGACTTGGCCTACTTTACGAAGATGATGGATTGTAGTGTTTACTCTACGTCCTGTTCTTTTGCGATGATTGCTCTACGATGAAATAAGCATGTATTTTACGATCTGCTCGATGAATGTTGCTTTACAATTTTGAGACTGACTTTGCAATCATATTTTACTGAACGATCCTTGAGATATTTTACGATATGCCTTTTTCTCAGCGATTGCGCTTGGAGTACTCTACGTTCTGTTCTTACTTAACGAGCTTTGTTTGACTTTGCGATTCTTCATTCACTTTACAAACTGATGTTTACTTTACGATTTAAAGTGAACTTTAAGAAAAGTGTATATGCTCTGCGATCCATTTGATGTGCTACGATTATGAGTTTATTCTGTGATTCATCTTCACAATACGAACCGACAGAGTAACTTTACGACGAATAAAATCATATCATCTATACATCAGATCAATTTAATAAGATCAACTTAACATTATTTGATCTTTCTAATCTAAGTCATTGTACATCGAATCAAATCATTATTAAGGACTTTACAAAACTTACTGGTACACATATACATTAATTACATTCATCATCAAATTTAAATGTGCAAACTCTATCACTATGTAATCTATGTATTGAGGATAAATAATAAATTAAAGTGCACATAAACATATTATTAAAGTTTTAATCAAGTATTTGAAAATAATAATTAAATATTCAATGTAAACTTTTGAGTATAGTTAAATTACAAATATTCATACACACTACAGTATTACTCTAAACATTTAAAATGGACATCTACTTATTAATTGACTTCTAAATATTAATAAGTAGAGCATTCATTTTGAAATTTATGATTTCAATAATGATGAAAAATTATTTGAATTGTAATTTAGAGTATTGATTATTATATTTATTAAAAATAAATAAATTAACATTCATTCATTAATGAACCATACTTTAAAACTCATTATTTTTTTCTTATTCTAGCTATAGTTGCAATCAGAGCATTTATTTTAAAATTTACTATTTAAATCATAATTTTTTTACTAATAAACATAATTTATATCAAAAATAAATTTAATATAAATTATGTTTATTAGCAATTTTTTTGAAATAATAAATTTTAATTAGTATTACTTTTAAAGTAGATTGCAATATTAAATACTGCATTAATCAAAATCATATAAATACACATAAATTTTAAATTTAAGATTTTTATAAATTATTATAAAAATAATTAAATGACATTGAAAAAATGGAAAAAGTATTAAATATAAGAATATTCTTAAACCCAAAAGTTCAATATAGCTAACCTATGGTGGGTTGGACGATTCTTACACCAAAGGTAATTTGTTATTTCCTATAGGCACTTATAGATCTATAAGGGAGGTTGAATAAATTTTTTAAAACTTTTGATTGTTTATAAGATATTACCAAGTATTAGTTAATCAGGTTGATTAAATACAACGGAATATGACTTTCAAAAATCCCCTTATAGATCGAACAAGAATCTTAGTTTTGAATTTAACAAGATAAATAATATAAGCAAGCAGATGGAAAGTAAGAACAGTAAAGTAAAGATACATTCAAATTTTAAGTGGTTCGGAGATTGAATAACTCCTAATCCACTTTTCTACTCCACGAGCAAGAGTTCCACTAAGAATTTAGTCACACGGACAAGGGCACTCTGTCATCTTCAAGCCCCGCGGACTTGGATATGTAGTCGCAATGATAAAGACACTAAGACCTCTTCAAGTCCAGCAGATTTGGATATTTAGTCACTAAGACAAGGACTCTCAACCCTCTGATGATCTGTTGATTGATTCTTGTTGAGAGGTGCTGCTAAGATTGCGTTAAACTTTTATGTACTTAGCAACTTGAACTAGATATTTAGGATCGTTGAGTTCAGTCTTTTTCTTTTGCAGAGTTTAGGTTTTTGATCAGTGTTGTCCTTCTTTTCAGTTTGAATCCTTGTTACCTTTTATAATCTGCTGAAAATCTTCCCGTTGCTAGATGCCCGTTTGCACATTTAATGCTCAGATATTCTAGGATCCTTGATTTGGACGTTTTAAACCTAGGTGCCATCTTCATTTTAGCTTTTCTGTCACATTAGTCTGCTTTCTCACCTAACACCCTTGACATGTCACTTTCACCAACTTAGCTGGTAGACACATACTCTGATCTTCGATTTCAACCAAGGATGTTTGGTGAATACATCGGGAGCTTCAATATGCAACGCTCCAATGTCAGTCAATTTGTTAGGCTTGACTACTCTACGATTAGGTTCTTCTCAACGAGCTTTGCTTGACTTTATGATTCCTTTGTCCACTTTACGAACTGAAGTATGCTTTACGACTTGTAGTGAACTTTACGATAGTTGCAAAAGCTTTGCGACCCATTTGATGTATTTTGATCATGCGATTACTCTGTGGTCCATCTTCTCATTTCAAATTAGCAGAGTAACTTTACGAACATTAAAATTCCTATCAACTATACATCAGATCAATTTTAATAAGATCAACCTAATATTATTTGATCTTTATAATTTAAGTCCTTGTACATTGAATCAACTCATTAATAAGGACTTTACAAATTATACTGGTACAAATATACATTAAGCACATTCATCATCAAATTTAAATATGTAAACTCTAACAATCTCCCCCTATTTGATGATGATAAAACCATTAGTTTTATAACATTCATCAAGAACTAAGATGCAGTTACTTGAAAGTAAATATGCTTTAAAATTCAATAAGCCACTGTATTGCTTGGATCAAAAGCACGAATTTATTAATGTATTATGAATGTTTATAAAAGATTTTAAAAAAAAATCACTCTGAATTTTTTTGAACAATCTCTTTATTTTACCTGCTTGACTCTTTTTCCTTTGAGAGCCATTTCTTCTCAGATTCTTTTTTGCGATTAGATCTGAGTTTACCTTTGTTTGTTTTTCTTCTAATTTCTTCAGTAGAATCTCTTAGGCCATGTTGTGATACATCCATTCTCTCTTCTCCCACGACATGAGTTCCTTGAAGATTTCTTCGAAGATAAGCAAGATCACTAGAGGGAACACGAATACCAGTAGAGGTGACTCTACTAGATGATTCTTATCGTGAAGGGGACCGACCTTACTCCATAGGAACACCTGATGTAGGATGATGAGGTGATCTAAATATCAGAGGGATAATGGATATTTGCTTTTGATTCCTTTTTCATTTCTCCCCCTGAGTCAGATATTTCTCCCTTTTCTCCCCCGTAAATGGAAATCTCTCCTCTTGTCTTTCTTTCTCCCCCTTTTTGTCATTAGGAAATCGGAAAAGTTGTTTGACAGCATCAACTAATTCTTGAAGTTGGGAGGGCGACATGGCGATATCAGCAAGAATCTTGTTCTGACGAGTAGTTGCTTGATCACTTTGTGCTACAGTGTTGGATGCATTTAGTTCCATAGATCTCGTAAAGTCTAAGAACATGGCACTGAGCTCAAAAAGCTTATCAGTGACTGATTTTAGGGAGGACTCATGCTGTTGCTGAAGAGCTAGGACAACTTTTTTATGCTCGGCCAGAGTGTTACAGAAAACTTTGTCTCACTCATGAAGACGGTTGGTCATATCGTTGAACATTGATTTTAGCTGCCTCTGAATTTCTTTGCCCGTTTCACCAGGTAAATCACGTACAGTAGTAGTGATTTTATTCATGTGATCTTGAAGGTCAACATTATTCTTTTCTAGCTTATAATCAATGTTATGAGACATCTGACCAGTGAGATTGGTGATTTGATCCAGACGTTCCATGACTTGAGTAGGGGTGACTTTCGAAATGCCTTGAGGACCTTGAGATAAATTTATTACGGCAAGAGGCGGATTAAAGAATTCATTTCAAGAAATGGATGGAATAAAGTGTTTTGATTATTGTTTAGGGGATGAAGGAGGGATATAAATGTCGGTAGATGGAATAAGTACAAAAGCCTTAGATTTATTTGCATCAGACGTAGGGTGTGGAGACTCTATATTTGGAGAATCTGAAGACCATGATGTTGAAGAATATGAATAAAGAGATGAATTATGGGATGTGGTCAGTAAGCTTGATATATAAATGGGGGAAGGAGACTCTATAATGGGAATTGGAGAATGAACAGAGGAACTAGTTGGTTCAACATCGTTGTAGGGTGTGAGAGCTCTATGATCGGAGAGTGAGGTTCATTTATAGGATCAGTAGAGGGTTGAAACTCTACGATTTGAAGATTGGTATTATTTACATTGCCTGTAGAGTGTTGAGACTCTGTGTATAGAGGAGTATAAGATTCTTCAAAACAAATAGAGGTAAATGGTTGTGAAGTAGAAGTTTGCTCAGAGATCTTAGAGGGTGATTCTATGATCTTTTCATTGTAAACAGAAGATGCAGGTAAAAATTTAAACATAGGAAAAATAGGGGGAATGTACGAGGTTCTGAATTGAAGGATTTAGAGCAGAGAAATTTGGTGGCATACCAGAGAACTCTAAGAAAACTATGAGACACCAGCTTTAGACTGTGATACTTTGTGTAAGCCCATCTGACGAAGTTGTGATCGCGTTGCACCATTGCTCTGAGTAAAGGCATAAGAGACATAAACTAAAGCAACTGATCCCTTTTGGCTCATACACAGCTGTACTTTGGTCTATCTCCAAATCATAGAAGAGATTGAACAAAGGATCTGTAGAATAAACCACTCTCATTCGGCCAGCCCTTATACCTTCAAATTCATTGGGAAGAAGATGAACCATTTTTGGAATTACTCGGTCAGTAAGAATGACTCTACAAATGCCCGACTGATATGATCTTAGTGGAGGTAACCAGGTTTCTTCTGTCACTGGTTGAGAAGTGGATGGAAGAGATGAGGAAGGGATAAGAGATTTAAATGGTTTCTCCCCCTCAGAGGTGGGTGAAAGTAGTATGCATACAAGCCAATCATGTATGATGATAAAATATATACTTTATAAATGATCTTATTTATTTATTAATAAAAGTATTCATTTATTAAAGATATTTAATTATCTACATGATGCTGTTTTTATAATATGTAAATAATCCATAGTTTTAAGCAATGCTTTTAGAATCATGATGTTGATTATGCTAATGAGATCTAAATTCTTAGAAAGCTTAAAAACTAAAATAGTTCCCAATCGTGGGATTACTAAAAAGGGGATTATTAAATCCGGATAGATTGGTACATATGTTGCTTTCTCATTGGATGAGGATGATTGATCTCATGATCATTTGTGTGGATACACTAAAGCAAGTATGTAGGTGTTTATTGGAGAATAAGTTCACTGAACGTGACTCGCTATGGAATACCTAATGGAGTTTTACTCGCCTGTCAATAGGAATTCCTAATGTGATAGTAGTACAAGTGATCCTTGGACTTGAGATCATCATAGTATCTTGTGTGTAATGAATTATACTTTGGCTTATTCCTTAAATCCCTTAGGGTATATCAAAGGGTATGCTTTGGTATAATGAGTTACATATGGAGATAATGAATGATCAATAAAGAATCTACCACGTCTAGTAAAAGAAGAGATATGTCCTATGTGATTCGTTAAATGACAACCCAGTAGTCCTTGGCCAGGGCAGAATGAAATTAAAAAGGAGTTTCTAATTTGCATTATTTGGAGTTGTACATTTTCTAATTAAAATACATATAATTAAATAAAATAAGACTTAACAGTAATTTCATGTCTTATATTTAATTGGGACATTGTATGGTGAAAGGATTGAATTATACGGTAACTATTAACTCACAGGTTCTTTTATGATTAATGTTGAAATCTATATTATCTAGAAAGTCGTTGATTGCTAGGGAGACTTATCCCTATTGTACAATAAATATTATTTATTTAAATAGATTATTAGTTTAATTTATTTATTTAAATAAGATTAGAATTGTTCTAATTGATTTATTCATAACCGGTTTAATATGGAGAACCTAAAGGGTCGCATTATAAAAGGAAGAATAATTATTTAAGAAGGTAATGACATAATCGTAATAATGCATTAAGTGTAATTAATTTAATCTATTGTGATAGAGTAAATTAAATAGCTTAATGTTTATTATTTAATATTTTAGAAATATTAAATATAAATTAATAAGAGGAGTCTTATTAATATTATTACAATTATTATTATTTTAATTCTAAAGGAGTTTATGATTTAATTTAATATTAGTACTCTCACTTATTCATAATGAGATTAGGAGGCAAATTAATTAAGGGAGTTTAATTAATTAATCCCAATATGTTGGGAAGCCTAATTAATTAAAAGAGTTTAATTAATTAATTAAATGAAACCCAATTCTAATTAGATTAGTAGGGTTAACCAATATCTATATAAGAGGAGTCTTATATCAGATATGAGGTACATGTAATTTCAAGAGTTGGAGAGTACTTCTTTTTCTACAGAGAATAGAAAACAGGGTTTAACCAACCACCCTTCTTCTTGAGCAATTCCTCCTCCTTGGTGGATCACCTCTAGAGGCCAAACATTTGGGTGGCTAACATTTATCAAAAGAAGGAGCCAATACAGGAGATTCAAGGAGATCACGAAGAGCAAAGAATTGAACTCGTACTTGTGGAAGCTAGTTTCTACAAAGGTATGCTTATGATTTATCCTTACTTTTCTGTTATTGATAATTGAGCACAAAGTATGATCATGGTGAGGGTTTGTATAAAAATTTTAAAACCTATTTTATCGTGCTTCCGCCCTTAATTGTGTAATTTGATTGCATGTATGCGTAACGTACGAACCCAACAGTAGAGAAGTATCTGAAGAATAAGTTGACTGTTGAGCTAAATCTTCCTTATGTTTGGTTTTCAGTTCTTTTCTCTTCCTCTTCCCTTCTCTCCTTTTCTGTTTTACTTCCGCCTTCTTCTTTTTCCTTTCTACTTCCAATTTTTCAGCTGCCCTCCTTCTCCTATCTTCTTTCTCAGTCATCTTGCTTAATTGCTTTTCTTCTTTTTGTCCTTGGGCTCAGAGTTTGCATCTTTCAATGTTTGAACAATATTATCTTTAAGAGGCTCTGTCTCATTTGTCTTCATGACCAATTCTTCTTCATGTTGTGGCTTAGGCATGGGAGCCTTCTCAGCCACTTCTTTGACATTCTGTGGCTCAAACACAGAGGCCGTCTCAGACATTAGTTCATCATGATCCTGAGGTTCAGGTATAGAACCTAATTCGGCTATAACTTCGCTCGCCCTTGGTCTAAATGAATTGGATTTTCTTTTTCCTCGATTTTTTCTAATCAGAACACATTGTTAATCTTCTTTTTCATGCTCTTCGATTGGAAGAGGCATGGATTCTCCTGCTTGTTCTTCAAGTTAAACAGGGGCCTTTCTCCATCGAGTTTGCCTTTTTTCTTTTTGGAATCATCCTAGATAGATGGGTATTGATATCCTCTTCATCCTTCTTCTTCTTAGAGGTTTGCAATTCCTCTTGAGTATCCTTAAGAAACTCTTGGACAACTTCCTTAGACATATTTATTTTCTTCTTTTATTGATCGACAGTAGAGTCAGGAGCTCTAAGAACTTGAGGATCTACCGACCATTGAGAAACTTCTTCTTCCTCAATTAATTCCACCTTCCTTTATCCCTTAGCTTGAACTAGCTTCTGCACTTCAGTGATTGCTTCTTTCGTTTCCACCTTCAATTATTTTGACCTCATATTCTCCAAGGGATTTCTCTTCCAGTTATCAAACAGTTTGGGGGTGATCTTTTTATTTGCGTTTAGAGAGACTCCTTCACTATCTATAATTTTGTTCTGCAGACTCTTTTTAGGATAATGCTCAACAGCCTCCCATGAAACATTTAAGGAGCAGATTTTCCTGACGTCTTTGATTTTCCAAAATCTTCAACCGATTTGGCCAACCAATTGATTAAGATGGCGCCAAAATTAATTTCCTTTGCTTGAAAAATTGCAGTCATGAACTTCAGCTGTAGCTCACTTACTGAATCGTAAGCAGCGTCTTTGCAGATTATGCACTTGCTCACAATTTCAGCAAGGAACTTAAATTATTGAGGAAATTCCTTTTTCTTTAGCCCTTTGAGCTGTTGGTTCTTCTTATGACCCATCGACTTCAGTCCTTCTTTGAAATCCATTCATCCAACTAAGTAAGACCTTAATTCTGAAAACCCAGACAAGTATTGACTTCAGCAGCTCCCATCTGAAGTGTAACTCCTTTGACCTTGGTTATTAAAACAACATTTCCGAATACAACATTAAGATAGAATTCCTTGATGAGTTATGTGTAGATTTTAGTGTTGAAGTTCAGACACTCAGAGAAACTAGCCTGCTCAACTAGCTTGAGAATATCTTTGATTTTCTTCTCTTGAGCAACTGAACTGATCTGATCATAGTTGAATACCGATTACGATTTGGAAGTCTGCCATTTGAATATGATTGATCTGGAAAGATTAGCACAAGTGTTTAAGTTTTCTGATGATTTTAAGAACTAGGGTTCGAAAGCTGTTGAAACTTTGAGATCTCTAAGTCTCAGATTGCAAAATGAAATCGTAAAGGTCAGAAATCGAATTTGAAAAGATTTTATATAACTTCCCTCTAATTTTGTGAAGTGAGATACGTGTCAGGGTGTGATAGGCTGCACGTTGTTTCAGTTCTGCGATTTTATAGTTGTGGAGCAGTAACTTTATTACCCACTTGCTTTTCTGAATGTGAACTGTACGTGCCTTTTATTTTTACCGCCTTTGGTTTAACCTTCGTATAGTACCTCTTTTTCAGTCTACGGTAAATCCTTCGGCTTTGCGAACTGCTTTCTCTTTACGATTGTTGAATGATTCTATAATCTTTTCATTTTTTGAGCAGTTCTACGATTCTCTTTCATGCACTTGTTATTATCATCTAGAAATATAGTACTATGGATGCAAATTGAGCATTCACAACTCACTTATTAACTTGTTAAATCTAGATTGTCGAATGGTTTAGTAAACACATCTGCTAGCTGATTTTAGTTGAGATTAAATGCAAAAAGATATTCTATTCTGTACATGATCTCGAATAAAATGATATCAGATGTTTAAATGTTTAGTTCTATAATGCATGACATGATTATGAGTGAATGAGATAACACTAATATTATCACAAAATATAAGAATAGACTTAAAATCAAACCCATAATCAACAAGCTGGTTCATTATCCATAGGATTTGAGCACAACAGCTGCCCGTAACAATATACAAAGCTTCTGCAGTAGAAGTTGATACAGAGCTCTACTTCTTCTGAACAATGAGACAAGTCTGTTGCATAGTAATTGATAAGTCCCACTAGTGCTTTTCCTGTTAATCTTGCATCATGTAAAATTTGCATCTGATTATCCTATCCAATCAAAGGGAGACTCTTTGGGATACCACAAACCCAAATATGGATTACCCTTGAGATATCTGAAAATTATTTTTATAACTATTAGATGAGATTCTTTAGGGTTAGCCTAAAATCTAGCATAAATACAGGTAGAAAACATAATATTTGGTCTACTAGAAGTCAAATATAGGATAGATCCAATCATACCTTTGTATTGAGTAATATCAATACTTTTACCATTTTCATCTTTGTCAAGTTTGGTTGCAGATGCCATTGGAGTCTTTATGGGGGTAGCTGAATCTAAGACATACTTCTTAAGAAGATCATTTATATACTTGGCTTTTTCCTTCAACGGTTTGCTTGACTTGGAGTCCAAGAAGAAATTGAGCTCACCTATCATACTCCTCTCAAATTTATTCTACATTAACTAGGAAAATCTCTCATAATATTTTTCGTCAGTAGAACAAAATATAATATCATCTACATAGATTTGAACTAATAGAATTTTATCCTTATGCTTCCTAAGAAATAGAGTTGTATCAACTCTACCTCTAGTGAATCCATTTTCAATATGATAATTAGTGAGTGTTTTGTACCATACTCTAGGTGTTTGCTTTAAACCGTAAAGTACTTTATCTAGTCTATATACATGATTAAAGTGAGAGTAAGATAGATAAAACCTGGTGGTTGTTTGACGTAGACTTCCTCTTGAAGTTCACCATTGAGAAATGCACTCTTGACATCCATTTGAAACACCTTAATTCTCATGTGGGTTGTATAAGCTAGGAACATCCTTGTGGCTTCCAATCTTGCAACAGGTGCGAAGGTTTCATCATAATCAATTCTTTCTTCGTGAGAATAACCTTTAAATACTAGCCTTGCCTTATTTCTTGTGATCACACTAGCTTCATCCATTTTGTTCCTGAAGACCCATTTTGTACCAAGGACCGAATAATCTTTTAGTCTTGGAACCAACCTCCAAACCTTACTTCTTTCAAATTAATTTAGCTCTTCTCGCATAGCTTTGATCAAGATTGAGTCTTACAGAGCTTCTTCGATCTTATTTGGCTCAATCTGAGAGAGAAAGCTAAGATAGAATCATTCATTTTGAGTGGCTGATTTAGTTTTGACACGTGCACTTCGATCTCCAATGATTAGATTCTGAGTGTAATCTCTTGATCATCTGGTTTCGGATGGAACATCATTCCTTGTGCCTTCCTGTATAAGTTCTTCAAGATTTGGTTCTTGTTCCACATCTTCATTGATTTGTAGAGTTCCCATATTTGGAACTAGTGAGTCTACGACTTCTTTGTCTAGCACTATGATTGTAGGGTATGCTTCAGTTTCATCAATCGTAGGATTCTCTTATTCTACAATCAGAGGTTCCAGCTCTATGACTTCTTCAAGTTGAGTTATTTTGCTTGGTTTACTATGTAATATGGATAGAGACTTCCAATGCCAAAGAGTTCTTGTTAAACACTCTATAGGCTTTAATTTCCATAGAGTATCCAAGGAAGATTCCTTCATCTGATTTAAGCTAAAATGCTGTCAAGTATCTTTTACCATTGTTGAGGATGTAGCACGCACAACTAAATGCACAAAATTGGCTAATATTTGGCTTTCTTCCTTTCCACAACTCATAGGGTGTCTTTTTTATCGTAGAGTGGATCAAGGATCTATTCTGAGTATAGCAAGTAGTAATAACAGCTTCTGCTCAAAAATCTTATGGTAAACGAGCTGCTGCAAAAAGTGTTCTTCCTACTTCAATTAATGTTCTATTCTTCCTTTTAGCTACTCCATTTTGTTGTGGAGTTTGTTGTGCTGAGAAATTATGTTGAATGCCATTGTTTTCATTGAACTGATTAACTTCAGAATAGTTAAAATATGTGCCATGTCACTCCTTATAGCTTTTATCCTTTTGCCCTTCTCATTCATCATCATCTTGAAGAATCTGATCAATTGAGTGCTGATATCATCTTTAGAACTTATGAAGAATATCCATGTAAATTTGGTATAGTCATCCACTACAACCAGTGAGTATCATTTTTCTCCAAGACTAGCAGTTGGAACAAGCCCCAAAAGATCTATATGAAGAAGTTGTAGGGGCCTTTCATTTGTGTTAACTACTTTACTTTTGAATGAGTTCTTAGTCTACTTTCCTAGCTGACAGGCTTTGCAAGGTCTTTCTTTGACAAAGTTCAGCTTGGGTAGACCTCTGACTAGATCCTTTGATACAAGTTTTGATATGTTCTTGAAGTTTAGGTGGGACAATCTCCTATGCCATAACTATCTCACATCTTCTGATGCTTTTGAAAAGAAGCAAGCTGTTATTAAGGAACTTACTTCAGAAAGATTTATCACATAAAAATTTCCTTCTCTTGATCCAATCAGCTTGACAGATTTGGTTTCCAGATCTTGAACTTGACACTGGTTGTTGAGGAAGATGACTTGATGACCTTTTTCATATAGCTAAATTATGCTCAACAGATTGTGCTTTAATCCATCAACATAGGCTACCTTACTAAATGAAACAACTCCGTTTCCTATAGAACTGTAGTCTCTGGTATTCCAAAAGTTGTTATCTCCAAAGATAATTGCTGGACCACCTTTAGCTTTAAAATCGGACATGAGAGCCTTATTGCCAGTCATGTGCCTTGATCACCCACTATCGAGATACCAAAAGATTCTATTAACCTTGGTATCTGCATGTACAATCATTATTTATTTTGGTACCTACACTTTCTTGAGTCCTGTAATAATAGTTACTTTGGGAACCCAAACTTGCCTAACCTTGGGTCTAAGATGTGCAATATGCTCAAAAATAACAATCAACAACCTTATGCCCATATTTATGACAGTAATAACAATTTATGTACTGCATATATGAGAGTGTGTGTGGATATCTTATCACTTGGAACTTATGTGAAGGATAAACCTTTCTTCTTGACTGAACTCCTTGTTTCCACACTGTTCTACTATTTTGAAATTTGGTAGAGTAAGGGACCAATTCTACGATTGATACCGGGTTGACTTGTAGAGTTGTTTCCAAACTCTACGACTCTTTGAGGCATGGTCGTAAACTTAGTTTTACTCTGTAATTTTACAAAACCCAAACCAGTATGTGACCTGTCATCCTTTGGAACAACAATCTGATTAGCAGAGATTAGACGACATGGAATATTTGGCTCAACAACTTATTTAGATTTCACAAAAACAATGCTTCTATAGGAAGAAGAAGCATTATTTTTGTTAGCTTCCACTGATTTTTCTATACTTAGGTTAGATGAAGGTAGACCTTCAAACCCCAAACCTGATCTGTCAGAGACAACTCTTTGACTTGTGATTAGTGAATCCATAGATGAGGAAGAACGATTCCACATAGATATTATATTCTCTAATTCTCTATTCTATAGTTAAGAGTAGACTCCCTCATCATGTTGGTCTCAATTATCTTTCTCAAATTCTCATTTTCAGCCTTCAAGCTTGGATAGAGAGGCAGTGCTTCGTAGAGTAGTTTCCAACTACGCTTGCACTCTCTTTCTCCTCTTAAAGAAGAGAATAATCCTTTGATAGAACCCTGAAAAAAATTCATGTATCTATACAATTCAGATGTAATATCATGTAAGGCTAATCTAAGATCATCCATATTAATATCAGGGGAGTTGAAGTCAAATACCTCACTGATGTCGATCTCTCGATGATCAGTGGTTGCGTTGGAGTCTTCTTCTATAGTCATGAAGCACATGTTGGCTACTTGAGGTTCTTCATCATCACTCGAGTCTGAGCTGGAGTCATCATCTGAATCACTCCACGAACTATCTGCTACCAGGCCTCTGTCTTTTATGTGAGATTTCTTGTAATCCTTTTATTCTCTCTTCTTCTCAGACTTCTGTTTGTACTTTTTGAGATCCTCTCGTAAAGGCTTGGTACACTCTGCTATGAAATGGCCAGGCTTCTTACAGTTATAACACAAGTCTTTTTCATGTTCTTTGCTGCTGCTACTTTTGTTGAAGTTCTTCTTTGATTTCTAGTTACTACTTTTTCTAATGAACTTTCTTAGCCTTCGAGCAAGCAGGGTTATATCATCATCATCATCATCAGCGCCATCTCGGTCATCTTCTCCAGCTTCAATTGAAGCTCTAGATACATCCTCAGAAGCTTTAAGAGCAATAACTTTATCTTTTCTTTTATTCTCAGAAAGAGTTTTTGCTCTTTGATTCAGCTCAAGCTTGTAGGTAGGTAGATTTCCATAAAGCTTCTGCATAGTCATCTCGTGCAGATTATTTAACTCTTGGATAGTTGTGGTCATGGCATCCCACTTGCTTGGTAGTGCTCGCATGAATTTTATGTTAAAATATTTATTGGGATACACATTGCAATATGATCTTAGAGAGTTGAGAAGGATGTTGAATCTTTCAAATGTTGCCGTGATATTTCTCCAGGAACATGAGTGAACATTTCATATTGTTGAGTTAAATGAGATTGCTTATTTTCTCTGACTTCTTCTGTGTCCTCGTGCATCACAAACAGAGCTTCCCATACTTCTTTGGCAGTAGTGTAGTTTACAACATTCTCGAAGAGTTCATCTTCCAAAGCCATAAAGAGAATATTTTTAGCCCTTGTATCTAACTGCAAGCGCTTCTTCTCTTTCTCTGTCCACTCTTCACACATCTTTATGACCTTCTTGTTGGGATTGTATATTGTAGGAGCTAACTTAGTAGGAACATATGGACTAATGAGGACAACCTTGAATAGATTATCATCAATAACGTCCATGTACAGGCATACACACTTTCCAGTTAGTAAGTGGTTCGGAGACTGAATAACTCCTAATCCACTCTTTTACTTTATGAGCAAGAATTCCATTAAGAATTTAGTCACACATACAAGGACACTCTACCCTTTTCAAGCCCCACAGACTTGGATATTTAGTCAAAAAGACAAGGACACTAAGACCTCTTCAAGTCCAGTAGACTTGGATATTTAGTCAATAAGACAAGGACTTTCAGCCCTATGATGCTCTGTTGATTGATTTAGTTTTGAAAGGTGCTGCTAAGACGGCATTAAGATTTTCTTCTCAAGTACTTAGGAGCTTGAACTAGATATTTAGGATCATTGAGTTCAGTCTTTTTCTTTTGCAGAGTTTAGGCTTCTGATCAACGTCCGTCCTTCTTTTCAATTTGAATCCTTGTTACCTTTTATAATCTGCTAAAAATCTTCCCGTTGCTAGATGTCCGTTTGCATATTAAATGCTTAGATATTCTGGGTCCTTGATGTGGACGTTTTAAACCTAGGTGTCAGCTTCTTTTTAGCTTGCCTGTCACATCAGTCTGCTTTTTCACCTAACACCCTTGACATGTCACTTTCACCAACTTAGCTGGTAGACACATATTTTGATCTTCGATTTCAACCAAAGATGTTTGGTGGATACATCGAGACCTTCGAGATCCTTTGATACTTTTGATTATTAATCTTAAGTCTATGATGTTATTATGAAAGTAGTGTTGTACCTCTTTGGACCTATGCACAAAGGATTTGATTTATAGAAAAGTACACTTTTAGAACACAATATATATTCAATGATGTTTTGGAAAACAAGGTTTTCAAATCTCTAGTCAAATAGAAATCGAGGTCCTTTGATACTTTTATTTATTTATTATAAGTATCTATTCCTGAAATAATTTATTATTATTATAAAAGCTCTTTGCTATTCTGATTTGGAAATCGTTTTTGGTGATAATGTATGAAACAAAGTGCCAAAAAGGGTCGGACCATCATCGGGCATGAAAGCCATCTCGATGGACCCGAGCACCCACAATCATAATTTTTCACTGTCATGGGATCTTAAATTCGACTTCTCTGGACTAACCCCTCGAACTCATTTTAAGATTCGATATTACATGTACAACAATTTCACATTATTTAAGCATTACATTGTAAACAAAATGTCCATCGTGGGAATCAAGTCAAGATCCGATCATTAGATCTCGACCCCTGGGATTCCTAGGATCACATTAATATACTTAAAATGTATATACAACATGTCCTAAACCCGATAATAGATGATTTCATCGGTTGAAATCTCCATTACAAGCCATTAGGACCCCCTCATGATAAGTAGGTTTTATGCCTACTTATTATCTATCAACTTGCTAAGATTATGGCTTAATCTTAAGTATTTTAGTGTCTTTTGATGTGTTTTATTTTTATTTTATAGGTTGTGTTAAGGAAACTCAAATGGCATGGAATGGCATGGTATTGGCATAGAAATGGCTGGAAGGCAAGATGGAAAGCAGATGGTGGATTGAAGGTTGGAACTGGCATGTGAAGATGGAGCATGGCATGTGGAATTGTTGTGTCAAGTGAAGGTGCAAGATCTAAGGCAGCAAGCAAAGGGGCTAGCTGAATACACCAGTAGAAGAAGTGCAGCAGATTGCAGAAAACCAGTGCCGCGCGGTCGCGCCGACAAGAAGAACAAAAGCCGCTCGCCCGCGCCAGGTGGCAGCCGCACTGAAGATCAGCGCGCCCGCCCCCCAAATGACCTATGGGGTGGCGCTGCCGCGGCAGTCAAGGCTGTTTAATTTTGACTTTTCACTTAAAAATCTGCTGTAGCGTATTTTCCATATGAGGGTGTATTTGCAAGTTATGAGAAAAAGTTTTAATCTTTTTATTTTCCATTCTAGGGTTTTTTAAGAGCTAGAGAGAGTTCTTAGCTATAGTTTATCATTTTGGCTTCTCTCTTTACTCTTAGTAGATTTCAATTACTTAGGGTTTTGAATTGGGTCTGATTATGATCTTGAACTCAGCTTGAAGGCTTATTTTGGAAGGAGGATTATCAGATTTGCAATTTCCTTTTCTCTTATTCCCTTGGTTTCATTATTTGATCTCAATGCTTAGATCAAATCCCATAATGGTTATTGATTCAGAGATGAACTAATCACCATTATGGGACTCTAATGGAGCTTATTGTTTAATTCAGATCTATATGCCTCTTTGTTATGTGTGATTGATTATGTATGGATTGCCTAACATAGTTGTGTTTATTGTTTAGATGCTTGATCACCATCTACCTTAATAGTTTGTATGGAATTGAAAGAGGAAGTATAAACTCAGTTTTGGTCATGCTAGCATATGTTCATGAAATTTGCATGTAATAGATTTTGTAATTTGTAATCCGGATAGACATATACCGGCTTGCCATATATAGTCAATTGAGATGCTTGCACTTAAATCGATATTGCTTGTAAGTCACATAGGCATATAGTGATTTAGGTAATATTGATGTTCATATGAATTCTATCTCTTTTGTGGATTTTATGTGATATGGACTTGGTATATCGAAAGATAGCCAGTTCTCACCTTCGTGCTCTCGACTAGCAATCCGAAATAATTAATTAGGCATAATAAGAGGTGTATAATCTGAATGATGCATTAAGTGAAATTAGGATCCCATATCTTCCCAATTTGAATAATTCGTTTGTTACTTAGTTTTAGTGGATAATCATTTTAGTTATTAATTCACATCTTATTTACTCGTTTGAGCAGCCAGAAATAGCTATAAAGTTGTTGCATGATAGATTAGAGATAATTGCTTTTCTCTGTGGGAATGATCTTTACTTATCATATATTACTTGTTGACTGTGTATACTTGCACGTGTTTATGTCTATTTTGTTAACACCGAAACAAGCCAACAAGTTTTTGGCGCCGTTGCCGGGGATAAGTTGTTATTTTTATTACTATTGACATCAATTTAAGTTAAATTTGTCTGAATTGAACAATTCACACCTTATCTCATTTCTATTTTATTTTTATTTGTGTTTCAGGTACTTGTGGTTAGTATATGCACACTCATTCTACAAATTCTGCGTTGGTACTTAGACATGATAATATCAATGAGAAAGCTTGGAGAGCGAATACAAGTACTACTAACACACAAGAAGACACTGAACCACTGGTACAAATGGTAGTCGAGGAACATAGAGCGTTGAGAGACTACTCTATGCCAAAAATCAATGAGCTTTAGTCGAGTTTTGTCCGGCCAGCGATAGCAGCGAACACTTTTGAAATTAAACCAGGGATGATTCAGATGGTTCAGAACACAGTCCAATTTGGGGGTTTGCCTAACGATGATCCGAACGAACATCTTCTGAGCTTTATTGAAATTTGTGACATATTCAAGTACAACAATGTGTTGGATAATGCGGTGAAGCTTCGGCTCTTCCCATTTACTTTGAGGGACAAAGCGAGGAGCTGGTTTCATTCACTTCCATCAGGTTCAATTACCACGTGTGAGGATTGCGCACAAAAGTTTCTAGCAAAGTTCTTTCCTATGGCCAAAACAGCGAAAATGAGGAGTGCTTTATCTCAGTTTGAGCAACAGCAAGGAGAATCACTGTATGAGGACTTGGGAAAGGTATAAGGAGATGCTTAGAAAGTGTCCTCACCATGGGATGCAGATTGGATGGTGATCAATAATTTCTACAATGGTTTGGGATGGCAGTCGAGGCCATGTATTGATGCCGTCGCAGGAGGTGCTTTATGGGCAAAGAGCTTTGTGGAAGCATATGCATTTATTGAGACCATGGCGGCAAATGACTTCCAGAATTCGACAGCTAGAATGCCTCAACAAAAGGTTGACTAGGGTGTTGGATGTGGATGCCATCACGACATTATCAGCTAAAATGGCGGCAATGTCGAAGAAAATTGACTTTATGGCGGAAAACAAAGTTCAGCAAGTTGCTTTCGTATGTGAGTTATGTGCGGGATCACACCCGATAGAACAATGTGCTATCACTGCAGAGTCGGTTCAATTTGTCGGCAACTATCAAAAGCCACATAATCAATTTTGAACTCCTACCATCCAAATAATAGAAAACCATCCAAACTTCAGCTGGAGTAACAATCAAGGTGCTGAACAATACCAACCTCAACAACATTACCAACCATAGCAGTCTTATCAACATATGCACCTAAACTGTCTTATCCTCCCGGATTTCATCAACAACAACATCAACACCATCCAGCTCTACTCCACAACCAGAGAAAAAACTGAAATGGAAGAGCTTATGTTGATGTTAAAGAGTCAAGCGGTGGCGATCAAAACATTGGAGAATCAAATGGGCCAGATGGCCAATATGTTGACTGACAGACCGCAAGGGGACTCTACCAAGCAATACAGAGGCGAATCCAGAAAAAAGAGATGGGAAGGAACAGTGTCAGGCCATTACATTGAGGTATGGGAAGCATATTATAGATCTAGAGACTAGCGCGGCTGAGCCCCAGGAAGAAGGAAACCTGGCGTGGGCCCGCCCATATGCAGAAAACTCTGATACAACTTTAAATGATGGAAATGATGGGGAGCATGTAGTGGAGGCAGAGAAGCATGATAAAGCTGAGAAAACCAATGCTACACCACAAGTGGTCTACCCTCCTGCACCATACCCTCAGAGGCTCAGAAACATAAATTAGACAAATAGTTCGCGAAGTTCTTGGAGGTGTTTAAGAAACTGCATATAAACATTCCATTCGCAGAAGCTTTGGAACAAATTACAAGCTATGCGAAGTTCATGAAAGGCATACTGTCGAGGAAGAAGAAGCTAGAGGATTATGAAACAGTTGCCTTAACAGAAGAATGCAGTGCAGTATTATAACGAAAACTACCTCCAAAGCTCAAAGATCCAGGCAATTTTAGGATACCTTGCTCCATTGGAAAATTATCTTTCAATAAGTTCTTATGTGACTTGGGAGCAAGTATAAATTTGATGCCTCTATCGGTATTCACACAGTTGGGATTGTCGGCTCCTAAGCCGACAAACATATCATAGCAGCTTGCCGATAGGTCCATCACATACCCGAGGGGTATCGTAGAAGATGTCTTGGTGAAAGTAGAAAAGTTTATCTTCCCTGCTGACTTTATCATTCTGGATTTCGAAGAGGGCTACTGGGCAAACACTCATAGAGGTACAGAAGGGAGAAATGACAATGAGAGTTTAGGACCAAGAGGTTATATTTAATGTCTTCAAAGCTACGAAGTTTCCCACTGACGAAGAAGAATAATGTTTTCGGGTTTTTGTTGTCGACAGGGTACTGCATGAAGAGGTTGAACAATTGATGAGCATGGATCCATTAGAAAGTGCTCTACTGGGAGACTCTGACATGGATGATGTAGATGTTGTGGAGTATGTACTGCTTTTGAACACAATGCCACAGATGAGAAAGTTCAAGATTCCCATTGAACCACTTGGACATACTGAGTAGACATCGAAGCGACTCAAGCCTTCTCTTGAGATGCCTCCCACCCTTGACCTTAAACCTCTTCCTGATCATCTGAGATATGCATTTTTGGGGAAATCTTCCACGTTGCCGGTTATTATTGCTTCTGCCCTATCATCTGGCCAGGCTAGTAAGTTGCTGCGAGTGCTACGAGAATTCAATTCAGCTATTGGTTGGACCATAGCGGATATTAAGGGGATCAGCCCCTCATTCTGCATACATAAGATACTCCTGGAGGATGATAGTAAGCCGACGGTAGAGCAACAGAGGAGATTGAATCCTATAATAAAAAAGGTCGTCAAGAAGGAGATCCTAAAGTGGTTAGATACCGAAATCATTTATCCAATCTCTGACAGCTCATGGGTAAGCCCGGTGCAATGCGTTCTGAAAAAGGGGGCATGACAGTAGTGTCCAATGAAAATAATGAACTTATACCTACCAGAACAGTCACAGGGTGGAGGGTCTGCATGGATTATCGCAGATTGAACAAAGCTATAAGAAAGGACTATTTCCCTCTCCCGTTCATTGACCAAATGTTGGATAGGTTAGCGGGACATGACTACTACTGCCTCTTGGATGGTTATTCGGGGTATAACCAAATTGTTATAGCTCCAGAAGACCAGGATAAGACTACCTTCACGTGCCCATATGTTACTTTTGCATTTAGGAGGATGTTTTTTGGATTATGCAACGCTCCAGCCACATTCCAGAGATGTATGATGGTAATATTCTCCGATATGGTAGAGCAAAATGTGGAAGTTTTTATGGACGACTTCTCAGTCTTTGGAGACTCTTTCGACATATGCCTGGAGAATTTTGTTCTGGTATTAAAGAGGTGTGTTGAGACCAATTTAGTGTTGAATTGGGAAAAGTGCTATTTTATGGTACAGGAAGGCATTATATTGGGGCACAAAGTTTCAGGAAAAGGATTAGAGGTGGACAGAGCGAAGCTAGAGACTATTGAGAGCTTACCTCTACCAACTTCTGTGAAAGGGGTTTGTAGCTTCCTTGGGCACGCGGGATTCTATCGCCAGTTTCATAAAGGACTTCTCAAAGATCACTAAGCTACTATGCAGTTTTCTTGAGAAAGATGTCCCATTTAGATTCGATGACGAATGTTTAGCCGTTTTCGAGCACTTGAAGAAGAAATTGACTAAGGCACCCATTATCACAGCACCTGACTGGTCTCTTCCGTTTGAACTGATGTGTGATGCGAGTGACTTCGCTGTGGGAGTTGTCTTGGGGCAACGCAGGAACAAAGTTTTTTATGTCATCTACTATGCCAGTAAAACCCTGACGGATGCCCAACTGAATTACACTACCACAGAGAAGGAGCTTCTAGCGGTCGTATATGCATTTGATAAATTTCGGTCTTATATGATTGGCACAAGAGTAGTTGTATACACCGATCATGCTGCAATCCGATACTTGATATCTAAGAAAGATGCAAAGCCCCATCTCATTCGCTGGATACTTTTTCTGTAGGAATTTGATTTAGAAATCAAAGACAAAGAGGGGACCGAAAACCAAGTAGCTGACCACTTATCCCAATTAGAGAACCCGGGAAAGGACACAAATGATAAAGTGATGATTAATGAGTCCTTCCCGGACGAACAATTATTTATGGTGCAGCGAAATGCCATGGTTTGCGGACTTTGCAAACTTTTTAGTGAGCAACATTATCCCTTCTGATTTGACTAGACCCCAGAAGAAGAAGTTTTTACATGATGTTAAATGGTATATTTGGGATGAGCCTTACCTGTTTAAGTAGTGCGCCGATAGGATGGTCAGACAGTGCATCCCAGAAAGTGAGACGAACAACATACTTCAGGATTGCCATTCATCAGTCTATGGAGGACAGCTGCCAAGGTACTTCAGGCGGGCTTTTATTGGCCGACTTTGTTTAAAGATGCTTACAACTTCGTGCAAAAATGTGACCAGTTTTAGCGAGTGGGTAATATATCCAAACGGAATAAGATGCCTTTGAATATGATCCTAGAGGTTGAGATATTTAATGTCTGGGGGATAGACTTCATGGGGCCTTTTGTTTCATAGTGTGGAAATTTGTATATCTTGCTGGCAGTGGATTACGTGTCCAAGTGGGTAGAAGTAGCAGCCTTGCCTACTAATGATGCTAGGGTGGTCTTGCGATTTCTTCAAAAGAGTATATTCACAAGATTCGGGAGTCCTCGGGCTATCATAAGTGATGAAGGCACCCATTTCTGCAATCGACAGTTTACTGTACTATTGGCCAAGTATGGGGTAATCACCGTATAGCCACGGCTTACCATCCCCAAACGAACGGTCAAGCTGAGGTGTCCAATCATGAGGTAAAAAGAATCTTGGAGAAAATTGTCAATCCTACCAGAAAAGATTGGTCCCTTAAGCTCTATGATGCAGTATGGGCATACAGGACTTCGTACAAGACACCATTGGGTATGTCACTGTATCAGCTAGTATATGGGAAGGCTTGCCACCTTCCCATGGAACTTGAGCACAAGGCCTACTGGGCCTATAAAAAAGATGAACTTTGACTTAAAATCTTCAGAGGGAGAAGCGCCTTCTCCAATTAAATGAGTTAGATGAGTTCAGACTGCAGGCTTACGAAAACTCAAAGCTGTAAAAGGAAAAAGTGAAAAGGTGGCACGACCGCAAAATCCTAGGAAAGGAAATTTGAGCCAGGACAAGTGGTGTTATTGTATAACTCTCGTCTTAGAATCTTTCCTGGAAAGCTCAAATCACGATGGTCGGGCCCTTTCACGGTGAAAACCGTGTTTCCACATGGTGCAGTCGAAGATTTTCGATCAATACCCAGACAAACCGTTTAAAGTGAATGGACAGAGGTTAAAGCATTACTATGGGGGCGAAGTCGAACGATAGAAAGTCGCCTCGATTCCTTTCCACTACATGACCATTTCAGACAAAGTCAAGCTAATTGACTATAAACAAGCGTTCGATGGGAGGCACCCCATCATCTCTCTTCTCCCTTTCATATAATTCTTGTTACATTTCTCTATTATTTCCCTCCCCCTGTTTAATTCTAAGAATCATTAAAATTTTGAACAAATTTGGAGTTAGGAGCTTATTGCATATATATTTGGAGTTATAAGCATATTACATATACACATATATCGCATTTTTGAGGATTCACATATATATGATTCACTTATATGACATTTTTGAACATTCAAACGTACATACATCTTATATAGTCAAATTTTGAATATGGAATCAAGTTATATCTCATTTTTGAATGCTATATGTGCAGGAGAGAAATTACATATCAGTTGCTGCTTAGTCTTCATGATTTGTTGCAAACAAATCACTGCTGGGCTCAGGGCAGCGCGGACCGCGCCAACCTCAAGGCAAAAAGCAGGGCTGTCTCGCCAATATACAGAGACCAGAGAGCAGTTCTAGGTATCAGAGTGGTCGCGCCCCACTCAAAGCATAACCTGGCGTGCCTGCGCTTGACCCCAAAATCCTGCCGATTTTAAAGTTTTAAAAATCAGATTTTAGCCTTAACTTTATATAACCGACCCATTCCTTATAACTTATGTTATAACTACAACCCTCTCATACACAGCCCTCTCCTATACAAACTTTATCTCTCTCTCAAATACTACACCATTCCAATTCCTATTCTACTCCCATGAACCCTAGCCTCCACTAATCACTCCATCTTCTCTATAAAACCTAACCATCACCTAGCCACTACCACCACATCATTCCAATACACTTCAAGCATCTAACTAGGGTTTGCTATACAGACTTCAGAGGAACTCTTGGGGGTTCAATTCTCATTAATTAGGGTTTGCAAAAGGAATTTAGAGGAATTTAGATCAATCTTTAGAAGCTAGGGTTTGTCCAATCAGATTGAAGAGGCTAAGTTTGGGGGTTGTTCTTCAAGTTCATAAGTTAGGGTTTGTAAAGGAAAATTGCTAAAATTTTCATGGGTCTAAAGAGAGCACGTTCTGTCACGCCTGAATCGCCCTCTCAAAGTAGCCACGGCGAGGACATTGTGGACTTGACCAAGTTCATCAGCCTCGCGGCGTAAACTGAGTATTATAGGATTGCAGCTAAGACATTTGTGAAGGAGCGTGGACTGAAACTAGACAAGACGGATGGCTAAATGCTAGAGATGATCAGAGATAGGGCCTAGTTTGGAGTTATCGGAACGCCCGTGCCTGCTCCGATGGCCATAGTTCGTGAATTCTTTGCAAACGCCAAGGAGACATAGAGCGGCTTCTCATTCGTCTGGGGTTTGCAAGTCGATTACCTGTCCATTGGCGATTAGTGAGGTCTTCAATTTGCCTTCACTCCCGGCTGGCCGAGTAAATTGGGTTGAGGAGGAGAGTTTCGAGACAGATTTAGACAGGGTGATTACCAACTTGTGCGTGCCTGGCACTCAATGGAATTATAAGCAGGGTACTGATACAATGACCAATTTCCCTAGCTCAGCATTGAACAAATATTCAAAGGCATGGAACCTGTTCATATGCTCCAATCTGATGCCGTCCACTCACCAGCATAACATTCCGGCAGAGAGGGCAATTATTCTGTGGGGAATCATTACTGGAAAATATATAGATATTGGGCACTTGCTCCATCAGAATATGCTGCACTTCATGAGAGGTAGTACCACCAGTAGTATTCCACATGCATCAGTGGTGGCACATCTGTGTGCTCAAGCAGGACTTTATTGGGAGGACGAACAGGTCAAGATGCCGAGCCAGGACATCAATCACGCCACCATTAAGAAGTTTGAAGATTGGGCTGGTGGCAAGGCACACCCACAAGGAAAAGGATTTATCTTACTGACTCCACCACCAGTATCTCCACCACAGCCAGCAGAGGCAGCCGCTCCTCTTCCAGCCACTGAAGCGAATCAGGATTGTAGGATAAGAATATTGGAGAGGAGGATGGACGCGTTGCATGGAAACTTCACAGCATTTGCCAATGGGCTATCTCATTCCTTGGCTGAGGCTTTTGAGCAGTATGGATCGATGGTGGAGTGGCCAGTCTTTGGTTCTGCCATGCCTTACCCGCAGCCAGATTCACCACCCGAGTCGGGTGGCCATGTCGATACATAGGGGAGTTTCTTTACCCTTTATCTCCAATGAAGACATTGAAGTTTTTAAGTTTGGGGGTATTGGGGTTATAGTTAGTAGTAGTGCATATAGCTAGTTGCATATAGTTAATTGCATGTTTAGTTTACATTGTAGTATTTATTAGTTAAATTTTGCATGATTTTTTTTCAGTTTTCTTTTGTTTTGTTTATTTAGTATGTGTTTAGTTGCATTGAATAGCATAATCCCATGTTTTAAGTCTGTTGAATTCCAGTCTGGCCAATAATGATATTGAAATGTTTAAGATTTTTGAACTCAGTTGATAACTTAAACTTAGTTATAATTTCATACATGATGTAATCTATGCCTGTTGCTTTGATGTTACCGGATAACACGACATTGTTATTAATTGCTTGTTGGTTAGATTAACACATGCTTGTCTTCTGAGGGAAAAAAATTTGTTTTTAATGATAGAATTGTGCAGCAAAATGAATAATGACCTTAATGACACAGAAATGCAAGTTTGGGGGAAAACATTGGGTATGTATGCTAAAAAGAAAAAGAAAAAAAAAGGAAAAAGAAAAACAAAAAAAAATAAATTGAGAAAAAGAAAAAAAAATAGAATAAACGCCTTGGCTAGCTAAGTCTTGTGGCCTTTGATACTCGAGCAAGTACGCCCTAGGGGATTGTCTCTACACCCAGCGCCCTAAAGCCTTATGGTTTGGGAGTCGTTAGTCGAAAGCTCGTTAAATGGGTATCATTAAAAAGCTTAAGAGGGCTTAGCATTGCACAGTCGGGTGTAACCACGGAAAAGTGCGAATATCACCCCCGTGTGTGAATAAAAGCATAATAAACCCTTTGTTGTACCTTAGCTTGTATTGATATGTTGGATTGGTTGTTGTTCATATATATGCAAAGTTTTTGACTTAAAACCTCAGTTTTTCTTCCTTAGAAGTATAGCATGTGGAATCTTCACCTCTATCAAGCTTATTTGTGATATAGCACACACACACTACATCTTAGCCACAAGTTGTGATTGTCGAATTGTATGTCCTTATGACTTTAGCTTGGTTGATGCTTTGTTCATAGTTCTTGTTATTTCTCCGAGGCACATCTTATTGGAATTCATAACATGGCTGAATTTTGGGATTCATTTTCATATTAGTTTAGTTACATAGCATGTAGTGTGCATTTGTGTTTGTTGCTTGAGGGCAAGTAATAGTTCAAGTTTGGGGGTATTTGATAAGTAGGTTTTATGCCTACTTATTGTCTATCAACTTGCTAAGATTATGGCTTAATCTTAAGTATTTTAGTGTCTTTTGATGTGTTTTATCTTTATTTTATAGGCTGTGTTAAGGAAACTCAAATGGCATGGAATGACATGGTATTGGCATAGAAATGGCTGGAAGGCAAGATGGAAAGCAGATGGTGGATTGAAGGTTGGAACTGGCATGTGAAGATGGAGCATGGCATGTGGAATTATTGTGTCAAGTGAAGGTGCAAGATCTAAGGCAGCAAGCAAAGGGGCTAGCAGAATACACCAGCAGAAGAAGTGCAGCAGATTGCAGAAAACCAGTGCCGCACGGCCGCGCCGGCAAGAAGAACAAAAGCTGCGCGCCCGCGCCAGAAGGCAGTCGCACTGAAGATCAGCGCGCCCGGGCCCAAATGACCTATGGGGTGGCACGGCCGAGCCAGTCAAGACTGTTTAATTTTGACTTCTCACTTAAAAATCTGCTGTAGCATATTTTCCATATGAGGGTGTATTTACAAGTTATGAGAAAAAGTTTTAATTGTTTTATTTTCCATTCTAGGGTTTTTGAAGAGCTAGAGAGAGTTCTTAGCTATAGTTTATCATTTTGGCTTCTCTCTTTACTCCTAGTAGATTTCAATTACTTAGGGTTTTGAATTGGGTCTGATTATGATCTTGAACTCAGCTTGAAGGCTTATTTTGGAAGGAGGATTATCAGATTTGCAATTTCCTTTTCTCTTATTCCCTTGCTTTCATTATTTGATTTCAATGCTTAGATCAAATCCCATAATGGTTATTGATTCAGAGATGAACTAATCACTATTATGGGATTCTAATGGAGATTATTATTTAATTCAGATCTATATGCCTCTTTGTTATATGTGATTGATTATGTATGGATTGCCTGACATGGTTGTGTTTATTGTTTAGATACTTGATCACCATCTACCTTAATAGTTTGTATGGAATTGAAAGAGGAAGTATAAACTCAGATTTGGTCATGCTAGCATATGTTCATGAAATTTACATGTGATAGATTTTATGATTTGTAATCTGGATAGACATGTACCAGCTTGCCATATGTAGTCAATTGAGAGCTTGCACTTAAATTGATATTGCTTGTAAGTCACATAGGCATATAGTGATTTAGGTAATATTGATGTTCATATGAATTCTATCTCTTTTGTGGATTTTATGTGATATGGACTTGGTATATCGAAAGATAGCCAGTTCTCACCTTCGTGCTCTCGACTAGCAATCCGAAATAATTAATTAGGCTTAATAAGAGGTGTATAATCTGAATGATGCATTAAGTGAAATTAGGATCCGATAGCTTCCCAATTTGAATCATTCGTTTATTACTTAGTTAATTTTAGTGGATAATCATTTTAGTTATTAATCCACATCTTATTTACTTGTTTGAGCAGCCAGAAATAGCTATAAACTTGTTGTATGATAGATTAGAGATAATTGCTTTTCTCCGTGGGAACGATATTTACTTATCATACATTACTTGTTGACCGTGTATACTTGCACGTGTTTGTGTCTGTTTTGTTAACACTGAAAAAAGCCAACACCTCACCTCTAGATATAGATCTAGGGCTCTACGGGGTGACCGGGACTGACCAAAAGCAGTTAAATGACTTGATTTACTGTAGATCTAAGCCGATCTAGCTTGTAGGTTAGGGCTTTGAGCTCCATAACCAGTTAAAAGTGCTAGATCCGGCTAGCTCTAGGTAGATCTAGTAAATGGACTTGGTTTCTAACAATATATATAGAAAATAACCGGTAGAAATTCTAGATCTACCAACTTCAATACGATGTATATGTAAAATAACAAGTCTAACTATATGTAAACAATATATAAGATAGATCTAATATATTGAACAAGTTTTACAAAGGTATACCTGCGGCTGGGTCCCGTGGACCTCGTCACCTCGAAGTTTGTTCCTTCTGTGTTGGTCCGATGAAAGTTGAGTTTCGTATCCAAAAATCCAGAAAGTCCTTAAGGAACGCTGTGAAATTAGGTCGAGTCTGACTGAATCGAAGTCCGGAAAGATGATGCAATTGGCTGAAGGGTATCTTTCGGTTCCCGAGGGTCGTCAATTTGCTCATCTTGGATAGCTCGCAGTTCAGCAGTTGCTGTGGTGACTTCTTATGGTCACATTCTCAGCTTTGCGATCCTTTTTCTGTCCGCGTCGTGCCTGGGCGTTGTTTGCACTTTGATTTCTCCACGTGGTTGTGTGACGCCCCCAGATCCGAGTCCCTCTCCAAACCTCAGATCCGGTTCGCCACGATACTCCGATCGTTAAATATTTATATCATTTATTCATAACTTAATGAATATAACTTCGATTATTACAATTCAAAATATGTTATGATTCACTCTATTCGAATTACGGTATAAACTTTTACATCTTAATTCGATATCCTCTAGATATCGATAGTACAACTTTACAACTCAACATATATTAAACATTGTAAACTACTATCATGTACATCTCCTAGAACCTAAACATGGTTCAAGATCATAACATTAGATAATTAAATCAATATCCTTGCGATACTATGAACTCTATCAATCAAGTAGCACGTAACTTCACCGTGAGTCCTTAACCTGCAAAAATGGTTATTTGCAAGAGTGAGCTCGATAGCTCAGCAGTTTTAACAGTTTTCATGCATCACATAGCATATAATATCATGCTCAGTTCATGCATTCATAATCATTTAATATTTACTACGCATGTTAACTCTCACATAACAGGCATAGAGATTAACTTCATAAGCATATCATCAACGATCAACTTTCAAATTTCATACATATTTCATATGCATTCCATATATAAATCAACACTCTCATAGCATAATACAATTTAATTAACAGTTATCGAATTCATATATCAAATAGGAACTGAAAGACTTACCTGGTTCGTAGTTTATCAACTACGACTTAACTGCTTATAGCTATCTGCACTTCGTGTATTCCTACACAATTATATAATCATGGATTCATACCCATCAGTCATACATTTCATACGCTCTTAATATAAGAACAAATTGTATATCATTTTCTAACTTGGTTTCATTTTACTTTAACTTAGGATAACCATGAGACTAGCTCATTCTCCTTTCATGTTCATCTAAACACTCTTGTTTCATATCTTGTAGTCCTTAAGGAAAACATATAACCATACTCAAGTCCAAGTAGTTAACAAACTGCTCTTGGCAACTCTGCAGAACGGCGCGGTCGCGCTACTCCCTACCAGAACCAGAATTGAGCTTTTCATTGCTCAGTTTAGTCCTAGCATACTATGCATTCTGATACATACTATAAAAATACACCAAGTAGGTTTTGGTCTTTCTTCAAATTCATATTCCAACTATTTAGTTTTTTGAATCACGTAGCTCTATGTTGAATTATTTAAATCAACAAGGCTTAACAACTTCTTTTAACAAAGGGTTATCGGTATAAGTATTTAAACCATATATTGCTACTAATAAGCCCTTAATGCGTATGCTCACATGTATCTATCTCATTTACATAGACATAGCATAGTACATTACTTGAAAACTTATTTTAAACCATGTTTTAAAGGTCTAATTCATGCTTAGCTAGATGATGAACATATTCGTCACGTCTAGAGGCATAAAGTGTCCTAGCATACATGCTTGAAAGGTCATAAATTTTTTTACACAATATTTAAAACTATTAGTCCTCAAACTTCTAAGTTTTCCTTCAAAACATTTTAAACCGAGCTATAACAATCTAGTGTATGCAAGGTAACTTAACAACAAGCTATGTTTCCTACTCATATACATAAGCTCCAAGGTTAGATTTCAAAGGACACTAAATTCATCAAGTTTCATTTCATAAACTTTAAGTTTTCTTTGAATATTTCATGTCAAACCAACTAATACCATTCACTACATGCATGGAAATTTTAGGTCACATGTTAGACTCATTTATGCACTTATTAGAGTTAAACTAGCATGCCCATTCTGTCAGATTACACAAAAAGTTGGATTCCATCTCTGTAGATCGGCGGCGCCACGCTGCATTTGTACTAGGGAGTGGCACGTCCGCGCCACTTCGGTTGCAGTCTAGGAGACTTTCTGCAATTGCAGAGCTCAATCCCAAATTTTGAATTTCTTTACGAAGACTTCTTACAACCAACACACATTGCTTTTATAACATGTATATAACTCTACTATCACTTCTATGTCAATTTGAAATCAACTTATCAAGAATTTCAATAAATTTTCTAAGATTTTATCAAACTTGAAACTCAAGAACATGTTAGGTAATGTTACCTCTTGAAGCTTTGAATTACACCACTATATTCACTTTTCAGATTGCTCTACCAATCCTCACCAACACACTCTCTATATGAACTTACCAAGAATTTAGCAACTTGAATTTGTGTGGAGGAGCTTCTAATTTATAGAAAAATCATTACCCATACCAAGTCATTGCCTTAGAGTTCTAACCCAATAGGAAGTGGGAGAAGCCATTGGGCAAAGAGAAGTTGGTAGGAGCGGTTGCAATTCACTATTTGAGCCATTTTCTCCCTCATCATCACCATCATTCTAGCCATTATCAACTCCTTAGCTAGCCTTCTTGTTCAATGTATGGGAATAGGATAGGCCAATGGCCTATACACGGCTGTTATAAGAAAAGGGACACTGATTTTGGGACAAGCTACATTACTCCTTTACTTATCAGTAAAATGGACTTGCAAGCTTATATCTAATAACTTAATGTTATTACCATATGATAATTTAGGATCACACATATATCCAATCATATAATCCATGCACATTTGACAATACCAGGTATAGTTTGATTGAGTAGTGTCACACCACATTATTATAAACTTTATTATTTCACTTATACTTAATCATTGAAATAATTATTAAAAATAATTATTTATTTAGTTTAATTTAATATCTTTCATAAAGTACACATTAATGTACCACGTATAACACATTGTCACATAGGTCCATTTATGTAACTCATGTGACTCATTCACTTTACCATATAGTTTCCTATATTATATAGTTACCTTGAAGTGTCACACTTCATTTCATATCATATAGATGTAGCTACTATATAACATATAATTGCATATCATTAATTCACATAATAATACTAATTAATTCTTTTAATTATTCATTTATTAAATTATTTAATAAATGATTATTCCATCACTTTGCCACACTAGGCACGTCTCACAAGCTTAAATTAAGCTCATCATTACTTACATCACTTAATCATCTCATAATCTTATTCATTTCCACCACATTACTTACTTATAACATGTTCAATTTACTTAAAACTATTACATCTCAAGGTTCACATAAACACATATGTCGTGAACGAAAATATTCAAATATTATTTATAACATTTACGGTAATATAGTAACTCAAGTTATTTAGTAAATTAAAATAACTTAGTTTTCTTTTATAACTTTAACCCTCTTGGAAATACATTACTATTATAAAAATTATGTATTTCGCCATAACATGACATAAAATATTTTTATCACGTTTTCTCCAAATATAGGCATTAATTATAATAAAATGATTTACTCATTTTCTCAAGATACTATATTAATATAATATCTATGTCTTATTAAAATAATTACATGTACGGCACATGTACACATATTATATATAGAAAATAGATAATAAGTTTATTTTCTATTATGATAAATTATTTCTATCAATTTATTTACATATAGCAAATATATTTTAATATATTTACCATATTATTTATTCATACATATTACCTCATACAAAGCTATATGAGGTAATATCATTATATAAAATAATATCCTCTCTTTATTAAAATAATTCAATATTAGAATTTATTTTAATATCCTTTATTAGAAACATACGATAATTGTTTCTCTTTCCTTTCCATAAATTGTCCCAAAATAATTTCTTCAATCTATACATTTTAGCCATATATCAAATATCAATTAATTCTCTAACCAATATTTATCTAAAGGTATATTGGTTTTCTTCTCTCTTTAACAACGTATATATTTTATTAACGTTATTCAGAACATTAAACTCTTACACATATTACCATGCTAAGTAATATATATAAAAAGTACTAACTATAATTACATACTCAACACATATATTAATTCACCATTTACTCAAGTGAATTAACACCTGTACTATCACCACTGTCAAGTAAGGTTTTAATATTCAAATTATATTATTTCATAATATAACCTTCAATTTAAATTAACCAATATTTATTCTTATTAGTTAATTCTCATAATTAACTAATTAATGCTTTGCTATCTCAATCCATCAATGGACAACTTAAGCACTAATTATATCCTATATTACATCATACTAGTCACTAGTATATATATTCAAGAAAATGGTGATTATTCATTAAAGATATTTAATGGCACCAACTTACTATGATAAAATTATTTAATATCAATAGATAAATCTTATCTGTCGACGTTGGGCAAAATTCCTGCTCCTTTTTGTTGAAAGAGAAGTCTTTTTCTTTGGTTTTGTTTCCCTTCCTCTCTTATCCGGGGGAAAAAAAGAGAGGAATGCCCATATTTCCTAAATTGATATTATTCTACCCTTTCGCTTTCGCTATGCCTTTGGGGATTCTGTTTAAAGGGTGAGTTTTTAGGAAATCGGTACCAACATAAGTGTCGAAGATTTTGAAAAGATTGATTTTATTTTGATGATTGGACCAAATGAGACAGAGTCGCCAGTTGGTATGGTTTAAATGGATGTACCAACTCATCCGAGTTTTAATGGTTTTTTCACAGGATGGTCCAATGCGTGACTCCAAAAGATTGGTCTTGAAACCCGAGATTAGTGGAATTTCGGGGGCTAGGTTAAGCGAGGGGAAGGTGGTAGGCACCCCCCCGACTCCCGTGCAAGCACGATACCGCATCTTATTGATTTTCTATGTATAAATGTGTGTGTGTGTATGTATGTATGTGTGCATGTTTTATTTCGAAAGCTTTATTAGTTTTTTACTAAGTCTTTATTTTGGGTGACTTGAAAGTAGTGTTGTACCTCTTTTGCGCCTAGGTACGAAGGATTTGATTTGATTTGATAAAAAGTTCATTTTTAACAAGATATATGAATTAAAATGAGGTTTTAGAAAGTAAGATTTTCAAATATTTTACCTGACTAGGAATCGAGGACTTCGATACTTCCTTTTATTCTTTACGTTTATTACGCGATCTACCCTGAATCGCTTTATTATGATTGAAAGCTCTTTGCGATTTTATTAGAAATCATTTTGATGATATGCATGCAAAAATGTTAAAAAAAGGTCGGATCATCATCGGGCATGTAAGCCATCTCGATGAACCGAGGTCCCATAATTAAGGTTTTCATTATCACGGGATCTTGAATCCGACTTCTCGGGACTAACCCCTCGAGCTCGTTTTCAAGATCCAAATATTACATATACAACGATATTTACGCTATTAAAACATTACAACAAAAAAAACCAGTCCGTCGTGGGAATCAAGTCGAATCCATTCAGGGATCTCAACACCGGGATTCCTAGGCTCACATTATTTGTGCAGGATTACATATATACAATATCCTCGGCTTTGATATTAGGTGATTTCATCGGTTGAAATCATTGTTTTAAGCCATTTCGGACCCCTTTCGCTTCTAAATATAGATTTAGGGTTATACGGGGTAACCGGGACCATTTAAAGCAATAAATCCATAGATCTACCATGAATCTAATCCAATCTAGCACACGGGTTAAAGCTTCATGCTTAATAACCTCACAAAGGCTAGATTCGACTTAAATCTAGGTAGATCTAGCCTCAGCGATCGATTTACAACGTAATAAGCACAATATAACTGATAGAAACGTAATATCTACCAACTATTACATAATATGCTTAAAATACAACAAGTTTAACTATATTCAAACCAGATATATCATTAATCTAGTATTTGAACAACATTTATAAAGAACGAAGCTAGAAAGTGCGTCGTTTCACTTTGGGGGACGCATGAACAAGCGTTTTAACTCCCGTGGCCAACGTGGAACACTCTTGAGACTTCAAGTAGGTACTATATGAGATGATTAAGCTTTAAGTTGGTATAAACAAGTTCCACCCGAGACTCTCTCTCTAGAATGTCTTTTCTCTCTCTAAAAATTCTATCTCCCTCTCTACAAATGAACTAGTGGGGGTGTTGTAACCTGCCCGAGCCAGCCGCATATATACATGCGGCCAGTCTCAGGTATGGATACGACTAGGCTAGGTGGGCCCCACACTCTCTACAGGTACTTCTTCGGTCCTGGTTCGGCAGAAGTTGACCTCCACAGCTCGACCTTTCGGACAGTCTTTGAGGAATGCAGCGGGAAAAGATCGAGTCTGACTGAATTAGGGTTTGGGAAGTCGATACTCGTAGCTGAGATATCCTCCAGGTCCTGATATCAGTTAGCTGGCTTATCTTTGATGGCTCGCCGTTCGAGGTTTACTGAGGTGGTTTTCGGTGAACACTGTCTCAGCTCGGCGATCCTTGCTCGGTTTGCAATAATCATTGGTCCTTTGCATCACTCCCGGGGTTGTCTCCGAGATGACCTGGCTTTTTTGCCCTACCTCGGGGTTGTCTCCCAAGTACAGTTACGCTTCTGCCCTTCTGCAAGGTTAGTACAAAGAAAGAAAAATTTTGAGTGTCTATAGATGCCCCTCTTTGTCATGTTCATGCAATGTAATGGAATGAACATGACAAAGATTAATAGACACAAAAAATGTAAGACAAGGCATATCTGATGATGAAATGTCATGTATAACAGATGTAATGATATGTAAGATTAGAAAAGGGTTACTCCCCCCCTGCCGGGGAAGTTAAAGATTACATTGTCGGGATTAAGCCGACCTGCGCTGGATTGTAGTCAACGGATTGCACTATCAGGGTTATGCCGATGCCTTCACTGGGTTGTAATAAACGGATTACATCATCAAGGTTTTGCCGATCTGTGTTGGGTTATTGTCAACGGATTACATTATGATGGATTTGCCAACCTGCGTTGGGTTGTTGCCAACGGATTACATCATCGGGGATTTGCTTACATACGTTGGGTTGTTATCAACGGATTACATCATCGGGGATTTGCCGACCTGCGTTGGGTTGTTGCCAACGGATTACATCATCGGGGATTTGCCGACCTGCATTAGGTTGTTGCCAACGGATTACATCATCGGGGATTTGCCGACCTGCGTTAGGTTGTTGCTAACAGATTACATCATCGAGGATTTGCCGACGCCTTTGGTAGCTGTCGTTAGCACTACTAAATTTACCACACTTTTACTTTAAAATTCAAACAATTAGCACAGTAGTAAGCAAGGATCGATCCCACAGAGAGTGATTTGTTTTATATTTATCCTATGATTTCTAATTAAAGGGGATTTTGAATTGATTATTTAAATTAACAAGAATAAACTAATAAGAATTAACAATGAATAAAAAGCTTAAGTTCTTCAGTTCAGTATCACCTTTTTACAACAATAGATTAATCAAGTGCAACATTATTTACCCTTCAATGAAACTAATAGCCCTAGGTAACAACAAGCTCTGCTACCCGAAACTCCCCTTAGATTGTCACTCAATGAAACAAGCTCTTCACAAGATTCTAACCATTATATAACCTAAAACAAGCTCTCTAGATTTAATATAACAGCAGCATTAAGAACTAGAAAATTAGACTATTCCAAGCAACAAACACATAAGTTCGGATTGTTTAACCTGTTTCCTGATAACCTTAACAATACACAAAAGCTTGTCCATAATTAGTATCACTAATTTGCTACTTGTGATGAAGACAGATATCAATTACACGTAATACCAATCTTAATCTAGCAGATGATATCAATTCACTAATTTAATCCTGCAGAATCACGTTAGTAAATTGAATAGCATAAAAGAAGTTAAAATAGATTATCAGAATAAATCTCATGCAAGAAGGAATAAATAAAATAAACTTGATCAAACAGTTAATTATGAATAAGGTTCAACTTCCATTCAAAACTGAATTGAATGAATTATCTCATGTCTCCAAATAATCCTAGATCTTATATGAAAGAGGAAAAGAAGATGCAAAATATAAGAGAATATCGATCCCCTTTTTATGTTCCTCTCAATACCTTTTATAACACAAGAATTGCAGCCCTAATATTTGTCTTGCTATTGCCCAAAATCTGAGTCATGAATGGAAATTTGTTGCTGACATGCCTCCCCGCCCCAGCGGGGGTTCATAGGCCAACTGCCCCGCCCCAGCAGGGCATACTACTGTCCGGCTGCTCTATTTTGCAAAGGAACCGTGATCTGCTAGGCTAAGGAATTCGTGACCTGCTATAATTGAGAAATTGATTTGCTTTGCATGTTCCTACATCTTAATTGATTAACTTCCTTGCATGCTACCCAATTTGTGGGCCCATGTAATTCCCTCTTTTGCCAGCTGCTCAATTGCCGAATTTTGCCCACATGATATGCTATTCCTTTAATTACATTCCTTTTGTAAGTTGGCTAATTTCTCAAGCTACTAACCAATTTGTGACGCCCCCAAAATAGGTCCAGTCAACCCAAACCATTCTGAGTTGCCAAACACATGGTACAGAATCCAAATACAATCTTTTATAGCACAAGGTCGTGAAAAATACGACCAGACACTGTGACTGTCAATACAAACATCTAGAAAATATAAACATTCAACTAAGTCCTCATTATAATTATTATCACACTACATAAAAATAGTGAGGACTACTACTGCTCTAACTCGGACCATCACTCTGTCCCCCGACTCGTCCCTGCGACATTCTCATTTCCTGAAGAGGACAATAGATAAAAAGGGTGAGCTCAACTAGCCCAGTAAAGAATATTATTACTAAGATAATAAAGAATAATTTATCGTTAGTCTTCAACAAATCAGATAAAATATTATGGACCACAAGTTTTAGATCACCAACTGCAGTGGAAATAACAATGCATCAGAAGAATTAAGTAGGAAATAATGTCTACTATCTTCTATGATTTGAAAGTCCATAATCAATATTTTATCCCTGTAACATCAATCAATATATATCTTGAATCAAATATTCATTTTCGCACTACGGGCCAAAGATATTCATCAGGTAATCATTCATCTTTGCACTACAGGCCAAAGATATTCATCAAATAATCATCCATCTTTGCACTACAGGGCAAAGATATTCTTTTGTATCACCATTTAAGACTGAAGATGATGAAAAATATTTTAAAGAACGAATCTAGTGAGATAAAGGACAAAAATTAGGGATTCGTAATTTAGTTTATCCAAGTTCAAAAATACTCCATAATAATTAATTGTGGAGCAAAATTCAAGAATGAAGATCAAAACATGGATCCAATCAAAGGTAGGAACCATAATAGCCAACTTGGACAAAGAAAAGAAAATTTAATTTTTCTGTGAATAGTACCGTATTCGTGAATAGTGCCGTATACGTGAATAGTGCCGTATACGTGAATAGTAACTCCAATATGAAAAGGTAAAAATTTCACAATAAAATTCATACCAATATTTCAGTGTCATGATATTGAAAGAAATAACATCATTTTTGAAAAAAAATAACATCCCTTACCTCAAAAGAACAGTACTTCGAACTGGAATATCGGATATAATACTGAAAGAAACTTGCACTGAATAGTAACACTCAAAGTATCGAAATACTCAAAACAAATATGCTCGATATTATAGAGAGAGAAAACTTCTAATTCTGGTGTGATTTTCAAATTCTAACTAAGCATCCTATTTATAGAAAAATGCTTAGAACGCCAAAACATAAAATTTAATAAAATAATATTTAAAAAAAAAAATTCACGCCCACCTCTTGACTAAAATCCATCAACCACTAGTGGGGCCCACCTCATATTAAAAAAATGTTTTTCTTAAATAATTATTTTTAACCCAAAAAATCACTTCTGACCCAAAATTCTAGAACTTCAATAATTCATGAAAAATAACCATTTTATCAGAAAAATACAAATCTTATGTCCTTTCCATAGAAAATTTAATTCTCTACAACTTTGTAGAAGAAAGGTTTTTCAAATTCCAAACATAAATTGTCCGAAATCTATAAACGGATGATTTTTCACACCAAAATATTGAGAAAAACATCTCATATTACTGATTCCTTCTTTTATATCAACAAAAATAAATATTTTATTATCATATAAATTAATAATTAATTATTCACAAATAATATTACAGAACTACAATATTGACAACTAGGTCGTTCCCAGGAAAAAGGGGGCCTTCCGATAAGGATTTCTCCTTATTGGCGCGCAATTAAATAACCCCTCCTAGACAGAACTTTCTAAGACATTGCCAATAATGTTATCTAATAATATTATTCAAATAATATGAATTATTGATCTAATAATGAGAAATACTGTGCAATAACAATTATTGAATTAACAATAATATAAAAATACTGTGCATTACCGTGTGCTACTGTACAACAACGCGTATTACTTTACTTTACCCACCGGGTATTCCAACAGTGTTAACAGTAACAACTACGCCGTTATTTATAAAAACTTATTCTTGTCGTTTTCTTCATCCGACAGTTTTTCGTTATGGGGCTCATAAATAGCTGTGCTGTCGTACGAATATTTTCCGACAGCAAGAATATTCCACGACCAAACGAATATTCCCCGACAACAATGAATATTTTATAACCACTTGCTTATTTAAAATATTTGTGCATTTTACCCATAAAATTCCACATTATAAAATTAACCCCTGATTATTTCAAAATAATATATATAGAGAAAATTTAATTTTTTATTCATAAAAGTTGGGGTCTTACAACCTCCCCTCCTTATGAAATTTCGTCCTCGAAATTGACGTGCGTACCTGGTGTTTCGAAAAGGTGAGGATACCTCGCTTTCATTTCCGATTCCAACTCCCAAATCATTTCCTCAATAGCGTGGTTCCTCCACAAAACTTTCACTTGTGGTATAACCTTTGTGCGTAGGACATGCTCCTTCCTATCCAAAATCTTGACTGGTACCTCCTCATACGTTAAATCTTCAGCTATCTCGTCCCGTTCTAACTAAATAATGTGGTTCGGGTCTTTCACATATTTACGTAACACGGATATGTGAAACACGTTATGAACACGAGACATGCTTGGAGGTAAAGCGAGTCTATAGGCCACATTTTCTACTCGGTCAAGAATCTTAAATGGACCAATGAATCGTGGATTGAGCTTTCCTCTCTTGCCAAACCTCGTAATTCCCTTCCATGGAGCAACACGTAACAACACATGGTCCCCAACATTAAATTCTACGTCCTTTCGATGAAGATCCGCATAACTCTTTTGTCGATCCTGTGTCGTTTGTAAACGTTGTCGGATCATTTGGATCTTTTCTGTAGTCATACGTACCAACTCTGGTCCCAACAATGTTGCCGCACCCACTTCGTCCCAACACACTGGAGAACGACACTTTCTCCCATACAATGCCTCAAATGGAGCCATGCCTATACTTGCCTGATAACTGTTGTTGTAAGAGAATTCCACCAATGGTAGGTACTTATCCCAACTCCCTTTGAAGTCTAGAACACAGAGTCTCAATAGATCTTCAAGAGTTTGAATAGTCCTTTCCGATTTCCCGTCCGTCTCAGGATGATATGCCGAACTGAATCGTAAATTCGTGCCCATAGCTTTCTGCAAACTAACCCAAAATTATGAAGTGAATCTTGGGTCATGATCCGAAACTATGGATACTGGCATGCCATGCAATCTCACAATCTCATTCACGTACATACGAGCAAGACGTTCAAGGGAATAGGTCTCCCGTATCAGCAAGAAATGAGCAGACTTGGTTAATCTATCAACAATAACCCAAATCGCATCTATGCCTTGAGAAACCTTGGGAAGACCCATAACGAAATCCATGGTAATGTGTTCCCACTTCCATTTCAAAATCTCCAGTGGTTGCAATGGACCCTTCGGCACTTGATGCTCCGCCTTTACACGTTGACAAGTTAAACATCTTGAAATAAAATTCGCGATCTCTCTCTTCATATTGCTCCACCAAAATATATGTCAAAGATCACGATACATTTTGGTACTCCCAGGATGGATTGCAAACGGTGTGTTGTGTGCCTCCATCATGATTCTATACTTCAAATCAGAATCTTTAGGAACACAAAGTCTGGAGTTGACTAGGAGTATTCCTTCTTCATCGATTCTTGCTTCTGGAACCGCACCTTCTTGCACCTTCTTCTTTATCTTCATCAGCTCCTGATCCATAGCTTGAGCAGCTTTAACTTTATCAATTAAAGCTGGTTCTACGCGTATACTTGACATCATCGCACTCGTTCTCGCATATGATCTTCTACTCAACGCGTCAGCTACTACGTTCGCTTTTCCCGGATAGTATTGGATGGTATGATCGTAATCTTTCAACAGCTCAAGCCAACGTCGTTTCCGCATGTTGAGTTCCTTTTGAGTGAAAAAATATTTAAGGTTCTTATGATCCGTATAAATCTCCACTTTCTCCCATACAGGTAGTGTCTCTAGATCTTCAACACGAAAATGACTGCTGTCAACTCTAAATCATGAGTAGGATAATTCCTCTCATACTCCTTGAGTTATCGCGAGACATAGGCTATGACTTTCCCATGTTGCATGAGAACACATCCTAACCCTTTGCCCGAAGCATCGCTGTAGATAACAAATCCATCCGAACTAGATGGTATTATCAGAACAGGTGCCGAGATAAGTCTCCTCTTGAGCTCTTGGAAGCTCTTCTCGCATTCCTCGCTCCAAACGAATTTTGTATCTTTCCGAGTCAGCTGAGTAATGGAGTAGCAATTCAAGAGAATCCCTCCACGAACCTCCGATAATAACCAGCTAAGCCCAAAAAGTAACACACTTCAGTCACTGACTTTGGTTGCTCCCAACTTTGTATTGCTTCAATCTTCGCCGGGTCCACAGATACTCCATGTTTCGATACCATGTGCCCAAGGAATGCTACTTCCTCAAGCCAAAACTCGCATTTCTTCAGCTTGGCATATAGTTTGTTTTCACGAAGCCTTTGAAGTACCAGCTTCATGTGGTGCTCATGATCTTCACGGCTTTTGAGGATGTCATCAATAAAGACAACCACAAATTGATCCAAATACTCCTTGAATAAACGGTTCATCATATCCATGAAAGCAGCAGGAGCATTAGTCAATCCAAAAGACATGACTAGGAATTCATAATGCTCGTACTGAGTTCTGAAGGCAGTCTTCGGAATATCCTCAGTTTTAATCTTTAGCTGATGATATCCAGAACGAAGATCGATCTTTGAAAAGAATTGTGCTCCTTGCAACTGGTCGAACAGGTCATCAATGCGAGGTAGCGGATACCTATTCTTGATGGTGACATGGTTCAACTCCCGATAGTCAATACAAAGTCCTATACTCCCGTCTTTTTTCTTTACAAATAAAACAGGAGCACCCCAAGGAGACGTACTAGGATGAATGAAACCGATGTCTAACAACTCCTGTAGTTGGACCTTTAACTCCTGAAGTTCAATAGGAGCCATTCGATATGGGGTTTTAAAAATGGGTTTTGTATCGGGCTCAAGGTCAATAAAGAATTCAACTTCACGTTCTGGTGGTAGACCGGGAAGTTCTTCGGGAAATACATCAGGAAACTCATTAACAACAGAAATATTATTCAAATCTGACGTATTCTGGTTTAGATCAGTGACATGAGCTAAGAAAGCTTGACATCCATTTTTCAATAAACGAATAGCTTTGTAACTTGAAATGACATTGACAGATTTTAGTGGTTTGGTGGTTTGAATTCGCACAACAGGTTGGTTAGGAATATAAAAACTAACAACCTTACGAAAATAATCAATTTTGGCATGGTAAGTGGTTAACAAGTCAATTCCTAAAATCACGTCAAATGCAAGTATTTTCAAAGATATAAGATCAGCAGGTAAGGTAAGGGTACCAATCTGAATCAAGCAAGATTTGTAAACTGTAGATGTAACGAAAGTTTCACCCAACGGAGTTTCAAAAGATAAGTCAAAGTCTAATTTCTCAGGTGTCAAATTTAATCGTTGAGAACAAGCAGGTGAAATAAAAGAATGGGTAGCACCGGTATCTAACAAAGTGTAAACTTCGCAAGAGTTTATGATTAGCTTACCCGTGATCACCTCGTTTTGGTTCCTCGCGTTTTGGGCAGTCACGACAAACGCTCTTCCAGAAACCACCGACTTTGACTTGTCCGGAACCTCCTTTGGAATCACCACCCCCGCTGGACTTGGTTTCGCTAAAGGACAATCTCGAGCTATATGTTCTTCCTTTCCACAGTTATAGCATGCCTTGAATTGTTGTGGGCAGTTTGTACTGATGTGTCCCTCTTTCCCGCATTTATAGCATACAATCGGTGGTCGTTCTCCTCCCCTAGAAACAGTTGATGCTAGTGCTGCTGTCGACGCCTTCACGTTCTCATTGTTGTACCTTCTCTTTTTGAAATCTCCCCCTGACTCGCTTCTTCTACTATCATGGCCACGATTACCACCAGAATGGTTACCGCTTCTGTCATGATACTTTCCTCCCCGCTGGTTGTCATTGCTCCTATGACTGCTGGCACCGGTATGACCCTGGTTGTGGTCCCTTGGTTGAACATATTCATTATCTCGCTCTAATAATTGAGCCCTCTTTACTGGGCTATTTGTGCTCAACCCTTTTACTTCACAATTCCTTTCAGGAAACAAAAGTGTAGCTGGAACTAGCAGAGAGAACTTGGGTAGAAAGTGGTGTTTCAAATTAGTCACGGTCCTCATCAAGTTATAGAACAGCGTGACATAATAATTGTACTGAGAACTTTAAAATGTGTGGGTCGTACCTTATACGACATTTAACTATTGATTTTGGTGAATCAAATAGGGTGATGTGAACCCGACTTTGAAAGCGTCAAAAATGCACCCCATTAGAATAATGAGAGAAGAAATCTTCTCGAGTTCCTTTGAGGACTTGAAATAAATGTTGCTTTATTTGATACGATATTATAATAATTTAGGTGCGAAGCATGTCATACTATATACGACATGGTAATAGTTGTAAAAAAGAAGATTTGTATTTTGGATTTTGTTGAGTGTATTTCTGGCGACTCAGAATAGGTGGGTTGTGTATTGAACCTATTTTGGGGGTGTCACATTTGGTATCAGAGCTTAGGGATATGATCTCTGGCGGAGATCTAGGATTAGAACTAGGAGGGGAAAAACGAGTAAAATCCTTCACTAGTGTATGTCCTACCTAAGCTAATTTTGTTATTTAGTTTGAATGATATTAACCTCTGTTTTGTAGCCGTATTTAAGAATGGGCATCTAAGAACCACGAGATGGATAATGGATGAACCATGAGACAGAGGAAGTGACCTGGGAGCTAGAATTTGAAATTCTTATCTCTTCGAAATTCCAGGTACGTTCGTAAATTTCGGAGACGAAATTTCATAAGATGGGGTGATTGTAAGACCACGATTTTATGAAATAAAAGTCCAATTTAATTTATGATTATTATTCTAAAATTTTAAAATGTTAAATTAATACATGGTCAAATAAATAATTAATCGGATAAATGAGCAAATAAAGAGGAAAGGAAATAATTGTTTTTAAGAGTTGCCCATGTGGGCGGCTGAAATATGAGAGAATTGTGGAAGAGGGAATTGTGTGAGGAACATGTGGGGGAAAGAAAGTAAAGAAAGGAAGAAAAAGAGGAAAATGAAGGAAGAAAATGAGAGGATAAAAGAAAGGAAAAGAAAGAGGAAAAGAATTAATATACTCCCTCCCACCTTCATTCTCTGCTACGCCAAACCCATCAGAAGAGAAAGAAGAGAAGAGAAGGGAGAGAGAGAAAGAGAAAGAAGAAGAAAATCCAAGAAGGTAATGAATAAAACCTTGATTAATCCTTTGATTTTCATGATAGAAGTTAAGTTTTATGATGTTGGTGTATTTATATTTGTATGTGATAGATTAAACTTACAAAAATATAAATCAAAGGAAGGAAATCAAGAAATCAAATGCAAAACGAAATATGGAAATTTTCAGAAAATTTAGTTTATTACTTGATTTTGTAAAATCTATAACTCTTTGTGTATAATGAGTTAGAAATTGAGCCATATATCAAAACGAAGGTATAGAAGTAAGCTAATTATTGAAATTGGAATCACCAGAAAATTCCTTGTAGATTCTTCGTGGTGACTGTTTGAAGGAAACTGGTTCGTAGGACTTATAGTATAAAAAATCAGTGTTCTTAAGCTCTATTACGTGAGTTATAATTTTTAATCCGACCGTTGGATCGTTGTGATTTTTGGATATGTTATACATATATAAGTTGAGTATATGTCCACAAATTTAGAACCGTTAAATAGTAACGTATGATTTTTTATGAAATTTGTGAGGTGGCTGGTTAGGAAATTTTCAAGCAGAATTTTTCGGTAAGAATATCTCTCTATGTTAGAGTCAGAATTTGAAAAAGCTTTCTTCTACAAAGTTGTAGAGAATTAAATTTTACATGAAAAGAATATAAGATATGTATTTTTCTGATAAAAGGGCTAATTATTATGAATTATTGAAGTTTCTGAATATTGAAATTTATAATTAATTTATTAGAAAAATTATTTGGCCTGTAGTGCAAAGATGAGCTGTTGATTTATGAATATCTTTGGCCTGTAGTGCAAAGATGAACTATTGATGAATATATTTGGCCTGTAGTGCAAAGATGAATTATTGATGAATATCTTTGGCCTGTAGTGCAAAGATGAGCTGTTAATTTATGAATATCTTTGGCCTGAGTTCAAAGATGAATTTATTAGCATGATTATGAACATGAACTGTAAATTCGTATAATCATGATTTTTGGTGTTTCAGGTAAAGACAGGTGATGAAAGTTCTCTTTGTCTTGAGTACAACAAAGAACTGTTGATTGGTATTACAGGAATAAAATATTGATGATGGACTTTTAATTGGGAGAAGACAGTGGACATTGTGTTCTACTTGACTCTCCTAATAGATTGTTGATTCCACTGCAGTTATGGTTGAAATTTTTATCATCTAGCATATGTTTTAAATCTCTGATTTATTACTGATGAATGCTATTGATAATTTAATTATCTTAGTCATGATATTCTTTACTGGGCTATTTGTGCTCACCCCTTTTACTTCACAATTCCTTTCAGGAAACAAAAGTGTAGCTGGAACTAGCAGAGAGAACCTGGGTAGAAAGTGTTGTTTCAAATTAGTCACGGTCCTCATGAAGTTATAGAACAGCATGACATAATAATTGTACTTAGAACTTTAAAATGTGTGGGTCGTACCTTATACGACATTTAACTGTTGATTTTGGTGAATCAAATAGGGTGATGTGAACCCGACTTTGAAAGCGTCAAAAATGCACCCCATTAGAATAATGAGAGCAGAAATCTTCTAGAGTTCCTTTGAGGACTTGAAATAAATGTTGCTTTATTTGATACGACATTATAATAATTTGGGTGTGAATCATGTCATACTATATACGACATGGTAATAGTTGTAAAAAGGAAGATTTGTATTTTGGATTTTGTTGAGTGTATTTCTGACGACTCAGAATAGGTGGGTTGTGTATTGGACCTATTTTGGGGGCGTCACATTGACGTATTTCGGGTTTCAAACCTCTCAGAAACATCCGCGTCATACGTTCCTCATTCTCCACCAAATGAGGTGCAAACTTGGACAACTCTGCGAACTTAGCCTCGTACTGGGACACAGTCATCTTGTTCTGTTCCAGTCTGATAAACTCTACCTCTTTCATATGACGAATACTTTCAGGAAAGTACTTATCACTGAATAGTTTTTGGAACGCTTCCCAAGACATCTTGAGTGCTGCAGTCTGGGTACGCTTCACAGATTTGCACCAGTAGTCTGCCTCTCCACGGAACAGAAAGGTGGCGAATGGAACCTTTTGTTTCTCTGTGCATCCCAAGACATCAAATATCTTGGTAATTTATTTAATCCACGTTTTCGGCTTGATCAGATCCGGCTTTCTCAAAAATTCTGGTGGTCCCAACTCTTTGAACTGCTTGGCAGTGACAAGCCGCGAGTTGCTATTATCTCCACCTGTATTTTGAACACGAGACTCCCTCGTTTGATTTTGCATGAACTGCAAAAAGCTTCTAAACATCTCATCGTTTATCGTCTGATCAGTGTTGTTTTCAGGATGAACATTGCCTTCCTGTTGCACGTTCTCCTGGTTGGTGATTAAAGGTGTCTCCCCAGTCTCATTCACTTCATTGTTAACATTCTCAGCTGCCATTCTCAAATACTGCCATAAAACAAGCGTCAATTAAACAAATTAACATATCACATGCTAACCCTATGCTCCGACTGACCAATTAAATATCAAATAAGCCTAGGTAGGACACACTAGCGAAGGATTTATTCGTCTCTCCCCTCCTAGTTCTATTCCCCGATCTCCGCCAGAGACCATATCCTTAAGCTCTAATACCAACCGTGACGCCCCCATAATGGGTCCAGTCAACCCAACCCATTCTGAGTCGCCAAACACATGGTACAGAATCCAAAAATACAACCTTTTATAACACAAGGCCGTGAAAAATACGACCAGACACTGTGACTGTCAATACAAACATCTAGAAAATATAAACATTCAACTAAGTCCTTATTACAATTATTATCACACTATATAAAAATAGTGAGGACTACTACTGCTCTAACTCGGACCATCACTCTGTCCCCCGACTCGTCCCTGCGACATTCTCATTTCTTGAAGAGGACAATAGATAAAAAGGGTGAGCTCAACTAGCCCAGTAAAGAATATTATGACTAAGATAATAAAGAATAATTTATCGTTAGTCTTTAACAAATCAGATAAAATATTATGGACCACAAGTTTTAGATCAACAACTGCAGTGGAAATAACAATGCATCAGAAGAATTAAGTAGGAAATAATGTCTACTATCTTCTATGATTTGAAAGTCCATAATCAATATTTTATCCCTGTAACATCAATCAATATATATCTTGAATCAAATATTCATTTTTGCACTACGGGCCAAAGATATTCATTAGGTAATCATTCATCTTTGCACTACAGGCCAAAGATATTCATCAAATAATCATCCATCTTTGCACTACAGGGCAAAGATATTCTTTTGTATCACCATTTAAGACTGAAGATGATGAAAAATATTTTAAAGAACGAATCTAGTGAGATAAAGGGCAAAAATTAGGGATTCGTAATTTAGTTTATTCAAGTTTAAGAATACTCCATAATAATTAATTGTGGAGCAAAATTCAAGAATGAAGATTAAAACATGGATCCAATCAAAGATAGGAACCATAACAGCCAACTTGGACAAAGAAAAAAAAATTTAATTTTTCTGTGAATAGTACCGTATTCGTGAATAATGCCGTATATGTGAATAGTGTAGGGTTTTCGGCACATAAACGCAGCGGAAATTAAAAATTTTCGAAACCCTAAAACAGGATCCATGCGAAAACATATTAATTCAGAGGTTAAGATATGTTTTACCGATTATTCAAGCCTGAAAGGAGACGATGGAGATTCTGGAACTGCTTCGAATCCTCAACGCAATCCAACGGAACTGCGCCTCTACGGTATCCACACGAACGTCCCGCGAATCGTCACACGATCTGCAGCAAGGAAAGCTGCGGTACTAGCCGCCAAGGATCTGGACTTTTCAAAATTTTTCTCTCTAGTCTCTCTCTAAGAGCGGCTAGGGTTTTGATATCGATGATACCCTAAACGGCTGATATATCATATATATAGCAGTTAAAGGAATTAACCAAAACCTAATCCAATTAGAAATATAAAATCCAAATTTATATATATATATATATATATTATATCTTAATTAAGTCTTACTTAATTAATATACATATATATATATATATATACAAATTATCCTATTAATTTAAATTTATAATTTAAATACTATCAATCATATTGATATATTTAAATCCATACAATTTAAATTAATTACCTTTTAATTACGTTCTAAGTGTGTGACCCTATAGGTTATTATTATGTTGGCAATAATTTTAAAATCATATTATAAAATTATAAACAGTGAGCGGCATCTAGTAATGCATCACTGCTACCCAAATAATAATAAGATCGGTGATTCGATACAACCTTTTCGTGACCAATGTTTCAATGTAATTTAATCCTTTTAACCTTGACATCCTAGATTAAACTCGAGGCATGGAATGTGTCATCCTCTTCATAATTTAATCTGAGTTTTCTTGATCGATGAGTAGACTATATGAAACAAATCACTATTTGAGCATGGCCATGCATTTCATAGTCCTACTCAATCAAGAGGCCTATGGATATCACCCCTAATATATAGGATGGTTAAATTCCATCTAGATCACTCATATTCCTCACACGATTCATGATATACCCAATAATCACCTTTATCGTCCACCTATTAAAGGTGGCCTTTGATGATATCAAAGTACATAAATTCTCGTGTAGTAATATAGTGATTTCAGGTCGGAGGATCATTACATCATTGTCACTATGAGAATTTCTTATGACACTTTGCATAATGCTCCACGTAGAATTCTCATGGTGGGTCTGCCCAGTACATTGTTCTCTAACATGTACCTATGCATTGACTCAATATCTCATATATTTATGACCAATGAGATTTGGCCATCAGTCAATCCACATACTAGTCTCAATGTATCATTGTTGTCCCATTAACAATGACACTCGACTAGGGACATTTAAGAGTAATGATACTAATTGTAACTATATGATCTCATGTTCAAGTCACATACTTGAAGCCATATAATTTGTATCACTATTCTAAGGACTTTTATTATGTTAACATTTATATAACGCAGTAAATAAAACCATAATAAAATAATTCATTTATTCAATCAAATATAATATCAAAAAATGTTTAAACAATTACATCAAAGAATTAGCCTCTAGGGCATAAACTCTAACTGTCTCCCACTTGCACTAGAGCCAATCACTCATGTATCTAATACCCATGGAACTAGTGTGACCTTCATACTTATGCTGCGACAAAGCTTTGGTCAGTGGATCTGCAACATTATCATCTGTTGGCACTCTGCTTATATGTACATCTCCTCTATCAATGATTTCACGGATGAGATGGTACCGCCTAAGTATATGCTTGGATCGTTGGTGAGATCTGTGTTCCTTAGCCTGTGCAATGGCTCCATTATTATCACAGTATAGCTCAACCGGATCAACAATGGTTGGAACAACACCAAGTTCAGTGACGAACTTTTTAATCCATACAGCCTCCTTGGCCGCACTAGAAGCAGCAATATACTCAGCCTCTGTTGTAGAATCGGCTACTGTCTCTTGCTTCGAACTTTTCCAGCTAACAGCACCACCATTAAGGCAAAACACAAAACCTGACTGAGACTTATAGTCATCTGTGTCAGTCTGGAAACTAGCATATGTGTAACCCTTTACTGTCAGTTCATCTTCACCTCCATATACCAAGAATGAATCCTTAGTCCTTTTCAGGTACTTGAGGATATTCTTGACTGCTGTCCAGTGACCTTCACCTGGATTCGACTGGTATCTGCTCGTCATGCTCAAAGCATACGAGACATCCGAACGAGTACATATCATTGCATACATGATAGATCCAATTGCCGAAGCATAAGGGATCTTTCTCATACGCTCCTCATCATCATGTGATTTAGGACATTGGGCCTTAGAGATCTTAACACCATGAGACATGGGTAAATGTCCTCTTTTTGCCTCTTGCATGCTGAACCGTTTCAGCACTTTATCAATATATGTACTTTGACTTAGGCCGAGCATTTTTCTCGATCTATCTCGATAGATCTTGATACCTAAAATATAGGTTGCATCGCCCAAATCTTTCATGGAGAAACATTTTCCTAACCATGTTTTTACAGCCTGTAAGGAAGGAATGTCATTCCCAATAATTAATATGTCGTCAACATATAATACCAGGAATACAATGTGACTCCCACTAACCTTCTTATATACACAAGGTTCATCTTCATTTTTTATGAAGCCAAACTCTTTGACTGCTTCATCAAATCGAAGATTCCAACTCCGAGAGGCTTGCTTCAATCCATAAATGGATCGCTGCAGCTTACATACCTTTCCAACATCCTTTGGATTGGCAAAACCCTCAGGTTGTGTCATATACACATCCTCAAGGAGATTTCCGTTAAGGAAAGCAGTTTTGACATCCATCTGCCAGATTTCGTAATCATAAAAGGCTGCAATAGCAAGTAAGATCCTGATGGATTTAACCATTGCCACTGGAGAGAAGGTTTCATCATAGTCAACACCTTGAACTTGTTTGAAACCTTTTGCTACCAGTCGACCTTTATAGGTTTGTACATTACCATCCATGTCGATTTTCTTCTTGAAAACCCACTTGCACCCGATTGGTTTTACCCCTTCGGGTGGATCAACCAAAGTCCATACTTGGTTAGTATACATGGAGTCCATCTCAGATTTCATGGCTTCAAGCCATCTCTCAGAATCTGGTCCATTCATAGCTTCTTGGTAGGAAGCAGGTTCATCATGATCTATGAGCATCACATCGCCGTTTTGAGTCACAAGAAATCCATAATATCTCTCGGGCTCTTGGCGTGTCCTACCAGATCTACGAATGCCTCGTGTAATTTGAGCAGGTTCACTTTCCACAATATCTTGTGGTTCCTGCTCATGTTCCAACTCAGGTTCAATGATATTTTGTGGTTCTCGAACTTCTTCGAGTTCTACTTTCCTCCCACTGTTTTCTTTAGAGACAAATTCTCTTTCTAGAAAAATACCAGTTCGAGCAACAAATACTTTGTTCTCAGAAGGTTTGTAGAAATAATACCCTTTTGTTTCCTTTGGGTATCCCACAAAATTACATTTGTCAGATTTGGGTCCGAGCTTGTTAGAAGCCAGACGTTTTACAAACGCCTCGCAACCCCAAATCTTCATGAACGACATACTAGGACGTTTCCCAGTCCACATCTCATATGGTGTCTTATGAACCGTCTTTGTAGGAACACGGTTAAGTGTGAATGCAGCTGTCTCTAGGGCATGACCCCAGAAGCTTATTGGAAGATCTGCATGACTCATCATCGATCGTACCATGTCCAACAAGGTGTGATTCCTCCTCTCAGACACACCATTCCATTGTGGTGTTCCAGGTGGAGTGAGCTGTGATATAATACCACACTCCTTTAGAAGGTCATCAAAGTCTTGGCTTAAGTATTCACCTCCTCGATCGGATCGAAGGGCTTTTATGCTTTTGCCAAATTGGTTTTGAACTTCATTCTTGAATTCCTTGAACTTTTCAAAGGATTCGGATTTGTGTCTCATAAGATACACATATCCATATCTACTGAAATCGTCAGTAAATGTAATGAAGTAATAAAACCCACCTCTTGCTAACGAACTCATGGGTCCGCATACATCACTATGTATAAGTCCCAATACATCGCTAGCCCGTTCACTGTGTCCAGTGAAAGGGGCTTTAGTCATCTTGCCTAATAAACAAGACTCGCATGTCTCATATGATTCAAAATCAAATGAATCCAAAAACCCATCTTTATGGAGTTTGGATATGCGTTTCTCATTTATATGGCCTAAACGACAGTGCCAAAGATATGTCGGATTTGAATCATTTGATTTAAATCGTTTTGTATTTATGTTATAGATAGGCATTTCTAAATTAAGAATATAAAGACCATTAAACAATTGTGCAACACCATAACATATTTCATTTAAGTAAAATGAACAACTGTTGTTCTTTATTAAAAATGAAAAACCTTTCTTGTCCAAACAAGAAACAGAAATAATGTTTTTGCTCATAGCAGGCACATAATAACAATCCTCTAATTCTAATACTAGCCCAGTGGGCAAAAATAAATGATAAGTTCCTACGGCTAGTGCAGCAACTTTTGCTCCATTCCCAACTCGTAGGCCAACCTCGCCTTTCGCCAAAGTCCTACTCCTTCGGAGTTCCTGCACATTAACACAAATGTGAGAACCACATCCAGTATCTAATACCCATGATGTAGAAGTGGACAAATTGACTTCTATAACATATATACCTGAATCAGAAGTCATACTTCCTTTCTTTTTCTTCAGTTCTTCCAAATAAGCATGACAATTCCTCTTCCAGTGTCCAGATTTTCCACAGAAGTGACAATCACCTTCTTTAGCCACCCCACCTTTAGGTTTTAAAGCCTGTTTGGTTTTGGGATTGGGTTTGGCAGATTTAGATCCTATCTTCTTCTCTCCTTTCCCCATTCCCTTAGCATTCCCCTTTTGCACCATCATTATGGGAGCGGGTCCTGTCTTTTTCATGTTGTTCTCGGCAGTTCTTAACATGCTCAACAACTTAGTAAGTGGTTTCTCAATTTCATTCATGAGGTAATTCATAACAAATTGAGAGTAGCTGCTATTCAAAGATTGCAAAACAAGATCAGTTTGGGCTTCCGGAGTAATCGGAAAACCCAACCTACCAAGGTACTCAATATACCCAATCATTTTCAGCACATGTGGACCAACTGGATCACGTTCACCCATCTTGCAGTGATACAACGCCTTGCTTGTATCATACCTCTCCTGTCGAGCATGCCCTTCGAACAATTTCTTGAGATGCTCGATCATCTCATAAGCATCCATTAACTCATGTTGCTTCTGAAGCTCAGAGTTCATAGTTGCTAGCATGAGACAACTCACGTCCAGAGCATCATCTTGATGCTTCTTGTAAGCATTATGCTCTACACGTGGTGCAGTGTTAGCTGGTGCTGCAGGAATGGGCCCATCAAGGATATATAGCTTGCGCTCCTGTTTGAGGACAATCCTCAAGTTCCTATGCCAGTCTAGGAAATTAACTCCACTCAGCTTTTCCTTCTCAAGGACTGATCGTAGTGAAAGACTATTTGTGTTGTTGTTTGCCATTGAAATCTACAATTTATAAGTGCAAAAATAATAAGTCAAATTGCAGAATTTTGATATTATGTAATTGATAATAGTACATTCAAAATATACCTCCCACTATTTTATTCAAATTAATAGCCCTCACCATTAATTCGGAAAGCATTTTTCAATTAAATCTTTCTAGTGGGCTAAGATCCATATTTCATTATGCCTTAAGTTAGCTTTGGCTATTCTCTCAAAACATAATTATTTAGGTAGACAACCCTTTGTCAATTATATCATATATAACTCTTAGATAGTTTGGTGAACAACATTTGTTTCTAGTCCATCTAATGGTACCTACCAAACTCTATGCCTCTAAGTTCACAATCCTATTGTGATAACTTAGTTAAGTCTGGCCCAATGATTTTAACAGTTTGGATATCACAATTATCCTATCGCATCTTACCAAGATAAATGGGGTACTTTACTTTGGCAAACCTACATCCATCGGTCAAGGTTTTGATGAGTGTTATTCATTGGAAGGCATCTGATTTAGACTTAATAATTTTATGAGGGATTTTAATAATTAATTTAGATCTCACCAATTTTAATCTTATTAAACATGCACATTATTTATCATATCATATCGTATACAAGCATAAATAAAGTGCAAAATTAAATGTGTCACAGTTATGGCCCCAACCCTATGCCAATCTTTTCAAGCTAATGAAAAGATTGAAGGTCAGTCTAAGGTGGTAAAAGGTCTTCAAAATAGTAGCTTCCTTGGACCTTCCTCATGCACATGTCTCCTCTCCATCATCATCTTGTCATCTTGATAGGTTACAATTGTACATTACATGACATAAAGAAACCTCGAGTTACATTCGAGGGGATTTAGATGAGAAGAGAATATTACATCAGAATTTATAGAAAGGCACGACATGCAAGCCGTATTTCAAAACCAAAACCATTAACCTATGGGTCAAAAGGGCCATAACTGTGCACCATGCATATCACAATAAGCACATGACACAATTTATATAATTAAAGAAAACTATATACAAAATATTGGGGTCACGACCATCGTGCGCTACGACGGGGGGGGGGGGTCCAAGAGGGGGGCTCCCCCCCTGGCGGTGGTCCGGCTGACCGATCAGCCGGCGGGTGGTCTCGCTGCCCGGTCAGCGAGCGGGGCCAGGGGCAGCGCCCTGGGAATTTTTTTTTTGAACTACAATCTATATTGTAGAAATTTTCATACAAATCTCTGAAACAATTCCAGAATCATATACAATCCGCTAACACACTCATACTAACAATACACCCAGAACAAATCATATATGTCCAGTTTCGATTAATCATATTAAATCGAATCTTCATGTTTCTAATCCAATTAGAACAGAAGTTGAATTGTTATTCCACCTTCTAGGATACAAATATCAGAACATCATATACATGCATATATATTACAGATTTCCAGAATACGCATACATGCAGAATATCATATATTCAATTTCAGATCGGTAAACATGCATCATCATATATCATATATAACGAATACAATTAAAACACGTAATCTGAATTAATCGTTTCGCAAGTAGCTCTGATACCACTGTAGGGTTTTCAGCAAATAAACGCAGCGGAAATTAAAAATTTTCGAAACCCTAAAACAGGATCTATGCGAAAACATATTAATTCAGAGGTTAAGATATGTTTTACCGATTATTCAAGCCTGAAAGGAGACGATGGAGATTCTGGAACTGCTTCGAATCCTCAACGCAATCCAACGGAACTGCGCCTCTACGGTATCCACACGAACGTCCCGCGAATCGTCACACGATCTGCAGCAAGGAAAGCTGCGGTACTAGCCGCCAAGGATCTGGACTTTTCGAAATTTTTCTCTCTAGTCTCTCTCTAAGAGCGGCTAGGGTTTTGATATCGATGATACCCTAAACGGCTGATATATCATATATATAGCAGTTAAAGGAATTAACCAAAACCTAATCCAATTAGAAATATAAAATCCAAATTTATATATATATATATATATATTATATCTTAATTAAGTCTTACTTAATTAATATACATATATATATATATATATATATATATATATATATATACAAATTATCCTATTAATTTAAATTCATAATTTAAATACTATCAATCATATTGATATATTTAAATCCATACAATTTAAATTAATTCCCTTTTAATTACGTTCTAAGTGTGTGACCCTATAGGTTATTATTATGTTGGCAATAATTTTAAAATCATATTATAAAATTATAAACAGTGAGCGGCATCTAGTAATGCATCACTGCTACCCAAATAATAATAAGATCGGTGATTCGATACAACCTTTTCGTGACCAATGTTTCAATGTAATTTAATCCTTTTAACCTTGACATCCTAGATTAAACTCGAGGCATGGAATGTGTCATCCTCTTCATAATTTAATCTGAGTTTTCTTGATCGATGAGTAGACTATATGAAACAAATCACTATTTGAGCATGGCCATGCATTTCATAGTCCTACTCAATCAAGAGGCCTATGGATATCACCCCTAATATATAGGAGGGTTAAATTCCATCTAGATCACTCATATTCCTCACACAATTCATGATATACCCAATAATCACCTTTATCGTCCACCTATTAAAGGTGGCCTTTGATGATATCAAAGTACATAAATTCTCGTGTAGTAATATAGTGATTTCAGGTCGGAGGATCATTACATCATTGTCACTATGAGAATTTCTTATGACACTTTGCATAATGCTCCACGTAGAATTCTCATGGTGGGTCTGCCCAGTACATTGTTCTCTAACATGTACCTATGCATTGACTCAATATCTCATATATTTATGACCAATGAGATTTGGCCATCAGTCAATCCACATACTAGTCTCAATGTATCATTGTTGTCCCATTAACAATGACACTCGACTAGGGACATTTAAGAGTAATGATACTAATTGTAACTATATGATCTCATGTTCAAGTCACATACTTGAAGCCATATAATTTGTATCACTATTCTAAGGACTTTTATTATGTTAACATTTATATAACGCAGTAAATAAAATCATAATAAAATAATTCATTTATTCAATCAAATATAATATCAAAAAATATTTAAACAATTACATCAAATAATTAGCCTTTAGGGCATAAACTCTAACAAATAGTGCCGTATACGTGAATAGTAACTCCAATATAAAAAGGTAAACATTTCACAATAAAATTCATACCAATATTTCGGTGTCATGATATTGAAAGAAATAACATCATTTTTAAAAAAAAAATAACATCCCTTACCTCAAAAGAACAGTACTTCGAACTGGAATATCGGATATAATACTGACGAAAACTTGCACTGAATAGTAACACTCAATGTATCGAAATACTCAAAAAAATACGCTTGATATTATAGAGAGAGAAAACTTCTGATTCTGGTGTGATTTTCAAAATCTAACTTAGCACCCTATTTATAGAAAAATGCTTAGAACGCCAAAAACAGAAAATTTAATAAAATAATATTTAATTTTTTTTTTCACGCCCACCTCTTGACTAAAATCCATCAGCCACCAGTGGGGCCCACCTCACATTAAAAAAAATGTTTTTCTTAAAAAAATATTTTTAACTCCAAAAATCACTTCTGACCCAAAATTCTAGAACTTCAATAATTCATGAAAAATAACCCTTTTATCAGAAAAATACAAATCTTATGTCTTTTTTATAGAAAATTTAATTCTCTACAACTTTGTAGAAGAAAGTTTTTTCAAATTCTAAACATAAATTGTCCGAAATCCACAAACGGATGATTTTCCACACCAAAATACTGATAAAAACACCTCATCACTAATTCCTTCTTTTATATCCACAAAAATAAATATTTTCTTATCATATAAATTAATAATTAATTATTCACAAATAATATTACAGAATTACAATATTGACAACTAGGTCGTTTCTAGGAAAGAGGGGGCCTTCCGATAAGGATTTCTCCTTACTGGCGCGCAATTAAATAACCCCTCCTAGACAGAACTTCTTTAGACATTGCCAATAATGTTATCTAATAATATTATTCAAATAATATGAATTATTGATCTGATAATAAAAAATACTGTGCAATGACAATTATTGAATTAACAATAATATAAAAATACTGTGCAATACCGTGTGCTACTGTGCAACAACGCGTATTACTTTACTTTACCAACCGGGTATTCCAACAGTGTTAACGGTAACAACTACGCCGTTATTTATAAAAACTTATTCTTGTCGTTTTCTTCATCCGACAGTTTTTCGTTATGGGGCCCACAAATGGCTGCGCCGTCGTACGAATATTCTCCGACAGCAAGAATGTTTCACGACCAAACGAATATTCCCCGACAACAATGAATATTTTATAACCACTTGCTTATTTAAAATATTTGCGCATTTTACCCATAACATTCCACATTATCAAATTAACCCCTGACTATTTCAAAATAATATATATAGAGAAAATTCAATTTTTTATTCATAAATATTGGGGTCTTACAAATTTCTCCTTTTTCATAATGCCATAATTCATGGGCCCCTCTTGGCATTCCTTTAATGGCTTAAACCGCAAGCTACTTGGATTCCTTGTAATTAGATGGCTGGTTGCTTGGCAGGTGAGGTGCTTGCTATAATGTAATGATAATGATTATCATGGATTAGAAGGCTGGGCTACATATCAAGACCTAAACCGTGAGCTGCTTGCTCTTGTGTGGACTGAACCGTAATTGCTGCCTAAATCCAAGCTCCAATTGGAAAGGCTGCTTGGCATGATAATGGGCTGCTAGACTCATGGCCCACATGTGACATCTTTTTGCCAAAACCAACCGTGGTCCCATCTTGCTTGTAATTTCCGAATTGGGTTTAAAAGCCCACAATTTATTCTTTTTTCATCATTTTAGCCCTTTTAGCTCTAATTCCTCCTGAAATCAATAAACATCTTAATAAGTCCATATACACTATAAAACATATAATAAACTAAATATAAAGGAATATAAATAAATGAATATTATGCACTCATCAGCCTTCACTGGTTCGTTGCCGGTGGATTACATCATCGGGGGTCGAGCTGACGCCTTCACTGGTTCGTTGCCGGTGGATTACATCATCGGGGATCGAGCTGACGCCTTCACTGGTTTTTTGTTGGTGGATTACATCATTGGAGGTCAAGCCAACGCCTTCACTGATTCGTTATCGGTGGATTACATAGTCGCGGGTCGAGCCAAAGCCTTCACTGGTTCGTTGCCGGTGGATTCCATCGTCGGGGGTCAAGCCGACGTCTTCACTGGTTTGTTGCCGGTGGATTCCATCATCGGGGGTCGAGCCGACACCTTCACTGGTTCATTTTCAGTGGATTACATTGTCGGGGGTCAAGCCGACGCCTTCACTGGTTCATTACCGGTGGATTACATCGTCGGGGGCCGAGCCGATGCCTTCACTGATTCATTATCTATGGATTACATCGTCGGGGGTCGAGTCGAAGCCTTCACTGGTTCGTTGTCGGTGGATTCCATCGTCGGGGGTCGAGCCGACGCCTTCACTAGTTCGTTACTAGTGGATTACATTGTCGGGGGTCGAGCCGACACCTTCACTGGTTCGTTGTCGGTGGATTCCATTGTCAGGGGTCGAGCCGACACCTTCACTGGTTCGTTACCGATGGATTCTGAGATGTAATATTAATGTTAACTGATTTTCTGGTCTTCCGGCGTTCAATGTAGGGATTTCTGATCTTTACCGAACTTCTGCTATTTCAGAGGGTTTTTTAGGGTTTTCAGGGTTTAAAACTATCCCAAAAAGGTATCATCTTAAATAATGTGACCTTTCTGAACCCAAAGTAACACGTTTCGAACATCATGTTATCAATCGGGAGGCCGTGGGCCCACATGTGGTAGCCACAAATATGGTTGCGGCTGAAGCAACTATAGTTAAGGCTGCCCGTGATCGGGCTTATACCCTCGGGAGGCCTTATTTTCACCCATTCCACTTGAATTTCTTTGTTTTCTCTCTACAAAATAGAGCACTTCTTCACATCTACTCGATTCCGCTTGATTTGGAGCGATCCGCCACCGTACATCTCTTCTACGTACTACGGGTAGCGTCTAAACTCTGTGTTTTCGTGTTTTCGTTGGTGAAAACCCGTATTTCATTCGTTAAACGCATTATATCTAACATGTATGAATAGATAGCTAGATAAACATGTTTATAATGTAATTCATGCTTACAGATAATCTTATGGACCGTATTGATGCGATAGATTATCATTTATCGATTAATCTAGACATACATTATATTTATGTGTTAGAATAACAATTTAAATTGATATTTACATGCTTGGCTGTGATGGTGTACCCTCATAGGGTGATTTAATGCATGCTTCGGGCATGTGGATAGTCCATTTTATAGAGGAGACTCTAGCGAAATTTTTTTATGAGCCAAACGTCAGGGTCCTAGATATATTTATAGATATGCTAGGATGCAATTAAAATAATGTACACATACAATGGCACATGTTGGACATGCATGATGTGATGACCTAAATTATATTTCATGGATTTAATTTAAAATTTGAAAAGGGTAAGAATATACCTGACTTGGCTTTGATTCCTACGAACTCATTGTTCAGACATGGATTCTGCGGGACCTAGGCGTTCTACATCCCAGCGGGTTTCAGCTGGAGTTCACTGACGAAGAGCTCCTTCTGACGTTCCTGTTCCCCAGATTAGTAGACGAGTACAACGATTGATGGAGCCAACTCATCGACCTGATGGGGATGACCATCCTCCCGTGGATGAGGAGGATATCCCTGAGCCTGAGGTTCTGCCTTAGCCCCTGCTGCGCCTAGATTTCTTCCTGGCATTGAGGTAGCTGTCCCTATTTTTTTGGGTACAGATCTGTGCCGCCATCCCTCTATTCACTTGCAGGCGAATGAGGTACATGATTAATTTATCTTTATTTCTTCTTTCTGTCATTGACGGGTTTTCTTAACCTTAAGGTTGTGCAGGTTCCAGAGTTTTCCCAGCCAAGGGGTAACTAGTTCAGCATATACTCTTTGTATCATTTGCTACATCCAGAGTACCGGGCGGTTGTGGATTCTTGGGGATTTGAGGCCTTCTTCACTATTACTCCCCGTCGCTGCCCTTGGGGCTACATGCGAGCTTTGTTCGAGCGATGGTTTCATCAGAGTCAGTCTCTCCATCTGCTGGACTGCGAGATTGTGATGACTCCCATGGATTGGAGGTACATCACAGGCTTAGAGTTTACTGGGACCAGAGTTCCCTTGGAGACGACCATCACTCTGACTACGGTGCGTACCCTCCTAGGGTTTTCTCCTCAGGAGCAGGCCTTCAAGGCTCGCAGTATCCGGTCGAGGAGCCTGAGCATCGATGCTGCTCGAGGTACCCAGTAGTAGCACCTACCTGCTAATTTGATGGAGAGGGATCGCATCTTGTGGCGTCTATTCCTGACCATCCTTAGGGGTTGTTTCATTGTGAACAACTCTTCCACTGTTCCCTTCAGCTTGGTAGGGGCAGTTTGAGACGTAGACCGCATTGGGGACTACGATTGGGGATTGTTTTCATTCGCTCTCTTTCTGCATGGGATGCGATTGCGATTCGAGGGAGTTATCGATGCCTGGGTCGAATTCTACCCGTTACTTCTGGTAAGTTCTTTTGACCGAATTTTTTTTATTTGACTTTTGATTGGTTTATCTTTTCCCATGACTAATGGAGGGTTCTTTTGCATTGACAGTTCTGGGCTTATGAGAGGCTTCCCTGTCTTCGCCCCATCTCTGTTTTAGGCTTGGACACTTATCCACGGGGACATTGATGGCATCAGTCTACTTTGTCGGAGGTTTCGGTCTTGGAGGGCTTTACCCATGCCCGTCTTTAGTTGGAAACATTGATGGCTGAGGACATAGTGTGGAATCCATATTCTGGAGAGCACTTGTCCAAGGGATTTGAGGATGGTTTATCGACGGGGCCAGATTTTTATTTATCTACTCGTCGGATTCCATTCCTTTTTGATGGAGGTTGGGAGCTCTATCTCGGGGAGTTCACATTTTAATGTATTAATAGGGAGATTCACCTTCTTTTTCTTCCTCCAGCTCAGCGCTTCTGGCCTTTGTCGTCGTCAGCTGCATCGATTCCCACTGATGGGTATGATGGTTTTCACTTGTCTGACGGTCCGATCACTTCTGAGGACTTTATCGCTTAGTGGGGCCCACGCACGATAGGAGATCAGACCCGGGCTACCCAATTCTTGGGAGATATGGTTACAGGGTCCCTTATGATGAAGAACTGGATATCATATTTTTGGGAGCCCTCTCATCAGACTCAGATCGTTGATTTGAGACTTCAGTTGGAGCAGCTATCGGCGTACTGTTGTCACAATGGTTTGGACCCCTCCCTAGCTAGTACTTTTGCTGCTCAGGGTCATGAGGCTGGACCGTTAGGCGGTGGTGGCTCTCATAGTGCTGGACCCTCAGGTATTGGTGGCTCTTAGGATAGGGATGATCTGTTTACTGGTCACCCGGATATGTAAGAGACACCTTATTGCCTGGATCAGCAGGATGTGCCCACCCTAGGTAGGTTGCCCCAGGTTGATCAGTTTGATGAGACCATCACTTTCCTGGATGATTTTGACATTGTGACGAGCCCATAGGTCCTCTGTTAGTCATTGGGCGTTTGTGCCCCAGTATCATGTACTTTTTTATTTGTTTAGTTTTCACATGTATCATAGGTATGACAGTGATGTTTATGAAACTAATGTATTTGACAGATATTTATGCATGATGTTTTATATTTATTCATCTCACATACTATTTTATCACTTATTATGATGCATGCTTCAGATATATTTAAATTATCGGATAGAGATTGACCCCTGTATGGTCTTATTGACTCAGTTTTTATAGATGTCGTCCTCTGTTGTGGTGCGCTTGAATCACCTTCCGCCTAGCCATATAGCTACCAGTTTGAGGGTTTGGCATGACCAGTTGCCAGATGCTGACCGTATTGCCATCAGTCGCATGCTAGGCCACTCCCTGTTTCTGTTGTTCTTTCAGGTTCCAGAGGGATTTATTGTCGAGATATTCAGGTATTGGATTCCTGAGCGACACATCTTCCGGTTTGGCTCAGCAGAGTTGACTTCTTCTTTGGAGGAGTATGGTCGCATTTCTATACTGTTGATGGAGGGGCCATGTGCTTGGATAGCATTGGGCCATATGTGCCGCCAGTTCATGACGATGACTGAACTTAGGAGGGCAGTTATGTTGTCTGAGGTGGGTGGTAGCCACTGTTATCTCCATGGACTTTATGATCGGTCACTTCACTTCTGCTGATAGTTTCTCGGTATATCATGGCAATTGTGCCATTTTAGAGGACCAATGGCACATTGCCCGAGTGGACGCCCTGGTTATGTGCCTCATAGCCTACCTAAATATGCTATTCTATGCTGACCATCTCGATGTGGCGATGTCGATGACTGTCAGGGCTCTTAGAGATGACTTTACCATACTCCCCTTATCTTGGCAGAGACATTGATATCAGCTTCTATCCGCCGTACTGTTGGGGATCAGGAGTTCAGAGGTAGCCCCGTGCTCCTATACATCTGGTTTATGACGCACCTCAGACCGATCGGTCTGCTTCGTCACCAAGGGTCCTAGTTTTGGACATGGCTTGTCCCAGGTCTACTCATATCGCCCGACTTCTTGCATCGATGAGGCGTCCTAGACTTCATTTCTAGGTGCCATGGAGTATCCTTTTGCTATAGTTATGTACTCGGGTTATTGCTCTTTTTTGAGTTTCACCACCTATGTAGCCAACCTGGATTTCCTTCCGTTGGCGGGTTTGAGGCGTGTGACGACCTATTATCCTCTGGCGGTGATGGGTCAGTTTGATCAGTATCACGAGGTCCATGTATTTGAGGGGACTGAGGATTATTGCTTCCCCGTCTGCTCTGTTATCGAGGCTGATCTGGCTCGGGTTTATGGATTCTGGTCTCATCGACGGACAGCGGAGTTCAGAGATTGCCATCCTGGTCGATCTGCAAAGTACTCAGCTTGGTTAGAGTCAAATTTAGCACTAGACACAGTAGACCAGATTGAGACAGGATCTTTATCTGGGGATGATGGTGGATCCACAGACAGCTGAGGAGCCCATAGAGGATCCTATATCTCCGACTGAGGATGCTTTATTTATCAGAGTTGACAGTTTCCCTAGTGAGCACTGTCCCGCGTTTGGCCTCAATTTCCATGGAGGTGATGGATAGACAGCTTCACTTGGTGACCTTTGAAAGGGATCAGGCTCGAGCTCTTATGTATACTGCCGTAGCTGGTCGGGATGCTGCTATCGCTGAGAGAGACGTAACCTTTGCTTCTAGAGACCAGGCCCTCGTGGACAGAGGCTCGGCCCAGACTTTCTCAGATGGACTCATTAGCCACGTACAGGATGTAGTGCAGAGTCAGGAAGAGATTTATTGTATGGCGACAGAGATGCTGAGACGAATTGAGTCAGAGATGCTCCTCCGACTGCAGAGACTGCTGGATATTTGGCTATGTTGGCTCGTCTTACTGACGATCTATAGCTCTACTTTATTTCCCTGTATAGACTTTGTTATTATCACTTGTTATAGGTTAGAATCCACTTTTGTACTCTAAACAGTTGTATATATAAGAAGAAACAAGTTTAGTTCACTTCTCTTGTTTGAGCATGTCTAGCCTTGTCCACTGTTACCATTTTTGCTTCATGATTTATTATGTCGACATAGAACTAGTCTCGTAATGTTTCATCAGATTCGACGGGAGTGATGCTGAGATGTCGCTAGGTCTTCTCCGCATGAGCCGCCCATTGGGTGGGTTTTATGGGTAAGATTTTGATTTCTGTATAGGCTAGGATTTTGAATAAGAGAAAGGTGTTTGGATTTTTTCGAAGGTTAGACCGCATCATAAATGGCTGCCTACGTACCCCCAAAGATGGGAGATCAGGTCTTGCGTAGTTCAGGCTTAGACTTAAATAGTTTGAAAAGGGTTTATTTGGGTTTGAGTTTGGTTTGATGGGATTTTGATGTTTCAGTTTGATTTGATAATTTTTGATTTGATTTTTCAAGGGTTAGGCAGCACCATAAATGGCTACTTACGTACTCCCACAAATAGGAGATCAGGTCTTTCGTAGCTTAGGCTCAGACCTGAAAAACTAGACTTGATATATATTTTTTTCTTTTTTTATCAAGACAAAGTATTTCAGTTTGAAAGCGAAAGGGGTCTCAGACATAATACCATTTCACCAAGTCAGAATTGATTAGTTGCGGGAATTCTTCACCGTCCATCTCTTCCAATTTCAAAGCTCCGCCCGATAGGATTGCTTTGAAAATAAAGGGCCCTTCCCAATTTGGGGAAAATTTTCCTTTAGCTACATCCTGGCCTAGAATGTTCTTCTTCAGCACCAAATCATGCTCTTTAAATTCTTGAGGTCGCACCTTCTTGTTATAAGATTGGGACATTCGCTACTGATAGAGTTGACCGTGGAAGATAGCAGCAGCTCTCCTTTCATCTATCAGGGATAACTGATCTTATCGATCTTGTAACCATTGGCTCTCCTCTATCTGGGCGTCCAGCATCACTCTCAGTGATTCCATCTCCACTTCGACAGGAAGTACTGCCTCCATCCCATATACCAGAGAGTAAGGTGTTGCCCCAAACGAGGTTCGAGTCGACGTTTGGTATGCGAGTAGGGTTAACGACAACAGATCAGGCCATCCCCGGTGATTGGCCGACATCTTCATCATTATCTTCTTGATGTTCTTATTAGCTACTTCCACCGCACCGTTCATTTTCGGATGATAAATAACCGAATTGAGGTGTTTGATATTGAACTTACTGCACAGTTCCCTTATCATCTCGTTATTCAGATTCTTCACGTTGTCTGATATAATAACCTCGGGTTGTCCATACCGACAGATGATGTTGTTTCTAATAAAACCAACAATGACCTCCTTAGTGACCTTGGGGAAAGAAGTTGCTTCCACCCACTTGGTAAAGTAGTCAATCATAGTGAAGATGAATCGATGACAGTTACTGGCTTTAGGCTCAACTGGTCCTATCACGTCCATTCCCCACATGGAAAAAGGCCATGGTGATGTCATACAATGAAGTTGATTCGGAGGCCATGAATAATGTTGGCATGGATTTGGCATTGATAACAACGCTTGACATGATCATCGCAATCTGCTTTGAGGGATATCCAGTAGTGTCCTGTCCTCAGAATTTTCTTTGCAAGCAGAGGTCCACTTATATGTGCTCCGCATACCCCACCACGTACTTCATTCATAAGTCGTTGGGCTTGATCTCGATCTAGACATCTCAGAAGGCCTACACCTGGGAGCATCTCCACTTAGGTAGAAATTCATGGTCATTTTTTATATTCGCTTCTTCGCGGCCTGACTCATCTCTTCAGGGGTTGACTGATCTCACAAATATTCTTTAATATGGTGGTACCAAGGTGGTCCAGTAGGTGCTATCTCATCTGATATCTCCCTTACATTGTTTCCATATGATGGCGTATTCTGTACAGTGAAAGTGATGACAGGCATTCCCCTTCTTGCTGACAGGTTCACCAATGAAGCTAATGTCGCCAATGCATAGGCGAAATCATTTCTATTCCGGGGGATATGCATAAAGGAAATGTCTTCAAATTCCCCTGCCAATCTGAGAACATGTCGATGATAAGGCAGTAGATGCAGTTCCTTGGTGGTGTATGCCCCGGTAGACTGTCCTGATGACTAGCTCGGAATCTCCAAACACCGCTAAACGTTTTACTCCCATGGACTGAGCCAGCTTTAACCCCACAATGTACCCTTCATAGTATGCGGTATTGTTGGAGTTGTTGAAATACAACTTGGCTGCCATGGGGTATTGATCTCCCATAATAGATACCAGGACTGCCCTGGCTCCTACGCCTTCAGTGTTTGATGGGCTGTCAAAATACATTTTCTAGAATTGGCCTTGATCCTCCTTATCGATTAGTTGAATAGTCATCAATCCTCCTCCGGGAAATATGTTTACAGAGGCTCAAAACCTCCTGCTGGTGCAGTCGACAGGTGATCCGCAATCCCTTGCCCTATAATGGACTTTTGGTTTACATAGATAATGTCGAACTGTTGAAGGATTAACTGCCATTTGGATAAACGGTAGTTCAAAATTGGCTTGCTGAAGATGTATTTCAAAGGATCCATCCTTGAGATGAGATAAGTGGTATGGCCGTGTAGGTAATGCTGTAACCTCGTGGCTGCCCAAGCTAATGCACAACAGGTTCTTTCTATCAGGGTATATTTCTGTTCTCCGCTGCTAAAGCGTTTACTGAGATAATAAATCGCTCTTTCTTTCCCCATGTCATCCTTCTGCCCCAGTAGGCAACCCATAGCATTGGAGTTGACTGAGATATACATGAACAACGGAATCCCATCCCTTGGGGGTACTAAAATAGGTGCTTCAATAAACCTCTTCTGGATGGCATGGAAAGCTTTTCGGCAGTCTTCATTCCATTTTCTCGAAGAGTTCTTCCTTAACAGTTTGAAAATGGGTTCACAGGTTGCTGTCAAATGTGATATGAACCGACTGATGAAGTTTATTCTTCCCAGGAAACCTTGGATTTACTTTTTGATCTTTGGCTCAGGCATTTCCGTGATGGCTTTGATTTTGGCAGGATCCAATTAAATGCCCCGGTTGCTCACGAGAAATCCCAGCAGCTTGCTGGATTTCACACCAAAAGAACATTTTACTGGGTTTAACTTCAAATTGAACTTGCGGAGGCGTTCAAACAACTTTCGAAGATGGGTGCAATGGTCATCAGCGTGTCGGAACTTTACGATGATATCATCCACATACATTTTGTTTTCTTTGTGCACCATGTCGTGGAATAAGGTTATCATGGCTCTTTGATAAGTAGCACTAGCATTGGTAAGGCCGAAAGCTAGTCTTCGATAACAGAAGGTTCCCTAAGGGGTAATGAAGGCGGTCTTTTCGATGTCTTCTTCAGCAACCATAATTGGTGATATCCAGTAAAGCAATCAACGAAAGAATACATCTCGAACTGTGCAGTGTTGTCGATTAATATGTGGATGAATGGAACTGGGAAGTCATCTTTAAGGCTGACTTTGATTGAGATCTCGATAATCTACACATACTCGCACCTTTCCCCCAGATTTTGGCACTGGGACTACGTTGGACAACCATTCAGGGTACGTTGACACCATAATGATTCCCACTTTCAACTGTTTAATAATTTCTTCTTTAACCTTCAGGCTCCATTCTGGTTTCAACCGTCTTAGTTTTTGCTTGACTGGTTTGAACCCTTCTTTAATTGGTAGTCGATGGATAACTATATCGGTGGATAGACCTATCATGTCTTCATGAGACCAGGCAAAAACATCCTTATATTAGTTCTTTTTCTTGGTTAGAGGAAAGGTTGGTCTCTATCTGTATCTCTTGGAGGTGGTCAGGGGTTTCCGATATTTATGGTGGTGGTTTGATCAATGGTTGGGTTTAGGTTTATCTTCGACCCATGCTTTGATTTCGTCGGGCACCTTGTTATCATCCCCTTTCTCTTGCTCGATTCCCATCAAGTCAAAGACCAATTCTATATTAAAATCGTAATCATTACTCAAATTTTGCAAGTCATGGACGTGGCTAGAAATACGCAAATTTGGAAACCTGAGATAAAAACTTAATTGCTAAATATGTACAAGTAAGTCGTCAATTACAAAAAGTTCATTAGTTAATATGACAACAAGCAATAACAAGCTATAGATGAAATAAAATAGACATAAATATAGACAAAGGTAGAGCTCCCTGTCAGCGATCACTTCCTGGTTTTTACCCTTTTCAGACGATCTGTGGTGTGATCGTCCATTTACTGGTCATGAGATCCAGGGAGTCGCTGAGATAGACGCGCTATTAGAGTCGTCGTCTTCCAGGATGTCCATAACTGGTTTGAAACTGGTCCCTGGATCCTCGATCGGGATGTTTACATTTCCCCAGTTAAGGACCGGGAGGATGGGCTGATCGCTTGACAAATCTTCCCCTTTGGACTTTTTCAGGTCCTCTTTAGAAAGGCAAAAACTATTTATGAATTACAACTGAATCTTCTCCAAAAAATTCTTATCTTTGGCCTTCCGGGCCGCATCCTTGAGAGGCTTTTCATCCCCAACCTGCTGATGTCCGCTCTGATCGACTTTAGGAAATCAGAAGACTTGAGATAACGACGGTTATCTTCTTTAATGGTTCTTTAAATCTGGCTTCACTGAGGTTTGGCTTGAAGTGAATCAGATGATTAACTGGCTTGTGCTTGTGAGGATTATGATGTTTGGATCCACCAGAATATCTTAATCCAGACTTTCCCAACTGCTTGGGTATACGGATTGAGTTCCTAATTCTTTGGCCATTTCTCCCCAATCTTCGGCCTAGTCGATGTCCTCAGGGAAAGCATCTCTTGGCCAACTGCCATCACCTCTAGAGATATCCAGGGAATTAAGACCGGCGCCCCCACAGAGTTATATCACGGATTACTTATTTCAAAGTCTTGAAAACTAGCGGGCTCGACACCTTCATTCACACCGATCAGGAGCATATCTCCCAGATCATGAACAGGATAATCAGGTTCTGCACTGACAGTCACCTAGATTGCCGTTGACTGATATATTTCAATTGTTGATGAAGAGTTGAAGGAACTGCGCCAGCCATATGGATCCATGGCCGTCCCAACAACAGATTATACCTGGTAGTGATCTTTAGGATTTAGAAAGGTATGTTGAAAGTGAAAGGGCAATTTCCACAGGAAGTTCAATCTCCCCCACGGTATCCCTTCTTGATCCGTCAAAAGTTTGTACCACCACATGGCTTTCCCGAATCCGATTTGGGTTGATCTTCATCTTCTCTAGAGTATCCTGTGGACAAATGTTTAAGGAAGACCCTCCGTCGATTAGCACGCCACCTACCATATATCCTGATGAAACGACAACGATATACAATGGTTTGTGATGCCCAGTTCCTTCGGCTGGTATATCGTCGTCGGTGAATGATATCACATTACTGTCCAGTACATTGCTGATCAGGTGCTAAAATTTCTCAATATTGATAGTCTTGGGTAGGTGTGCCTCCTCCAATACTTGGACTAGAATTTGACGCGGGTCGTCAAAATCTAATACCAAATCCAGGATGGATATTTGATGTGCTTTCGCTTCCAATTGCTTCACCATCCTTTCTTTGCCGTGCCCCATCTTATGGAGGAAATCTGTGATCTTTCCAGTCGATACCTTCCACAATACCTTGGTTGCCGATTTTGCCAAACGCCCTGGGAGGTGAAATGGATTCTCCCTAGGTATAAGGGTGGTACAGTCGGGTGCCAATTTTATGCCTTCCCCGTAATTCCACGGTACCTTCTTCAGGCTAAGAATTGGGAGTTGCGGCCAAGGAGCCAACATCAGGGGTTTCGACGTCGGTATCTTGAGAGTGGCTTTGTTTCTCTGCTCAGATATTCCTTTGATGGTTATGGGTCCGCCAGACGTTCCTTCCATGCCAAGGATAACCGCTACCATACCCTCCAAATTCCTCGGTCCTCGAGGGTAGTTTATCTCTTCCTCAGAGAAGATCTCATCTTTGTTCATTAATTCCATGTTCTCCTGATTCAATCAAGTTCTGGATTAAATGTTGTAGGGCCCAACATTCCTCCGTGGCATGTCCAGGAGCATTTGAATGGTAGAGGCAGGATCTGGAAGGATCAAAACACTTTGATCACGGATCTGGGGTTGGCAAAAATTTCTTGATCCTCCCCTCCTCGATCAAGGTGCAGAGAATTTCCTCTCTGGATTGCCTCAAAGGGGCGAATTTCTATTTGGCGGCAAATTCTCGTCGGCTCTACAGTCTAGCTTCTCGGGCCATCTTTTCTTTCCATTTGTTCTGCTCCTAGAAGCAAATCTGTTCCCTTCTGGAGGTTGAATCATCTTGGATAGATATGGGGTAGATTGGCCTTGGTAGGACCTGGTTTATTAGTTGTCGGGTCAACTGGTGTTGGTATACAACCAATTTTGCCAACTGATCAACTTGCGCCTTGATAGAAGCCAAGTCTTGTTCTACCCCGGTATCCCCAAGTTGCTAGGGTCATGTGCAGAGGGTAACTCTCCCATCTTCCTCAGGTATTTGCCGTTTTCCATGCTTCCGGCACTGATCATGTTATCTCCTTCCTCCGTATGCTGAGGCAGAGGGTTGTTGTTGGCATTCGGCTGCTCGGGCGCTTTGACTATAATCTCCCTGTCAATCAAATTTTGAATTTTGTGCTTTAACGTCCAACATTCTTGAGTATCATGCCCCAGTGAGTTGGAATGGTAGGCATATTTCTTGCTGGAATCGAATTGCCTTCCATTTGGATCGGAAGGTGGAGCGAGCTCAACGATCTTCTTCTGGGCGATCAGTAGTGCTAATATATTCTCCAAGGAGTCCCCTAAAGGAGTGAATATCCTTCTTCGCTTATTTTCCCTAACTTTCACTACTATAGAGTTTTGAGAATTCACTAGATAAGAGTTCTGCCTCTAGATAGGCGAGTTAGGGCTCTTGTTAGCAGCTTGTCCTTGAAATATTAAAGTGACATCTTCTTCCTTTATCTTTGATACTCTTTTGGGAGCGCTTGCATAATTTCCCAATTATATGTGCTCGGCCACGGCTTCCAAGGCAGTGAGATCCTTAATTTTTTCCAGACATCAAACCCATTTCCTCCATTTCCCTGTGTTTGATCATTTCGGAGAAGGATTTTCCTAACCCGACGAGGACTCTCTCATAGAAAGGAGCTTCTTGTATATCAATAAAGGTTGTCACCATTTCACCTTCATCCATTGGTGGGTTGATTGGGCCGCCATTCGCCTCCACCGCTGTGCATATTCTCTGAACGATTCATTGCTCAGTTTCTTGACTTTGGTAACCTGATAACGATCAGGTGTCATCTGAGATTGGAAACTGTATTAGTTGAGGAAAGCATGGGCCAAATCTTCCCAACCTCTAACTTTGGAATTGTCTATGCGCGCGTACCACGTTCGGGCTTCACCAGTAAGGCTCTTCTAAAACAGTTGCATTCTGAGGTTTTCATCCTCGGCGTAAGTTCCAAGTTCACCTATGTAGACTTACAAGTAAGTGTATGGATCTCCCAGTCCGTTATATTTCTCAAACTCGGGGACTTGAAACTTATCCGGGTATCTCGCCTTTGGGATAATACACAGATCCGAATAATTTATGCTCCCGTGGGATCCTGCCCCTTTCATAAACCGGATAGTGTCCTCCATTTGTCTAGCTTTTTTCCTAATGTCTCCAGTGTCTTTGTCCTCTCGGAGGTCTATGATTTCCCGTGTCGCCTTCTGGATTTGGGGCCTCCTTGGGTACTTCAACATCGAGGGGAGAGATAGGTGTGGACATTTGGGTATCACCTTCCTTTTTGGGTATTTTCATATCTCCTTGTACAGAGGGTTCAGTCTAACTCTTGTGCTTAGATTCCTGAGATACTTTGCACTGTTCTTTTAACAGGGTCGTTATCTCAGCCATCTGTTTCTGAAACTGCTCGAATTCATCTCGAGATACAGGGATATGTTCAGATGAACTTCCTTCAGCCATCTTGAACGGTGGTGGAGGGGCCTTCTTGGCTCGGAATCGAGTTTTAGGACCAATCTGCATAAAATCGATATCTAGTTTAGACTGGATATTGGTGGATAAGGATTCATGATATGCTATGCATCAGTTTAATGGGTTTTTAATCTTTTCCTGTAACACAACAGGTTAGTCGAATTGATGACAAGATATGAAAGGTGTATGTATGACAGTTTTAGATGATTGCCATTTATATACGCGGAAGATTAAATAGGGCATGAAGAAGCACACAGCGCATTTGGTTTATCAGAGGCTGACCTATCTTAGGGTTACTCTCACGGGCTATTTGAAATTGGTTCCCAGATCTTCGTAATTTACTTGATGGAAACATCTATTTTTCAATTGGAGCGGATCTGAGTGGTGCCTTTCCTGAGCCTCACAATGGAAACACCCAGAGGAGTCCAGTAATAAACAACCAAAGGGATTGCCTCCTAATGGAGGTACCACACAACATACATATACATTCACGTCCTCACTGCATGTAATATGATGAATTATGCGAAGTACTAATATATTGTGCGAGGCACTAATACAAAATGCTTAAAGATTGATACACACAGAGATCAGTCACATACGATGCATATGCAGAACGAAATCAAAAAGTTTGATCGCGGCTTAAGCCCTCTTTGATCCCCAGCAGAGTTGCCACTTATCGATGCCGGGAAAAAATCCTGCTCCTTTTTGTTGAAAGAGAAGTCTTTTTCTTTGGTTTTGTTTCCCTTCCTCTCTTATTCGTGGGAAAAAAGAAGGAATGCCTATATTTCCTAAATTGATATTATTCTACCCTTTCTCTTTCGCTATGTCTTTGGGGATTCGGTTCAAAGGGTGAGTTTTTAGGAAATCGGTACCGACATAAGTGTCAACGATTTTGAAAAGATTGATTTTATTTTGATGATTGGACCGAATGAGACAGAGTCGCCAGTTGGTATGGTTTAAATGGATGTACTAACTCATCCTAGTTTTAATGGTTTTTTCGCAGGATAGTCCAATGTGTGACTCCAAAAGATTGGTCTTGAAACCCGAGATTCATGGAATTCGGGGGCTAGGTAAAGCGGGGGGAAGGTGTTAGGCACCCCCCGACTCCCGTGTAAGCACGGTACCGCATCTTATTGATTTTCTATGCATAAAATGTGTGTGTCTGTGTGTATGTATGCGTGCGTGTTTATTTCAAAAGCTTTATTAGTTTTTTTCTAAGTCTTTATTTTGGGTGACTTGAATGTAGTGCTATACCTTTTTTGTGCCTAGGTACGAAGGATTTGATTTGATAAAAAGTTCATTTTTAACAAGATATATAATTGAAATGAGGTTTTAGAAAGTAAGATTTTCAAATCCTTTGCTCGACAAGGAATCGAGGACTTTGATACTTCTTTTTATTCTTTACGTTTATTACGTGATCTACCCCGAATCGCTTTATTATGATTGAAAGCTCTTTGCGGTTTTATTAGAAATCATTTTGATGATATGCATGCAAAAACGTTAAAAAAGGTCGGATCATCATCGGGCATGTAAGCCATATCGATGAATCGAGCTCCCGCAATTAAGGTTTTCACTATCACGGGATCTTGAATCCGACTTCTCGGGACTAACCCCTCGAGCTCGTTTTCAAGATCCAAATATTACATAAACAACGATATTTACGCTATTAAAACATTACAACATAAAAATCGGTCCATCGTGGGAATCAAGTCAGATTCATTCGGGGATCTCAACACCGGGAATCCTAGGCTCACATTATTTGTGTGGGATTACATATATACAATGTCCTCGGCTTTGATATTAGGTGATTTCATCGGTTGAAATCACCTTTTTAAGCCATTTTGGACCTTTTTCGCCTCTAAATATAAATGTAGGATTATACGGGGTAACCGGGACCATTTAAAGCAATAAATTCATAAATCTACCATGAATCTAAGACAATCTAGCATATGGGTTAAATCTTCATGCTTAATAACCTCTCAAAGGCTAGATTCGACTTAGATCTAGGTAGATCTAGCCTCCTCGATCGATTTACAACGTAATAAGCATAATATAACCGATAGAAACGTAATATCTACCAACTATTACACAATATGCTTAAAATACAACAAGTTTAACTATATTTAAACTAGATATATCATTAATCTAGTATTTGAACAATATTTACAAAGAACGAAGCTAGAAAGTGCGTTGTTTCACCTTGGGGACGCGTGAACAAGCGTTTTAACTCCCGTGGCCAACGTGAAACACTCTTGGAACTTCAAGTAGGTACTAAATTAGATGATTAAGCTTCAAGTTGGTATAAACAAGTTCCACCCAAGCCTCTCTCTAGAATGTCTTTTCTCTCTCTAAAAATTCTATCTCTCTCTACAAATGAACTAGTGTGGGTGTTTTAACTTGCCCGAGCCAGTCGCATACATACATGCGGCCAGTCATAGGTATGGATGCAGCTAGGCTAGGTGGGCCCCATACTCTCGACAGGTGCTCCTTCGGTTCTGGTTCGACAGTAGTTGACCTTCGTAGCTCGACCTTTCGGACAGACTTTGAGGAATACAACGGGATAAGATCGAGTCTGACTGAATTAGGGTTCGGGAAGTCGATACTCGTAGCCGAGATATCCTCCAGGTCCAGATATCAGTTAGCCGACTTATCTTCGATGACCCACCGTTTGAGGTTTGCTGAGGTGGTTTTTCGGTGAACATTGTCTCAGCTCGGCGATCCTCGCTCGGTTCGCGATATGTTCGAATGTCATTGGTCCTTTGCATCAACTCCCGGGGTTGTCTCTGAGATGACCTGGCTCTTTTGCCCTACCTCAGGGTTGTCTCTGAAGTACAATTACGCTTTTGCCTTTATGCAAGGTAGTACAAAGAAAGTGAAATTTCGAGTGTCTAAATTATCCATCTCCTTTACTAATTTACCTCTACAATTGATAACAAATATATAATAATAATATATTTATTATACACAAAGATCACATATTGCATAGTTCATATTACCCTATGCAATACAATACTACATACTTCATAACACATATATATTTTATTTGAACCTAACAAATGCTTTAAGAATTTTATTCACTAAATTCTTATTTTAATAATTTTTGAAAATTCGGGTTCTCACAGGTTGTCTCCAGGGTGAAATGATGCTTCTACCCTATCTCGGGGTTATCTCCGAAGTGAAATTACGCTTTTATCTTCCTGCAAGGTTAGTCCAAGGAAATCAAAATTTTGAGTGTCTACAGATTCCCATCTTCGTCATGTTTACAATGCAATGGAATGAACACGATAAATATTACTAGACACTCGATGCATGACAAGGTATATCTAATAATGCAATGCCATGTATAAAGTATGAAATGATGTATGAGTCTTAGATTTTAAAAGGTTACTCCAATTTGCTGGGGATGATGAGAATTATATGGACGTCATTGGGTACTGCTGACGCCTTCGTTGGGATTAATGCCAACAGATTACATCATCGGGTACTTCTGATTCTTTTATTGGGTTGTAGCCAACAGATTCATCATCAGGTAATGCCGATGCCTTCATTGTGTTGTTGCCAACGAATTCATCATCGGGTACAACCGATGTCTTCGCTGATCTCATCGCAAATTGCACATTAAATAATTATCAAATCGCATCACAAATCGTATATTGAATAATTATCAAACCGCATCGCAAATCGCACAAATCGCACGTTGGATTATATCGCTACCATCGGGTACTACTGAGGTTTTCGTTGGGTTGTTGCCCACGGATTCATTATCGGGCTTGTGCAGACACCTGCATTGGGTTGTCGCCAACATATTACACCATCGGGGTTGTGCCGACACCTACGTTGGGATGTTGCCAATGGATTACACCATCGGGGTTGTGTCGATGCCTGCATTGGTGTCGATGCCTGCGTTGGTGTCGATGCATGCGTTGATGTCAATGCCAATGGATTACACCATCGGGGTTATGCCGATGCCTGCATTGGTGTCAATGCCAACTAATTACACAATCGGGGTTGTGCCAATACCTGCGTTGAGGTCAATGTTAATGGATTACACTATCGGGGTTGCGCCGATGCCTGCGTTGGGTTTAATGCCAACGAATTTCAAGATGGGTTATCGATAAAGTGATTCTGGTCACACCTTCTGGTCTTCCGGCCTTAAAATGATTTGAACATGTACCTTTTTAGGTGAAAACCATTTTTTAGACCCGAAGGGACGCGTCTTGAACTGCATTTTACCAAAAAGGAAGCCGCGGGGCCCACCTTGAGCCAGCCGCAGGTATACCTGCGGCAGGCGCAGGTATGCCTTGAGGCTGGCCGCAGCTGGGCATATACTCTCAGGTAGGCTCATTTTCATTCATTTGATTCAAGTTTTCTTTCATTCTCTCTGTAGAATCTGACCCTTTTTTCTCAGATTTACTCACTTGGGGCTTAATTTCGAGTATTCCACCACCGTACGTTCGTTCTACGCACTACAGGTAACGTATACACTCCTTTCTTTCATGTTTTCACTGGTGTTTTATCACATTTTCTTCGTTAAACGCAATGTAGTGAACATGTATGCATAGATAGCTTGATAGACATGTTATAATGTAATGCATGCTTACGTATCATCATATGGACCCTATGGATGCAACATATTTCATTTTATCAGTTAGTCTAGGCATGAATTCTAACAATGCATTAGAAAAACTGTTTAAATTGCTATCTGATTACTTGATTGTGATTTTATACCCTTATAGGGTTATTTAATGCATGCCTACGTGCATGTGGATAGTCTATATTATAGGGGAAACTCTAGCAAAAAAAATTGCGAGTTAGATGACGGGATCTTATATGCATGCTTAGCTATGCTAGGATATATATATGCCGAAATGATGTAGATATTTATAAGGGAATATGCATGTGACGATTGAGAATTTTATACATTAATTGTGAATATTTATTGAATTAAATAAATATTTTATTAAATTTATTTGTGGAGATAAATAAATAAATTGTGTGATTGCTGTGGATAATTTAATTAAGTGTCATATATTTAATTAAATTGATATGTTAACAATGGTATAACATAATTCTAATTTAGTTGAGAATAATTCAGTTAGATTTAATATTATGTGCTAAGTGTTAAGAATAATTGTACATGAATTATTTTTAATAAAGGAATTACAATTGTGTAACAATTTGATATTATGTGTTTTATCAATTAATGAATGTTAGCTTTTATTTAATTGAATTAGAATGTGGTAATTTAATTAAATAAGTGTAATATTTAATCTATGGATTTAAAGAGTTATTAAAAGACTAGAAAAGGATTTTAAAGTGTTTTACCAAATAAGGCCCTTGTACTTGTTTAATCTTATTTTTCCAAACAAGGCCTTAGCTAATAATCTATTTTTAAAAGATAAAGGGGTTGCCAAACATGGCCTTGGGCTTTTCAAATTCTATAACCTATGTAATTAGTAATATTTATTATGGTGATAAGTATTATATTTATTATTTATAGGTTACATATATATTATATATGTATATGTATATTGTATAATATATGTTAGATAAGTTAAAAGATATGTTAGTTTATCAAAATAAAGAAAAACAAGAGAAGAGAGTTAGAGAGAGTTATCATAGAAGAAGAGAAAGAAGAAGAAGAAGAAGAAGAAGAAGAAGAAGAAGAAGAAGAAGAAGAAGAAGAAGAAGAAGAAGAAGAAGAAGAAGGGAAAGCTTTGAGAAGACAAAGCAAGCCCCATCATCATCATCATCATCATCATCTCCATCTCTCTCTTAAGTCAAAAACTAGTAAGGTTATAATCTTAACCCTAGAATCAATTCATATGTGTTGTGTCTCTTCTTTGTCGAATTGGGTTTGTTATAATCATGAAATTATATGTATATATGGTGTTTATTTGTTTTCATATGTAATTGTATGCCATGAAAGGGTTTTCAAAATATAATTGTTGTAAAAATAAGTTTTCAAAGCATGTTCTTCTATATTTTTATAGTTTTAGAATTCTTTGTAAAAATCTCTTTGTAAAAGTTATATATTTTGATATGTGAATGGGATATGTACATATCTATATGTTTACAGTATGATTTTTATAGTTGTTTAAGAGTTTCAATTCACAAGTATATGATGAACACTATGAAATCATGTTCATAATACTCTTTTATGAAGTTATGTTGAAAAGTGTTCTTAAATCCTTGATGTGAGCATTGAGATGTGTAATATGTGATATAACATGATTATATATGAGTTATATGGTTGTGTTAGCAATTCAAACCATGAATTTTTGATAAACAATAAGAATTGTGTTCATAGTTATTTTCTTTGAATCAATTTCTAAAAAATAGCTTTTGAAACTATCAAATTGATGTTTGATTATGGTTTATTGTTGATATTGATCATGTATTATGTTAGTATCTTAAGAATAGAAGTGATTACAATTGGAATTACTTGAATTGATTGAAAAACAAATTCGTGATAGCAATTTTCGCCAAGAACGCTTAAAATTATGTTTTTCTTTGAAAATCATGAAATCTTGATTTTGATTATGTGTTATATGGATTTTAAATGTTATAAGCATGTTAATAAGTTTAAAATATTGTTTGTATCAAGTTTCATGTTTATTATGTTGGGAAAAATTGAATTCGGTGTGAAGGAATGAGCCAAAGTAGCTTATTTCTCCACCAGTTCGCGAGCCAGGACCCTCACCAGGGGGTGACCCGCCCCAGCGGGTCATGCTGCTGTCCGAAAAATTTTGGTTTTTGGTTTTGAGTTTTCATGCCCCGTTTGTTTAGCTAACTTATTTCTATGACTTGGAAAGTGAAATATATAATAAGTTAACATGTTTTTGATGTGTTTAAGTTTGATTGAAGTGTTATGTGAGTATGTTACATGTGTGTGTGTGTGTGTGTGTGTGTGTTACTTTCCTAAGGTACACAACACGGTTCATTGAGTTATAAGCTTATGAATGTATGCCGTGAGTATAGACTCACGTACTTGACTAGTTAGCAACCAATGTGGTAAATTACATTGTGAATTGGACTTGAGTATGAAGTTCAACGGTTTAAATGTTGTAGTTGGATACTAATAGATGGTTTGAATGTAATATAAATGTGTAGGGTGTTTGTGAAGTGATTGTAATTGTGTTTCAAGTGTAGCTTGTGCTTAAGGTAAGTCTTTTAACCCTAAAATCGTTAACGTTAAGCAAGTTTCCTATCTCTAAACTTATTATTGTGCAAGTTTTCTAGTTAAACAAGTTTCCATTTCAAACTTGTTATTTACTTTGTACAAGCGTTTTTGTACTCTAATATTCCTAATGCTCAAATATTGAAGTATTATTGAGGTATTATGATCTTGACTTAGTTGTTCAAGCAAGATTCACTTATTCTTTCAATTGCTTTGAGTTACTTCTAAAGCATGCTTATCTATTATAAATTTTATTGTCATATCTTATAGTTGGTTCATGATTCTTATATCATGGAACTGTTAAAGTACTACGAGTCGATTCAACTACTCCTAGTTAATGATAGTTGAAACTCCAAAGTTCCCTTATCTATCCAAGCCAAACTTTCTTTGGTACGGACTTGTATTCAAATACTGAGAATGAACAACCCTAATTACTAGGGGACATTTATGCGAAAGCGTTAAGATGATTGTGCACAATTCATGGTACAAAGGGTTGATCCCCTTGAGTACGAGTTAAAGGTCCATAGTCTTATTGACTGTTAAAGGTTTAAATAGAAATATTTATAACCTAGGACAATAGTTCAAGGTCTTATGACCTTCAAATGATTCTATATTCGAATTCTACATATTGATGAAAGAATTATAATTCAATTCTTTTTTTTGATGAAAGTAAAGTTATTCAAACACTTTTGAAACTATTCACTTCTGTCATATCATTGTTGTATTTTCAAGTGAGCTTTTGTTTGCTCACTCTTGCATGTTTTACCTCCACTTGCAGTTGAGACCAAGAATGTTGACATACTGTCAACAAGTAAAGAAAAAGGAAAGATGCACAAATGAAGGCTTGTTGTTTCAAGTTTTTATTGTAATAAGACTTAGTCGATTATGTTATGTTTTATTTCCGCATTTATTGTTTGATGTTAAGGTTTAGTTAACCCTGGGATTTTATTGGCAAGTTGTAATCCTTTTTAAAGGAAGATTTTTATTAAGGTTTATGAAGGTTGTAATTTACTTTGCAATTCTTTATTATTGGGTAGATGTATGTTTTATTAGAAAGTGAACACCAAATCATGTGGAAACGAAGTACCCAGATTTGGGGGTGTCACAGGTTGGATCAAAGCTCTAGGTTATGAACCTTAGGTGGGGGGAAAAAACCTTAGGTAGTAGCCTTATAGGAAGATCGAAAAGATAGTGGTGATAGGTAAAGATAATAAACTACCTTATATGCTATGTGTTTACGTTTAGGTATTCGAACAGTGACGACTCGATATCACGTAATAATAAACTTTAAAATTCTTTTATCAGGATGACGAACATCGGAGAATCCAGTCAGGCTAGAGAGGATATACCTCAGGTTCCTAGAGAGGAAGAGCCCCGAGACATCCATGTTGTCTGGGAGCAGCTGGTTAGGAGAGAGCCATCTCTAGTGATCACTGTAGCTGGTCGGGAGCGTGAGTTGACACCTATTCCAGAGGAAGAGGACGAGGACGAGTCTGAAGAGCAGGAAGAGGAGGAAGAGGATCCCGAAGAGGAATTTCCACCTCACTCTATTAGTACTGAGATATACGAGGCAGTTTACGACAGTAATGTGGAGCTTCATGGTCGAGTCGGAGAGCTCGAGGAAACCATCCAGCAGCGGGACGAGTCTATCAAGGATATGGCTAGTGACCTAGGAGAAGCACAGTGGAATTTAATTCACGTAGAGAATGATCGAGACGAGGCATGAGCCGAGCTAGCAAAATTAAAGCAAGATATCCAAGAGGAGTCGACAAAGCGTGTCAGAGCTAAGGAAACAGGCTTAAGAGCTACTCAACGAGCCGATCGAGCTGAGTACGAGGCGGAAACCAAGAGAGTCAAGCTAAGGGAAACATAATACGCTTTTCCATACGGCTATAGATAGGGCCCAGGATCGTATTTTTTATTACCCAGCTCAGTTCCAAGGGTTACCATGGTATGTGGTGGATCGAAGGACAGCAGTTTCGGGTGATGTAGGAATGACAGTGTCAGAATACGCCACAAAGTTCAACGATTTGGCCAGGTTTGCTACTTACCAGGTCAGAACAGACTCTAGGAAGGCGAGGAGGATTGAACGGGGACTGAAACCCTGGCTCTACAACAAGGTCTTTATGTTCCAGCGGAACATATTTGCAGCTGTGCTGGAGAAAGCTATACTTGCTGAGGGAGGAAGTAAAGCGGTGACTAAATTTAATCAAGAAAAGAAGAAGAAGGTTGAGACTAAAAATAAGGCTGGTGGTAGTGTAGTTATCTATCAGAAGAGGAAGTGGAATGACAATACCTCTGCTTGGAGTCAGTAGGGAGGCCAGCAGAAGAGGAAGCTAGAAGCATGTGCTACACGCGGGAAGACTCACACTGGAGTGTGCATGAAAGGAAAACGGGTATGCTACAACTGTGGTCAGGAAGGCCACATCGCGCCGAACTGCCCAAACCCGAAGAAGGGAGCTTGCTATACATGTGGATCCAAGGATCACTATGGCTCGTAATTGCCCTAAGGAGCCAGCGACAGGGTCAACATGGAATGGAGGAAATAGCAGCAGAAACACTCTGACTATTGCCGGACTGTCGCCATTGCAAGTCGTTCGACCCATTGCCCGCACATTCAACATGACGGTGCAAGACGCGGTGCAATCAAAGGATGTGGTGGCATGTATTATTCCGATAAATAGTATAAATGCATATGTATTATTTGATTCGAATGCTACTTGTTCATTCATATTTGATGATTTTGCTAAGACCCTAGACTTACCTATAGAAGAGTTAGCTTACCCCTTAAACATAGAAATTGCGAATAGGGAAGTTATTCCTGTTAGGTTAGTATACAAGACTGTAGATTGGATATTAAGAGTCAGGAGCTGAGGGTAGATTTGATTCTGATAAAACTTGGGGAATTCGATGTCATATTGGGAATGGACTGGTTGTTTAATCATGGGGCGGTAATCGACTGTCAGAAGAAGTCGGTAAACCTTACAACTCCGTCGAAAGTAGTGTTCTATGGTAGTAAATCGCCTAGACAAGCGAGTTGTCTGTCGGTGATGTAAGCCAAGAAACTTTTGACGTAAGGCTGTGTAGGATATCTAGCCTATATAGTAGATAATCATAAGGAGAGCCCGAATGTAGAAGAGTTATCGGTGGTTAAGGAGTTTGTGGACGTGTTTTCGAGCGAGTTGCCAGGACTTCCGCCAGATAGGGAGATAGAGTTCTTGATAGACTTAGCACCGGGAACTGCTCCAATTTTAAAGGCTCCGTACCGAATGGCTCTAGTTGAGATGAAGGAACTAATGGTTCAACTGTCAAGAATTGCTAGACAAGAAGTATATTCAATCGAGCGTTTCGCCGTGGGGAGCGCCAGTGTTATTCGTGAAGAAGAAGGATGGAACAATACGTCTTTGCATTGACTATAGAGAGTTGAACAAAGTTACGATCAAGAATAGGTATCCCTTACCTAGGATCGATGACTTGTTTGATCAACTGAAGGGTGCTAAGTACTTCTCGAAAATCGATTTGAGAAGTGGGTATCATCAATTGAAGGTGAGGAAGGAAGATATACCAAAAATGGCTTTTAGAACTCGGTATGGTCATTACGAGTTCTTGGTAATGTCATTTGGTTTAACGAATGCCCCAGCTTGCATTTATGGACCTAATGAACAGGGTGTTTAAGCCATTTCTAGATAAGTTTGTAGTGGTGTTCATAGATGACATCCTGGTTTATTCCAAGACCAAGGAGGAACACGCTGAACACCTAAGGCTTACCTTAGAATCGTTGAGACGAGAGAAGCTCTATGGAAAATTCTCGAAGTGCGAATTCTGGTTGGAACGTGTGCAATTTCTTGGCCACATGATCGACAAGGATGGTATTTTGGTAGATCCGTCGAAGGTGGAAGCGGTAATGAATTGGGATCAGCCAAAAACGCCATCTGAAGTGAGAAGTTTTTTGGGATTGGCAGGTTATTACTGTAGATTTATCCAAGATTTTTTCAAGATCGCTACTTCGATGATGAATTGGACTCGTAAAATAGTTAAGTTTGTTTGGATGGAGAAGTGTGAGGAAAGTTTTCAGGAATTGAAGAAGAGGTTGAGTACTGCGTCTGTGTTGTCCTTACCGGATAGTACGGGGAATTTCGTGGTATATAGTGATGCCTCACATAAGGGTTTAGGATATGTGCTGATGCAGAGCGGCAAGGTCATTGCTTATGCATCATGTCAGCTGAAGGATTATGAGAAGGGGTATCTGACCTATGACTTAGAATTGGCGGCAGTAGTATTTGCTCTGAAGATATGGAGACACTACCTTTATGGAGAGAAGTGTGAAATATACACAGATCATAAGAGTCTGAAGTATATCTTCACCCAGAAGGATCTGAACATGCGCCAGAGAAGATGGTTGGAACTGATCAAGGACTACGACTGTGAGATACTTTATCATTCGGGTAAAGCTAATGTTGTCGCCGACGCTTTGAGTAGAAAAGGTCGGGAGAAGCTGAATATGTTAACTGATCAGGATCAGTTGATAGAACAGATGGCTAAATTAGAGTTGGAAGTGAAGTTTCCAAAGGAATCAGATGAGAAGTTGTTTCAAGTAACTACTGGTTCTACTCTGGTAGACAAAGTGAAAGAAGCACAACTTCACGATGAGGAATGTGAGAAGATTCGGAAGAGAATAGTTGATGGCGAAGAGTTAAAATTCAGAATCAACGGTGAAGGACTGCTACGATTTGAAGGTAGAATCTGGGTACCGCCAGTACCAGAAGTTAAGGAGGAGATCTTGAGTGAAGCTCACAATTTAAAGTATTCAATTCACCTTGGGAGTACGAAGATGTATCAGAATCTTAGGCATCATTTCTGCTGGCCGAATATGAAGAGGGATGTTGCTGAGTGCATTGCAAAATGTCTAACTGTCAGAAAGTCAAGGCAGAACACCAGAGACCTAGCAAATTGCTGCAACCGTTAGAAATTCTCGAGTGGAAGTGGGAGCATATCACGATGGATTTCGTGGTTGGTTTTCCAGCGACTCAGAAAGGATTTGACTCAATTTGGGTGATTGTGGATCGACTGACGAAGTCAGCCCACTTTCTACCAATCAGGATTAAGTACAACTTAGAGCAATTGGCGAAGCTGTACGTTAAAGAAATTATTTCTTGACATGGAGTTTTGGTGTCGATTGTGTCCGACAGAGATTCGCGATTTACGTCGAATTTCTAGAAACGATTGCAAGAGTGTCTAGGGAATGCAATTGCGAATGAGTACAGCATACCATCCTCAGACCGATGGCTAAAGCGAGAGAACAATTTAAATGCTTGAGGATATGCTGAGAGCTTGCGTGATGGATTTCAAGGGAAGCTGGGATGATCATCTACCTTTGGTGGAGTTCGCCTACAACAATAGTTACCACGCAAGTATTGGCATACCACCTTACAAAGCGTTATACGGCAGGAAGTACAGAATTGCTTTGTGTTGGGATGAAGTTGGTGAACGTCAGCTGTTGGGACCAAAATTAGTACAACAAACCGCTAAATTGTGAAGTTGATCAGAACAAGATTGGTTGCTGCTCAAGACAGACAAAAGAAATATGCCGATCAACATCGACAGAACCGAGAATTCTTGCGAGGGAGCTTCGTTTTTCTAAAAGTATCTCACTGGAAGGGGAATATTCGATTTGGAAAGAAGGAGAAGCTGAGTCCCCGATTTATTAGACCTTTCGAGGTACTACAAAAGGTGGGAGAACCGTTTAGGAGGTGGCATTACCTTCGGAGCTCGAGAATATACATAATTTATTTCATATTTCAGTGTTACCACCTTACAAGCACAACTATAAACATGTAATAGAATATGAGCCTTTACAATTTGATAAAGACTTAACTTATGAAGATGTTCCTGTTCAAATAGTTGATAGGAAGGAACAAGTACTTAGGAATAAAGTAATACCTTCTGTTAAGGTAATTTGGAGGAACCACAGTGATGAAAAAGCCACGTGGGAACTCGAAGATGTAATGAGGAAATCGTATCCTCAACTATTTGCTTAATTGATTTGTGTAATCCCTTATATATCGATTCTGGGGACAGAATCCTTTTAAGGGGGGAAGAATGTAACATATGAGAATTTTTTTATGAGGAATTTTAATTAGAATTTTTTTTATGATGTGATTCTGGGGACATAATCCTTTTAAGGAGGGAAGATTGTAATGATTGAGAATTTTATATATTAATTGTGAATATTTATTGAATTTATTTGTGGAGATAAATAAATAAATTGTGTGATTGCTGTGGATAATTTAATTAAATGCCATATATTTAATGAAATTGATATGTTAGCAATGGTGTAGCATAATTCTAATTTAGTTGAGAATAATTCAATTAGATTTAATATTATATGCTAAGTGTTAAGAATAATTGTTACATGAATTATATTTAATAAAGGAATTACAATTGTGTAACAATTTGATATTATGTGTTTTATCAATTAATGAATGTTAGCTTTTATTTAATTGAATTAGAATGTGGTAATTTAATTAAATAAGTGTAATATTTAATCTATGGATTTAAAGAGTTATTAAAAGACTAGAAAACGATTTTAAAGTGTTTTACCAAACAAGGCCCTTGTACTTGTTTAATCTTATTTTTCCAAACAAGGCCTTAGCTAATAATCTGTTTTTAAAAGATAAAGGGGTTGCCAAACATGGCATTTGGCTTTTCAAATTCTATAACCTATGTAATTAGTAATATTTATTATGGTGATAAGTATTATATTTATTATTTATAGGTTACATATATATTATATATGTATATGTATATTGTATAATATATGTTAGATAAGTTAAAAGATACGTTAGTTTATCAAAACAAAGAAAAATAAGAGAAAAGAGTTAGAGAGAGTTATCAGAGAAGAAGAGAAAGAAGAAGAAGAAGAAGGGAAAGCTTTGAGAAGACAAAGCAAGCCCCATCATCATCATCATCATCATCATCATCATCATCTCCATCTCTCTCTTAAGTCAAAAACTAGTAAGGTTATAATCTTAACCCTAGAATCAATTCATATGTGTTGTGTTTCTTCTTTGTCAAATTGGGTTTGTTATAATCATGAAATTATATGTATATATGGTGTTCATATGTTTTCATATGTAATTGTATGCCATGAAAGGGTTTTTAAAATACAATTGTTGTAAAAACAAGTTTTCAAAGCATGTTCTTCTATATTTTCATAGTTTTAGAATTCTTTTTAAAAATCTCTTTGTGAAAGTTATTTATTTTGATATGTTAATGGGATATGTACATATATATATGTTTACATATGATTTTTATAGTTGTTTAAGAGTATTAATTCACAAGTATATGATGAACACTATGAAATCATGTTCATAATACTCTTTTATGAAGTTATGTTGAAAAGTGTTCTTAAATCCTTGATGTGAGCATGAAGACTCTTGGCCAACAGGCAGTGCGCCCGCGCCCCAGTTGTACTAAGGGGCTAGCGCTGCCGCGCCTGGCTGGTCAACACCAGAGTTGACTTTCACTTAAATCTTGTATTGTGCGTTTTTCTCTATAAGGGTGTATTTAGAGGTTGAGGATTGATCATTGAACGTTTTTATTACTACTTTTAGGGGGTTTGAGTATCACAGAGAGCTTGTAGCTTCTTCTTCACTACTTTTGGCTTCTCTCTTGATTTCTCTTAGATTTTGATATATTTGCATACATTAGGGCTAAATTTGGTTGAGTGATGGATTTGGATCTACATTGAAGGTTCATAATTGAAGTGGAGATTTCAGATTTTCTTATCTTATTCTTTAGCTTCTCTTTACTTTCATTTTTGATTCTCAATGTATGAACAAGTTTTGATGATGGATTTTAATTCAATTATGAGCTAATCTCCATTGTGGGATTTTAATGGATCTTATTGTTTTGTTTAGATTTGTATGCTTCCTTGTTAAGTTCTAATTGATTATATATGGATTGTGTAGTATGGTTTGCTTTGATTGCCTAGTTGCTTGATCACCAATTACCGGAATAACTCATATGAAATTGAGAAATGAATTATGAGTTCAGATTTGACCATATTAGCATGTGTTTATAACTCTACATGGTGTTAGATTCCATAATTTATACTTCGGATAGACATATACCGAAGCACCACTTGTAGTCATTTGAGAACATTTTAATGTTAAGTCACATAGCAATATAGTGGTTTATGTAATTTGGGTGCTCATATTCATTCTATCATTTGTGGATTATATGTGATATGAGCTTAGTACATTGAGAGATGACTATTTTCTGCTTTCGTGTTCTTGACTAACAATCCAAAGTAATCAATTGAGCTTAACAAGAGGTGTATCAATTTGAAGAATGCATTAAATGAAGTTAGAATCATATGTCTCCCTTATCTGATTTACTTGCTTGATTAGTTAGTTTTCATTTGATAATCATTACTGTTCGATAAATCACATTTTGATCATCTGTTTAAGTAGACCAAAATAATTACAAAACTGTTGCTTGTTAGATTAGAGACACTCATTATTCTCCTGTGGGATCGATACTCTACTTACCTTATATTACTTGCGGACTGCGTGCACTTGCGTATATGTGATTATTTGATTAACACCTAAACAAGCCAACAAGTTTTTGGCGCCGTTGCCGGGGAACAGTGATTGTTTTTATTACTTTCGTCATCAGTTTAAATTAAATTGATCTTAGTTAAACAAATCACATCTTATCTCATTTCTATTTTCATTTTTTCTTTTGTTTCAGGTACTCTTGATCAATGTATGCAAACTTGGTCTAAGAATTCTGCTTTGGTGCCTAGAAAGGACAACATCAACGGGAGAGCCTGGCGATTGAGTACGAGTACTACTCATATACAAGAGGAGACTGAGGCAGCAGTAGTTATGGCGGCCAAAGAACATAAAGCATTAAGGGATTATGCAACGTCGTGTATAAATGAGCTACAGTCGAACATCACAAGGTCAGCAATAGCCGCCAATTCCTTTGAAATTAATACCGGGACAATCCAAATAGTTCAAAACATGGTTCAGTTTGGGGGTATGCTAATGATGACCCGAATGAGCATCTACTGAGCTTCATTGAGATATGTGACACCTTCAAGTTTAATGGTGTGTCGGATGATGCGGTGAGACTTAGACTCTTTACTTTCACATTGAGAGACAAGGCAAGGAGTTGGCTTCACTAGTTACCACCGCGGTCCATTACTACTTGGGAAGACTTAGCACAAAAATTCTTGGCAAAAATTTTTCCACCCGCGAAGACCGCAAAGATGCGAAGTGCTCTTTCTTAATTTGAGCAACAACAAGGGGAGTCCTTATATAAAGCTTGGGAGAGATACAAGGAAATGATAAGGAAGTGGCCTCATCATCGAATGCCTCAATGGATGGAGATAAAAACCTTTTACTTAGGCTTGGGAAGTCAAACTTGGTAGAGCATTGATGTCACTTCGGGAGGAGCATTTATGGCCAAGAGTTATGAAGAAGCTTATGAATTGCTAGAGACTATGGCTGCGAATGATTATCAATGGCCTTCTGATAGGATGAGTCAACCAAAAGTCGAAGGAGTATTGGAAGTTGATGCCATCACGGCTTTATAGGCTCAACTAGCGGCTATGTCAAAGAAGATTGATTCCATGACCGAGTCAAAAGTGCAACAAGTAGCCTATGTTTGTGAGCTTTGTGCGGGGTCACATCCTACAGACCAATGTGCTATCAATCCCTAGTCGGTGCAATTTGTGAGCAACTATCAGAGGCCACCAAACCAATATCAAAACACTTACAACCCCAACAATAGAAATCACCCCAACTTTTCATGGAGCAATAACCAAACTCATCAATAACAACACCAACCAAAACCACAACAACAACAATAACAACAACAACAACATGCTCCAAGACCTTCATACCCTTTACGATTTCAGAACCAACAACATCAACATCCACAAGCACCAACTCCTCAGCCAGAAAAGAAATCAGAAATGGAAGAGTTGATGATGAAGTATATGGCCAACACGGAGGTGATGATAAAGAGCCAAGCTATGGTTATTAAGAACTTGGAGAACGAAATGGGACAAATGGCCAACATGCTTACTAATAGACCACAAGGAGTCCTACCTAGCAACACAGAAGCTAACCCAAGAAGAGAGGGAAAAAAGTAGTGTTAAGCCATCACACTCAGAAGTGGAAAGCAAACTGCAGGTACAGGGCCTAGCGCAGGCCACGACCCAAATAGAAGGAGACACGACGCTCCCGCGCCCTTTTGTGAAAATTGTTGATGCTAATTTTTCAAAGATAGAGGATGGCAAGCATGATTCTGAAGCTAAACAAAAGGAAATAGCAGAACAAATATATGTTCCACCACCAATAGTGTATCCACCGGTCCCGTATCCACAAAGACTCTAAAAGCAAAAGTTAGACAAACAATTTGCTAAGTTCTTTGAGGTATTCAAAAAGCTACAAATCAATATACCATTCGCAGAGGCTTTAGAACAAATGCCGAGCTATGCTAAATTCATAAAGGGTATTTTATCTAGAAAGAAGAAATTGGAAGATTCTGAGACAGTTGCCTTGACTGAAGAATGTAGTGCGGTGTTACAAAGGAAGCTACCTCCCAAACTAAAGGATCCCAACAGTTTTACTATCCCGTGCTCTATTGGAAGCTTATCATTTAACAAGTGCTTGTGTGATTTGGGAGCTAACATCAATCTCATACCACTATCGGTGTACAGACAATTGGGTTTGTAGGCTCCAAAACCGACAAATATCTCTCTTCAGCTTGCCGATTGATCCATCACTTATCCGAGGGGTATTGTGGAAGTTGTCCTTGTGAATGTGGACAAATTCATATTTCCCGCCGACTTCATTATCCTTGACTATGAAGAAGACAAGGACATTCCTATCATTTTGGGAAGACCTTTCTTAGCCACTGGGAGAACTCTCATTGATGTGCAAAAAGGAGAGCTTACTATGAGAGTTCAAGATCAAGAAGTCACTTTTAACGTGTTCAATGCTATGAAATTTCCTACTGATGAAGAGGAATGCTTCCGAATGGATGTGGTTGATAGGGTGGTTAATGAAGAGCTCATACCTGGGAAGAACAGTGATCTTTTGGAAAGTACACTGATAGGGGACTTTGGCATTGATGACCTTGAGATAGTTGAATATGTTCAGATTCTGAATACAATGCCACGGATGAGCAAGTTCAAAATTCCGGTTGAACCTCTAGAGCATACAGGGAGTCATCTGAGCGTTTAAAACCGTCTCTTGAGATGCCTCATACACTTGATCTTAAACCTCTCCCTAATCACCTCAGGTATGTATTTTTAGGTGATTTTTCTACTTTGCCTGTTATAATTACTTCTGCACTAACATCATTTCAGGAAAGTAAGCTATTAATAGTGCTAAGGGAATTTAAAATAGCAATTGGGTGGACCATTGCTGATATCAAGGGGATAAGCCCTTCCTTTTTCATGGACAAGATACTTCTTGAAGATGACAGCAAGACGACAGTTGAACAGCAGAGAAGACTCAACCCATCATGAAAGAAGTGGTTAAGAAAGAGATTCTGAAGTGGTTGGAAGCCGACATTGTATACCCTATATCAGGCAGCTCATGGGTGAGTCCAGTGCAATGCGTACCTAAGAAAGAAGGAATGAATGTGGTAGCCAATGAGAATAACGAGTTGATCCCCACTAGAACAGTCACTGGATGGAGAGTGTGTATGGATTATCGAAAGCTCAACAAGGCGACTAGAAAAAACCACTTCCCTCTCCCATACATTGATCAGATGCTGGATAGGTTGACATGTCATGAGTACTGTTGCCTCTTAGATCTTGAAGATCAAGAAAAGACAACCTTCACTTGTTCATACGGAACATTTGCTTTTAGAAGGATGTCTTTGGTTTATGCAATGCGCCGACAACATTTTAGAGGTGTATGATGGTTATCTTCTCCGACATGGTAGAACAGAATGTGGAGGTCTTCATGGACGACTTCTTGGTTTTTGGGGACTCATTTGATATATACTCGGAGAACTTGGTCATAGTGTTGAAACAAACTTGGTCCTATATTGGGAGAAGTACCATTTCATGGTACAAGAAGGAATCATTCTTGGGCACAAGGTTTCAGGCAAGGGATTGGATATCGACAAGTCAAAGTTGGAGACGACAGAGAGCCTACCGCCACCGACTTTAATAAAGGGGGTCCGCAATTTTCTTGGACATGCGGGGTTCTACTGTCGATTTATAAAGGACTTCTCCAAGATTACAAAGCCTTTGTGCAGTTTATTGGAGAAGGAAGTTCCTTTTAAGTTCGACAAGGATTGTTTGGCATCTTTTGAGTATTTAAAGAGAAAGTTGACGACATCACCTATCATCACGGCTCCAGATTGGTCATTACCTTTTGAGTTGATGTGTGATGCTAGTGACTTTGTAGTGGGAGTTGTTTTTGGGCAGCGCAAGGAAAAAAAAATTCACGTCATTTATTATGCTAGTAAGACTTAACGGATGCACAAATCAATTACACGACTACTGAGAAGTAGTTATTAGCAGTGGTGTATGCCTTCGACAAGTTCTGTTTATACTTGATTGGCATGAAAGTAGTGGTGTTTACAGATCATGCTGCCATTTGGTATTTGATTGCTAAAAAGGATGCCAAACCCCATTTGATTCGATGGATTTTACTCTTGAAGGAGTTTGATTTGGAGATCAAGGATAGGAAGGGTACCGAGATCCAGGTGGCGGACCACTTGTCACGATTAGAGAATTCGGGAAAAGACACGGATGATGGAGTTTTGATTAATGAGTCTTTCTCGGATGAACAACTATTTTTGGTCCAAGGCGAAGTACCATGGTTTGCTAATTTTGCAAACTATTTGGTTAGCAACATTCTCCCTTCTGAGTTTTCAAAGCCTCAAAAGAAGAAATTTCTGCACGATGTCAAATGGTACATCTGGGACTAGCCATATCTGTTCAAGCAATGTGCAGACAGAATGATCAGGCGGTGTATTCCACACAGTGGGACAGAGTATATTATATGGTTGCCATACATCAGTGTACAGGGGACATTATGGAAGAGAGAGGACAACGGCTAAGGTGCTTTAAGCGGGATTCTATTGGCCGACTCTCTTCAAGGATGCCTACAATTTTGTACAAAAATGTGATAGATGCCAGCGGGTAGGAAACATCTCTAAGAGGAATTAAATGCCCTTGAACATGATTTTAGAAGTTGAGATCTTTGATGTTTGGGGTATTAACTTCATGGGACCATTCATCTCGTCGTGTGGTAATCTGTACATCCTGTTGGCGATTGACTATGTTTCTAATGTAGCGCCCCCCAAATTCGGGTCCCCAGAACCACAGACCTGGTACGTTACGATACATCATTTCTATAACTATTGTGGAAGATATAAACATAAATTATTTATACAATAACTTATTACAACATAATCCCCAAGGTTTGTAACCTTAACATAATACCTGCATTCAATATCCTACACGACATACAATGTCATTTGCCACCAATACTATTACAATTTTAACCGCAACACAATCCAATTCTGGTATTTATCTTTATCTTTGCCTGTATCTGAAGTTTCGTCTTAATATGAAAATTTATCATGATATATCAAGGGTGAGCAACAAGTTTGCTCAGCAAGTTTAAATACAACAAAGATATATCATGATTGAAAGAAAGAATAATAAGCTAACAAACTTTCAACAATATAAGAATTGTGAAAGAACATAAATCAGAGTTTCAATAAATGAATGACTGAATCAATAATGTTTAATGTCAACAAGGACCATGAACAATTTTAACTGAACCTTATGGTAATGAAGGTGATCAGCCTTTCATACCTGATGAACATATGCAGCATGCACTAAGTGCGAATCAATAATCAGTATAGATGTGAATAATCAACAATAATTATTCATGAACATGCTTTGAAATATAACTCAAAGTTGAGTTAGAGAAAAACTTGCCTGAACCGTCGATTACTGCTACGCAATTTAAGTTAATCGCTTTGAAAAGACCTATCAATTATAAGATTTGATCTTTCAGTTAGTATAACATACCTTATCCCACAATGTTATTACTTTAAAAGTAAATAATCTAACACTTAACCATATAGTCAAATATTAGATATCCTCAATATCATATATATTTACAAGTCTAAACCTAGCACACATCGAGTCTTTAATAGTATTCAATATAGTATACTGAGTGGTTTCCCACAAACAACTAACAAATTAGTTTTCTTCTCGTCTACACTGTTTTCATAGTGAGTTAGATAGGTTACTAATTCGTAGATCCCTTTCCCATATGAAGGAGTCGTTTAGCCCAGCTACTATACATCAACCATTAAAGGGTACGATTGCACTACCTTAGACTTAACACTTACTCGTTCATTTATAAGTTAATATTATAACTCGATAAATTATTTACTATTCAAGAGACTTAATATCTCATTTTAGTAAGCTGAAACTAAACTGTTTCCTATTCCTGACATTTTAGTTTCCAATTCAGTAAACTGAAACCAAACTGTTTCCTATTCCTGACATTTCCGTTTCCATTTCAGCAAGCTGAAACCAAACTGTTTCCTATTCCTGACATTTTAGTTTCTATTTCAGCAAGCTGAAACCAAACTGTCTTCCTAACATTTTCAGTTTCCATTTCAGCATCCTAAAATGTTCATTTCAGCAAGCTAAAATATACTATTCACAAAAATACCAAAACAGTTTATTATTTTTCCATTCTTTGTCCAAACACATATACATATACTTCATACACAAAAATAATTTTTCTGGAATTTTTCAACTCCCTGAAGTATTTTTCAAAAATCCGTTTCTAGTTAATTCCTTAAGAAAATAACTACCTCACGCTTAACTCCAAAAATTCCCAACTCTTGGTGGGATCTTATACATATTATCGTTACCTTACAGTTTAAATTTCGTGGCCATCGGAGTTATACAACTCCATTTATAGCAATTTTTGTCAGAAAAATCAATATATTGAAATAGTCATAACCTGCTCATTTTAAGTCAGAATGAGCTCATTTTTGGACATAAGCTAGTTTATCCTATATATTGTAATGTCCCAAAATATTGGATTTGATTACATTTATTAAGTGGACGAAACTATCCTTGGAAATTTCGGACAGCCTACTTTTTGGCAATTTTCAGCTTTGGCGTCCTTTGCTAATTTCAGTCCACACATAAATCTTTAACTCCTTTTTTAGTGATTCCACTTGTAAATGTTAGAAGACTTGTATATCTAACTCTAAAAATTAATCACACTCAAAAATTCAAAATAGAATGAGAGATATGGTTGTTTGAATTTCGTGTTGCATTTTTTCTAAATCTGATTTTTCAATCCTTTGTGTTTTTTAAGAAATCTTCCATATCCTCACCTATTGACCATCATTATCCATCATTAAACATCATACCACAAACTAATACCTCATATAACCATGGATCTAACATGATCCATGATCTAATTTATAAAAAAATCACAAATCATAAGATCAAGACAAGTAAGGCTAGAAAAATTAGGTTTTCTCACTTTTGAAAAACTTATATCCTATTTTTTTAGTTTAGATCGAACTTTTGTTCGCCAAAAGATTTAGATCTAAACATGAAACACTATTACACACATATAACTAAGGTTTTAAACCCCAAGATCATGACTTTACAAAGATCAAAACTTAAATCAATCAAAGAGGAATTAAACTATAATAAGTATGAATTGTTTATACCTTGGCTTTGTTCTCCCCTCTTCTTCTACCTAAGATTTATGAGGAAACTATGAAACATCAAAACCTTCCTTCACTCCTCTCTCTCACTTGGCCGAACTCTCCTCTCCTCTCTCTTGGTTGCCTTCTTTTGGCTTGCTTAGAAAGAATGAGAGGAAATAGAAAAGAAAAAATATTATATTGTTTTGGTGGGTTAATAGATATATGTGGTATATCTAATCTAATCTCCCACACTCTTACTCTCTCTTAATCATCATACTAGCTTGCTTGCACTCTAACACTTTCTTGCTATCTTGGGTTAACTTGAAGACCTGGTAAAAGATGTTGGCTCCACCACAAAAGTGACACCAATCAAAGTTGTTCACCAACTAAAGCTACTATCATCATTACATGCATTCCCCCTTGTTCCTCCCCTCCAAAATTTCGGCCAAGAGGCCTTATTTGGCCCATATTTGTTTTCTTTTTAATTCCCAAATAGCTTGCTTAGTTTCCAATAGGTCCTCACTCAATTAGGCCACCAATTGGGCTAAGTTTGGGCTACTCTTTTAATGTATTGGGTTAGCAATTTTAATTCTTTGGGCTTGCAAATCAACATAGTTTCCTACTACTTAATTTTATACTTATTCAATGACTTAAATACTCTTCCTCAAATGGGATAAGCTTGGTCCAAGATTGGGCTCACACTTAATTTCTTTTGGGCTTGGACTATTTCTTAAATTGCTTACTAGTTAAAATAAACTTGGCTTCCTCCTATAATTATATTGGGCCATCACTATACTTGCCGTATACATAATATATTGGTCTAGTTTAATAACTTAATTGTTCTTAAATCAACTTATCTAGAGGTTCAATGCTTAATTAAATAATTGAGCTACTTATACAATTCCTTGGGCCATACAATCATCTTAGTCCATTAAATCTATTATCACTAGAACTAATGCTCCACATTTTTGAGATATACGTATTCTTAATTATCTCTATATACAAAATAAATGTATACACATTATATAATGTATATTTATTTAATCATACACATAATCCACATAATCAATCACATATTCTAATAGTTTATTAACTAAATAACCATATTTGGCTTAATGAGTTATAAACACTCACACTCACATAATCATACAAGATAACCCTTGAAGTCATTTGATTCAAATACCTAATTTATATATTAGGTCACCAAACTTTATAGGTATTGTAGTACCTTATCCTCAATATTTCATCAAACATATATAGATTCATCTCTATGGTTTAGAAATTTTGTAACCCATAATTCTTCTATTCTCAATCAAATAATAAACCTTTTAGGTTCTTCTTTAAAATTTTTAACTAAATCCTTAAATTTTCATCTAGGTTTTATTCCTTAATCTTTATTTAATCATTTAAAATCTTATAAATTCTTGGGTTGTCACATTCACCCCTTCTTCTAAGAATTTTGTCCCCGAAATTTACCTTACACCTTACACCTTTCATACTCATCATCACATGCCACCCAAAATATCACTCACCAGAGTTAAATTTTTCAAATCATGCTGAGGAGTCATATAGACTACGAACTTTCATTTTCAAAAAGGTTATACAGAAATTCATTTGCTAACCGTCATGACATACGGACACAGAGGGTAATTAGCCCGTTATGCCCTGTACTTATTAAGTACTGTTTGTTGGAATAATTTGTCCCCGTTCCTCTTATCCGCCTTAGGCGAACAAAATTTTTCCAAATTTTGGGATGTTTACCTTAGTCTTATCGGATTCTGCACCAAAATAATTTGGTTCGGGAAAATTTCTAAAGAACGCTAAGAATTTTCATAAACGTTGGTCTAGCTGAATCAAATAGCTTAGACTCATACCAATAATTTAATTTTAATAAAAATATTTATGTATAGTCAAACCCCGTTGGCAATTAATTATAAAAAAAATATTTTGAAAATGACGTCATGATACCGTAGTGTATTTACAGCCCGTTTGAGGATTCTGTCATTGTGTGACTTTGTTATAACACATCATACAATAGTGGGACAACAATTTTTAGATCGAATTCAACACTAAGTATTTTTGTATTTACAACTTCATCAACTTTGTATCATCTCTGCACCAGGTTACATGATGCATCAATTATAAATAAAACACATTTTGATATTTCAAATCATTGTTGTCTAGCCGAAATAATTAGCATAGACTATTCTTTAAACGGTTCAAAAATCATTGTCAATCAGTTTTATCATCTCAACAGGTAACGATGTGTCAGTGTCCCGAAGTCCACACATACACACTAGTCACCAGGATTTGAGAATAAAAATTCATTTTTAAAAGGCACATAATGCGTATTTAGCTTGATGTCAAAAATTTTGAAGTCTAGCAAAGCTAGAAGATTTAGAATACCTACGCTTCCACTAATGATCCATTGCTTAATCAGTCTATCTATTCCTTTTATCCTTAATACTCCATTCATACTTAATTATACCCAGTTCGTCAAACTTACCACACGTTATGAGTTCAGAAATTTTCCACAATCATATGAGTTTAAGAACTTGTCCTCGACAGACCATTGGCGTCCATTCGTTGAGGGGTTCAAAACATTTCATATAATTATGAGTCACAAACTTACCATAAGTATGAGTTTTAAGAACTCGCAACTAAACCTTATATCCTTTACCTATACTCTATCTATCTGTTATACACATGAGAAAAGAATCACCTTCTCAACATATATATAGAAAATAGCGCGACACAAATATTTCAATGATTATCACTATCAGAAACTAAGAGGTCGTCAAACAAAACACAATCCTCTGCCCATACAAAGAATTGGTCAACTCGGCCTCTAATCAATATAGGAAGCTAAGCGATTTTTACACCAAGGACAAATTCCATACCCATACAAAGAATTGTTCAACTTAACCACTATATCGATCAGGAAGTCAAGCGGTTCTAAAACCAAGTACAAATTCCCTGCCCATACAAGGAATCATACAACTCAACTGCTGACATGAGTCCTCAATTGAAATCCCCACTTAATATCCTAGCTCCATTCTTTCTCCATACGAATTGTGTTCAATCCGTATTGCATCAACCCAACCTTTTTTCTGAGTTGGCACAATACCAATTCATAGTACAACTGACACACAACAACTTTGCCATAAAATTTTCAATCATTCGATTGATCCTCCTCCCTGCTATGACCTTATCAGATCACGGTGTGATCTCATCGTGTATATTACGATTCATTCCTATGTTACGATCGTTTTGTTATACGATCTTCTTTCCCCGTACTTTTAGTCTTTTAGACTCTATCTATTCATTATTATTGTTCATCTTTATTATCGGAGTTAGGTAACTCTAGATCTTTTATAATTTATCGAGATTCGTCTTTGAATCTTATCAACGCACTAACTCTATTTGAGTTAGTTCTTATCTTTATCCCACTACGGTTAATAGCCTAAGGTAACCCTACCTAAGGTTTATAACCTACATCATTGATACCAACTGTAGCGCCCCCCAAATCCGGGTCCCCAGAACCTCGGACCTGGTACGTTACGATACATCATTTCTATAACTATTGCGGAAGATATAAACATAAATTGTTTATACAATAACTTATTACAACATAATCCCCAAGGTCTGTAACCTTAACTTAATACATGCATTCAATATCCTACACGACATACAATGTCATTTGCCACCAATACTATTACAATTTTAACTGCAACACAATCCAATTCTGGTATTTATCTTTGTCTTTGCGTGTATCCGAAGTTTCGTCTTAATCTGAAAATTTTATAATGATATAGCAAGGGTGAGCAACAAGTTTGCCCAACAAGTTAAAATACAACAAGGATATATCATAATTGAAAGAAAGAATAATAAGCTAACAAACTTTCAAAAATATAAGAATTGTGAAAGAACATAAATCAGAGTTTCAATAAATGAATGACTGAATCAATAATGTTTAATGTCAACAAGGACCATGAACAATTTTAACTGAACCTTATGGTAATGAAGGTGATCAGCCTTTCATACCTGATGAACATATGCAACATGCACTAAGTACGTATCAATAATCAGTATAGATGTGAATAATCAACAATAATTATTGACAAACATGCTTTGAAATATAACTCAAAGTTGAGTTAGAGAAAAACTTGCCTGATCCGTCGATTACTGCTACGCAATTTAAGTTAATCGCTTTGAAAAGACCTATCAGTTATAAGATTTGATCTTTCAATTAGTATAACATACCTTATCCCACAATGCTATTACTTTAAAAGTAAACCATCTAACACTTAACCACATAGTCAAATATTAGATATCCTCAATATCATATATATTTACAAGTCTTAACCTAGCACACATCGAGTCTTTAGTAGTATTCAATGTAGTATACAGAGTGGTTTCCCACAAATAACTAACAAATTAGTTTCCGTCTCGTCTACACTGTTTTCACAGTGAGTTAGATCGGTTGCTAATTCGTAGATCCCTTCCCCATATGAAGGAGTCGTTTAGCCCAGCTACTATACATCAACCATTAAAGGGTACGATTGCACTACCTTAGACTTAACACTTACTCGTTCATTTATAAGTTAATATTATAACTCGATAAATTATTTACTATTCAAGAGACTTAATATCTCATTTCAGTAAGCTGAAACCAAGCTGTTTCCTATTCCTGATATTTCAATTTTCATTTCAGCAAGCTGAAACCAAACTGTTTCCTATTCCTAACATTTCAGTTTCTATTTCAGCAAGCTGAAACCAAACTATCTTTCTAACATTTTCAGTTTCTATTTCAGCATCCTGAAATGTTCATTTCAGTAAGTTGAAATATACTATTCACAAAAATACCAAAACAGTTTATTATTTTTCAATTCTTTGTCCAAACACATATCCATATACTTCATACACAAAAATAATTTTTTTAGAATTTTTCAACTCCCTGAAATATTGTTCAAAAATCCGTTTCTAGTTAATTCTTTAAAAATAATAACTACCTCACGCTTAACTCCAAAAATTCCCAACTCTTGGAGGGATCTTATACATGTTATCTTGACCTTACAATTTAAATTTCGTGGCCATCGGAGTTATACAACTCCATTTATAACGATTTTCGTCAAAAAAACCCCAAATATTGAAATAGTCATAACTTGCTCATTTTAAGTCGGAATGAGCTCATTTTTGGACGAAAGCTAGTTTATCCTATATATTTTTAATGTCCCAAAAGATTAGATTTTATTACATTTATTAAGTGGACGAAACTGCCCTTGGAAATCCCAGACTGCCTACTTTTTGGCTATTTTCAAATTTGGTGTCCTTTGCTAATTTCAGTCCACACATAAATCTGTAACTCCTTTTTCAGTGATTTCACTTGAAAAAGTTAGAAGACTTGTATATCTTACTCTAGAAATTAACCACACTCAAAAATACAAAATATAATGAGAGATATGGTTGTTTGAATTTCATATTACGTTTTCTCAAAATCTGATTTTTCAATCCTTTGTGTTTTTTAAGAAATCTTCCATATCCTCACCTATTGACCATCATTATCCATCATTAACATCATACCACAAACTAATACCTCATATACCCATGGATCTAACATGATCCATGATCTAATTTATAAAAAAATCACAAATCACAAGATCAACACAAGTAAGGCTAGAAAAATTAGGTTTTCTCACTTTTGAAAAACTTATATCCTATTGTTTAGTTTAGATCTAACTTTTGTTCATCAAAAGGTTTAGATCTAAACATGAAACACTATTAGACACATATAACTAAGGTTTTAAACCCAAGATCATGACTTTACAAAGATCAAAACTTAAATCAATCAAAAAGGAATTAAACTATAATAAGTATGAATTGTTTATACATTGGCTTTGTTCTTCCCTCTTCTTCTACCTAAGATTTCTTAATAAACTATGAAACATCAAAACCCTCCATCTCTCCTCTCCCTCACTTGGTCGAACTCTCCTCTCCTCTCTCTTGGTTGCCTTCTTTTGGCTTGCTTAGAAAGAATGAGAGGAAAGAGAAAAGAAAAAAAATATTATTTTTTTGGTGGGTTAATTGATATATGTGGTATATCTAATCTAATCTCCCACACTCTTGCTCTCTCTTAATCATTATACTAGCTTGCTTGCACTCTAAAACTTTCTTGCTATCTTGGGCTAACTTGAAGACTTGGTAAAAGATGTTGGCTCCACCACAAAAGTGACACCTATCAAAGTTGTTCACCAACTAAAGCTACTATCATCATTACATGCATTCCCCCTTGTTCCTCCCCTCCAAAATTTCGGCCAAGAGGCCTTATTTGGCCCATATTTGTTTTCTTTTTAAGTCCCATATAGCTTGCTTAGTATCCAATAGGTTCTCACTCAATTGGGCCACCAATTGGGCTAAGTTTTGGTTACTCTTTTAATATTTTGGGTTAGCAATTTTAATTCTTTGGGCTTGCAAATCAATGTAGTTTCCTACTACTTAATTTTATACTTATTCAATGACTTAAATACTCTTCCTTAAATGGGTTAAGCTTGGGCCAAGCTTGGGCTCACACTTAATTTCTTTTAGGCTTGGACTATTTCTTAAATTGCTTACTAGTTAAAATAAACTTGGCTTCCTTCTATAACTATATTGGGCCATCACTATACTTGCTATATACATAATATATTGGGCTAGTTTAATAACTTAATTGTTATTAAATCAACTTATCTATAAGTCCAATGCTTAATTAAACAATTGGGCTACTTATACAATTCCTTGGGCCATACAATCATCTTAGTCCATTAAATCTATTATCACTAGAACTAATGCTCAATATTTTTGATATATACATATTCTTAATTATCTCTATATACAAAATAAATGTATACACATTATATAATGTATATTTATTTAATCATACACATAATTCACAAAATTAATCACATATTCTAATAGTTTATTAACTAAATAACCATATTTGGCTTAATGAGTTATAAACACTCACACTCACATAATCATACAAGATAACCCTTGAAGTCATTTGATTCAAATACCTAATTTATATATTAGGTCACCAAATTTTATAGGTATCGTAGTACCTTATCCTCAATATTCCATCAAACACATATAGATTCATCTCTAGGGTTTAGAAATTTTGTAACCCATAATTCCTCTATTCTCAATCAAATAATAAACCTTTTAGGTTCTTCTTTAAATTTTTTAACTAAATCCTCAAATTCCCATCTAGGTTTTATTCCTTAACCTTTATTTAATCATTTAAAATCTTATAAATTCTCGGGTTGTCACATCTAAGCGGGTTAAAGTGGCAGCTTTGCCAACAAATGATGCCAAGGTGGTCTTGAGATTTCTATATAAAAGAATCTTCACAAGATTCGGGACACCTAGAGCAATCATTAGTGACGAAGGCAGTCACTTCTGCAACAGACAGTTCACAGCTTTATTGGCTAAGTATAGGGTAAATCGTCGTGTTGCCACGACCTATCATCCCCAAACTAATGGCCAAGCTAAAGTCTCCAATCAAGAAATCAAGGGGATTTTGGAGAAAATTGTCAACCCCACGAGGAAAGATTGGTCACTCAAGCTTGATGATGCAGTATGGGATTACAGAACCGCATACAAGACACCGCTCGGGATGTCACCTAATCAGTTGGTATATGGGAAAGTCTGTCATCTTCCTATGGAGCTAGAGCACAAGGCATTTTGGGCAATCAAAAAGCTGAATTTTGACCTCAAAGCCACAGGGGAGAAGAGACTTCTCCAATTGAATGAACTCGATGAATTCAGACTGCAGGCTTATGAGAACTCGAAACTGTATAAGAAGAAGTTAAAAAAATGGCACGACCAAAAAATTATTGATAGGAAGTTTAAGCCGAGGCAAGCCGTGCTATTGTTCAGTTTACGTCTTTGATTATTCCTGGGAAAGCTCAAGTCGAGATGGTCGGGGCCATTCACGGTGAAGACCGTGTACTCTCACGGAGCAGTTGAGATTATAGGTCAAGACCCGAACAAGCCGTTCAAGGTCAATGGGTAGAGATTGAAGCATTATTGGGGAGGCGAGGTTGATCGACAAAAAGCCTCCATGTCCCTTTCCATTCAATGATCATGTCTGAGAAAGTCGAGCTAATTGACTATAAACAAGTGCTAGATGGGAGGCACCTCATTCACTCTATTCTCCCTTTTGTTTAATTCTTGCTACTTATCTATCATTTCCCCCATATGTTTAATTCTTAAAAACTATGAGTTTGAGTACATTTTGGATATAGTATAGCAAAGTTCAATATTGCATTTTTGAGAGTACATACATTTAGTTGATATAGTTAAATTTTGAGTTAGTGGAATAAGGTTATGTTTCATCTTAGATACAATTTTGTGCAGGAGAGGATTCATTTGCATGCAAGTTAGCTGCTAAGTTTCCATCTGTTGCAGCAGCCTCAAGGCCAGAACCAAGGCAGTGCGACTGCGCCATATTCCAAGCTAATAGGAGCGCGCCAGTGCCATAAAAATTTTATGCAAAAACTTTCCAATCCTAGGGCGCCCGCGCCCCTAATGACCTACCTCATAGCGCGTCCGCGCCACCAAAATTTGATGCAGTAACTTTTCGTGCCAGGCGCACTCACGCCTGACCATGCCTTCAACACAGCGCGCCCGCGCCAATACCCAGAAACATTCAGTTTTAAAACTCTTCAAAATTGACCCAGCCCTTATAACCCATATACTTTCGGTCGAGTCTGTTCATAACAAAACATATCTAACTCATTCTTCTTCTCAAAGCATAACACAAACATTATTCCTAAATCCACTCCACTATCACTCAAATCCATTCCCACATTTTCTCTCCACGATTCTCAAGCCCTAGCCCTCCATTATCTCTACTTCATCAGAAACATCCGCTCCACCTCCTCTCAACCAAAAATTCTATATAAACCCTAGCCTTAACAACCATCATAATCAATCCATCTTCCATTACATACAAGTTAGGGTTTACAGAGAGGATTTTAGAAGTAAAGTTTGGGGGTTTTGATTTGACAAAGTTAGGGTTGAATTTTCTGCATCATGGCACCGAAAAGAGTTCGTTCAGTATCTCTATCTTAATCTTCCAATGAGAGCTACGGTGAGGGGAACAGCAGGGATGTTCTAGACACAACCAGGTTCATCAATCTGTCGGCCCAAAATCACTATGCTAAGGCCTTGGCCACCAAATCCTTTGTTTCGGAAAGGGGCCTCAAACTAACCAAGGATGATGGGCAACTGTTGAGTATGATTCGGGAAAGGTGCTAGATTGGCGTTGTAGCAACGCCTGTGGCTACGCCTATGGCATTAGTGCGGGAGTTCTATGCAAATGCTAGGGAGACACATAATGGGATTTCGTTCGTGAGGGGAAAACAAGTGGACTATCTTTTGACGGTGATCAACGAGGTGTTCCATTTGAGTCCTCCTCCGGATGAGATGGTGAATTGAGTAGTGGCTGAGAGATTTGAGACCGGCTTGGACAAGGTTGTGAGGGACCTCTTCATGCCAGGCACCAAATGAGCTATCAAGCCAGGCACGGATACAAAGACCACCTTCCCACACGCAGCGCTGAATAGATATGCCAAAGTGTGGAATAATTTTATATGCTCTAATTTGATGCCTTCCTGCCACCAGCACGACATCACGACAGACAGAGCCACGATTTTGTATGGGATCATCAACGTCAAGTATATCGACATGGGGCACTTGATACATTAATTCATGCTTTTATACATGCGAGGCGGTACTACCGGCAGGATTCCATATGCATCAGTTGTGACACAGTTGTGTGTGCAGGCAGGGGTCGATTGGGGGAATGAGTCTCTGCAAATGCCAATGAAGGACATCGACCATGCCACCATTAAGAAGTATTCTGAATGGGACGATGGCAAGGCTCATCCTCAAGGCCGTGGATTCATTTTGCCTCGTGCTCCAGTTCGTGCAGAAGAAGCACCACCACCACCACCACCGCAGTCGCCTGAGGCTACTGCTCATCCTCCAGCCTATGTATTTAGCCATGATCGCCAGATGCAACATTTACAGGCGAGGATGGATGCGATGCACGTCAACTTTCAAGCCTACGCAGATGGACTGTCAGGTGCACTGGCACATGCCTTTGCTCAGCAGGGCGTGTTAGTTGAGTTTCCAGACTTTGGTTCCGCCATGCCATATCCTCCACCGGATTGACCACCCGAGCCACAGTCGGGTGGCCACGATGATGCCTAGGGGTGTTTCCTAACCCTTTTACTTCCATTGAGGACAATATTTATCTTAAGTTGGGGGTATTGGGTTTAGTTGCATTTTAGGTGCATATAGTAGTAGTTGAATGTTTATTTTGCATTTTTCTTATTTGATTAGTTAGATTTGCATGTTTAGTAGTTATCTTTTGTTTATTTATTTAGATTGTATGTGTTTAGTTTGCATGATTCCATGTTTCAGTTAGTTTGAATTCTAGTTGGCCGATGATGATAGTGGAATTATATAGAATGAGCAACATTGTTAATAGCTTAAGCTTAGTTATAGATTCATTACATGAAGTAATCTTTACCTGTTGATTTTGATGTTACCGGATAACACGATATTGTTATATTTGCTTGTTTGTTCAGATTGCTACATGTTTGTCTTCTGAGGGGAAATTTTTTATTTTAATGATAGAGTTTTGTAGATAATGAGCAATGACTATAATGTCACAGAAATTCAAGTTTGGGGGAAAACATTGGGTATGCATGCTATATAAAAAATGAGAAAAAAAGAAGAGAAAAATGAGAAAAAAGAAAAGAAAAAATAGAATGTGAATAAACAGCTTGGCTAGTCGAGTCCTGTGGCCTTTGATATTCGAGCAAGTATGCCCTAGGGGTTGTCTCTACACCCAGTGCCCTAAACCCTTAGTTTGGGAGTCGTTGGTCGATAGCTCGCTACATGGGTATCATTGAAAAGCCTAAGAGGGAATATCTCCCTCGTGAGTAAATAAAAGCATAATAAATCCTTTGTTGACCCTTAGTTTGGATTGATGTGTAGGTTTGGTTGATGCTTCATATGTTCACAATTTTCTTGATTTAAAGCCTTATTTTTCCCTTTTAGAAGCATAGCATGTGGAATTTTTACCTTCATCAAGCTTAGTGGATTGTAGCACACACACTACATCATTGTCAACAGGTTTTGATTTTCAGATTGTATGTTTCTATGACATTGGCTTGGTTAGATACTTTGTTCATCTATCTTGTGATTTCTCTGAGGCATCATATATTGGAATTCTTACTTGACTGAAATTGGAAATCATTATTATATTAGCGTAGCTTGCTTCCATGTAGTTTGCATTTGTGTTAGTTGCTTGAGGGCAAACAATAGTTTAAGTTTGGGGGTATTTGATAAGTAGGTTTTAAACCTACTTATTGTCTATCTACTTACTATATCTAAAGCTTATTCTCACGTGTTTTAGTCACATTTCAAGCATTTTATCTTTATTTGTAGATTGCATAATGGAAACTCTCTCGATGGCATCGTGGGTGAAATGAGCATGGAACCGACTTGATGGCGAGCAAAAAGGCATTTGGTGGAGTGGATGTGAAAGTGGCATGTGAAGGTCAGAGGGAAAGCAGCAGCAGCAGCAAAGGTCCAGCAGTGCAGCAGCAAACTGCAGAAATTCTGTAGAGCGCACCAAAACTTGTTGGGTAAAATTTAATTATGCACAACACGCAAGTATACGTGATCAATAAGTAATAAAGTAAAAGTAAAGTATCATTCCCACGAGGAATTATTTAATAAGAATCACCAAGTACTAACCCGTAACCAAACTTTATCTTATTTAAACAGATAATTTCAAGTTTGAATTAACAATATATAATTAAACTACTACTAAATACCACTAGTTTAAGATAAAATTAGGGAGAATTAAGATTACAACTTCACTTATTTCTTCACTTAAATTAATGCATTTCTTATCAATTATATTCACTATTCTGAATTGTTCATCAAGAACACACAAATAAATATGACCATCTTTCAATGCATTATATTCAAATCAACTTTAATACACATATGATAGAATTAAGAAGAACACCCTAATTAACTAACTCACTATATCTCTATATGAATTATAATTAAAGAGGATTTCAAGCAAAAGTTCTTTATCAGATTACATGTGGTGTAAAGGTATATCTCTATCCTAAACACAAATCATAAATTCCAACGCCATGTAGAAAACACAATCACATGCTATTATGATCATATTTGAATCTATAATCCGTATCTCGATTTCATATATATTATCACGGTAATTGATAGCTTGGTAATTAAGCAGTTAAGTCCAAATCACAATAGACAATCCCAACGATAGATCATAATAATTGATAGAGAAGCATATTAAAATAAGCTACACAATAAGATCCATTGTAATCTTAAACAAGAGATTTAGTTCATTAATATTGAATTAAAACCAAGAATCCACAATTGAATAAACATTAAAAGATAGAAATAAGAGTAGAGAAAAGAATAGAATCTGTTGTCAGCAAATCTCATGCTCCTTCTCGCTCCTGCTCTTGATCTTCAATGGCCTCCAAATTACTTCAGTCTCCAATCCAATTCCAACTAGGGGTTGTATCTAATTTAATCTAAGATAATCTAATGGAATCTCCTTATATGATCCTCTCTGACCCTTAAATAGCCTCTTTGTTCCAACTAAACTCGTAGCCCTTATTCCATCCAAATCCTACTTGAATAGGATGTTTTTATGCTCCCAGCCGCGCATACCCGCCCCGGCGGGGTATTTTACACTGATACACCCACCCCGACGGGTATGTCCAGACTTCCCTATAACCGCCCCAGCTGGCTTTTTGTACTAGGAATACCCGCCCCGGTGGGTGTTGCTCTGCTGCTGCGACATCCTTTGGTAAAACGAGCATAACTTATGATCCAAGAAGAGTTACGGGGCTTGCTACCTATCAAATCAAATCTGTCGACAAGATCTAGAACTTTCATTCTTTGAGCATTGATAGATTCGAAGTGGATCAAGGTTGAAATCGAGTCCAAGTGACTGCTATGTAAATTGCAACTTCCAAACTCCGAGGTTTCAACTTGCGCTTGGTAAAAAGGTCATAACTCTTTCATATGAAATCCGATTAGGATGATTCAAGATGTTCCGGAAAGCTAAGAAGAAGCTCTACAATAAAATCCAAGTCCCAAGCCAAGAGCATGAAATGAATATAAAAGCACAAATGAGTTCCGGATTGTATTTCCTCGCCCTTTTCATACCAATAGTCGCTCACACAGTTCCAAAGCATGAGATCTACAAAATAACCACAAAATGCATGAAAAGTGACTACGACACATAGGATAAACAACTAATTCAAGTAATAGATACCGGATAAGTAGGTATAAAACTGACTTATCAAATACCCCAAACTTGAACCGTTGCTTGTCCCCAAGAAAAACACTCGAAACAAAAATTAGAAAGATTCATTCTCTAGCAATGATCCACTCAAGCAATGAATCAACATGAATTTGAACAATGGCCTCAAAGGTTACAACAAATGATAACCCAAAGAAAATTTCAAAATAATGCCATGTCTAAAATTTCATCAACTTTCATTAGTTCCACATCTACTCATGATCCTTTAAGTGCGTGTGTGCATCCAAATGTTCAAACTAGTCATGATTTATATAAGATCATACAAACCAATACTCATAAAAGATTTTTAAAAGAAACTCTAAAAACTTCTTAGCACATCAATCTCCGCTAATTAATAAAGATAAAACACAAATTTTTGAGGATCAAACAGATATTTAAACATTTAAGCACATATGAACTCTTCCCAAGTACTTCAATACTACTTTTTTTCTATCTTTTTAGTGAGTGAATTTTACGCTCCATCTCAACTACCATTAAACGAGTGCGTTTAACGCTCTATCTCGTGCTTGTGCTTATAGGTGAGTGCATTTTACGCTCCATCTCGACCCACCACATGATTCAATTATTCAACTCGGGAAGGTTCTAATTTTTTTCTTTTCAACAACACTCCAAGATTTCCCCCAAACTTATGTGAGTGCCTAATTTTTACTTTGAATGATGCTCAGATAAGATTTCTCAAGTTGCAATGATATCTTTCATAAGCATTTAGCAAAAAAAAAATTAACCCCAACTAGCTAAACAAATGGATGTGTGTATAGAAGTTCAAAAGATTCGCAAGTAATGTAAAAACCAACTAATAAGTTAAAATATAGACTAAGCATGCTCATCAATTCTCCAAGAGTTACAAACTCATTAACCACCCACTTATCATTGGCTAAAATCAATTTTCATCAAAACAGTGCCCAAGTAAATACCAAACATGATAAATACCCCCAAACTTAAAACAGACATTGTCCACAATGGCTAAGATAGGAAAAAAAGTAGAAGACTTCCCTGAAAATATAGCAATTTTCCTCATTGTCTGCAAAGTCTGAAGAATAGGCTAGGCACATTGGAATAAATCGGGCACCACACTTGAATTGGACTTGACTAGCCTGTGAACACAATAGTAGCAAGTTTATTAAATTCTAATAAATGAAAATTTATTAAATAATATGAAACCTAAAAAAAACTAAAACTAAAAATTAAACTTAGGTTGCCTCCCAATAAGCGTTTGATTTACAGTCTTTCAGCCTGACTTTGTCTGGTCAACGCTATCCAATTCCTCTTCGAAAGTTGAGGAACCCTCCATCCATCAGTAGCAATATGTTATTTGGGAGGTTCCCAATAGTGATGGCCATAGCATCAAAGTCACCTAGCATGCTCTGATTGGGTATGATCTCCATGAAGAAGGGCAAATAACTAGGTGCTCTCTCCATTGTGTCTGTGATCATATTTGGGCTTGGAAGTTTGTCAAACACAATGAGTTCTTTGTCTATCTTCTCTTTCTTGTCCCACCATGGCTTCAAAACTTGTACTTGCTCTTATGTCATAAAGAGCTTCGCCGACGACATGACTACCAAACTGGACAAGGTTTTGCAAATCTAACTGAATCCTTGATCTTTGGTGGAGAAGGCACTTAGGGAAATAGCAGAATCGGTTCGTCTTCTTTGGAATGCACATTTAGATCTTTGTCGACCTCCATTTCATTATCCTCATTTGTCTCCTCTCTTTCGATATCTTGTGGCTCATCCAGCTGCAGATTTGGTTCGGGTTCTCCATCAGTTTCGTCATCCATGTCATAAAGCCAAGTGTTTGGAGGACGGTTGTTTAAGGCTTTGGTCATTTGTTTCATCTGATTATTAAGATTTTGACTTGATAACTTTTAATTAATCATCCTCTCCTCTTGGTCTGCTATGATCTTCAACATGACTTCCCTCAGATTTGACTTTTCTTCTTGTGGCAATAGAGGCGGACATGAAAATTCTGGTGGATATGTTGGACTTGGAGCGCAGTAGTGGTCTTCATAATTGTGGCTCCATGGAGAATCCGGGTGATACCCCCAATCTTGGTGATAGTTAGGATACACATAGTTGTTGAGGTAATCAGCACTATATTGTACCGGTCCAAAACTGACGGTGCATTGATGACTCAGATGATTGCCAGCACAATAATCACAAGTAACTATTATCTTTCGACTCCATTGGGCTGCAAGAACATCCAACCTCCTCAAAAGTGTCTTAATCTGTGCTGACAATAGTAGAAAGTGTATAAAGTCCATCAATCCGTGTTTCCCTTGGTTGAGTCATACTCAAATATGGCCATTGATAATCAAATCCAGTCATGGTACCTGAGAAGTGAGTAAAATAGGAAGAGCATTAAATAAATAAATAAATAAAATTTGTTTAAATTAAGACTAATTTGATTAAAATTAATATTGGCAAAAAATTATTAAAATAATTCCCGGCAACGGCGCCAAAAACTTATTGGATAAAATCTAATTACGAACAACACGCAAGTATACGTGATCAACAAGTAATAAAGTGAAAGTAAAGTATCGTTCCCACGAGGAATTATTTAATAAGAATCACCAAGTACTAACCCGTAACCAAACTTTATCTTTTTTAAACAGATAATTTCAAGTTTGAATTAACAATATATAATTAAACTACTACTCAATACCACTAGTTTAAGATAAGATTACGGAGATTTAAGATCAGAACTTCACTTATTTCTTCACTTAAATTAATACACTTCTTATCAATTATGTTCACTATTCTGAATTGTTAATCAAGAACACATAAATAAATATGACCATCTTTCAATGCATCATATTCAAATCAACTTAAATCCATATATGATAGAATTAAGAAGAACACCCAAATTAACTAATTAACTATATCTCTATGTGAATTATAATTAAAGAGGATTTCAAGCACAAGTTCTTTATTAGATTACATGTGGTGTATATGTTTATCTCTATCCTAAACACAAATCATGAATTCCAATGCCATGCAGAAAACACAATCACATGCTATTATGATCAGATCTGAATCTATAATCTGTCTCTCGATTTCATATAGATTATCACGGTAATTGATAGCTTGGCAATTAAGCAGTTAAGTTCAAATCACAATAGACAATCCCAACGATAAATCATAATAATTGATATAGAAGCATATTAAAATAAGCTACACAGTAAGATCCATTGTAATCTTAAACAAGAGATTTAGTTCATTAATATTGAATTAAAACCAAGAATCCACAATTGAATAAACATTAAAAGATAGAAATAAGAGTAGAGAAGAGAATAGAATCTATTGTCAACAAATCTCATGCTCATTCTTGCTCCTGCTCTTGATCTTCAATGACCTCCAAGTTGCTTCAATCTCCAATCCAATTCCAACTAGGGGTTGTATCTAATTTAATCTAAGATAATCTAATGGAATCTCCTTATATGATCCTCTCTGACCCTTAAATAGCCTCTTTGCTCCAACTAAACTCGTAGCCCTTATTTCATCCAAATCCTACTTGAAATAGGATGTTTTTATGTTCCCAGCCGCGCATACCCGCTCTGATGGTATTTTTTACACTTATACACCCGCCCCTGGCGGGTATTCCTTATGTCCAGACTACCCTATAACTGCCCCCAGCGGGCTTTTTGTACTAAAAATTCCCGCCCGGCGGGTGTTGCTCTGTTGCTACGACATCCTTTAGTAAAACGAGCATAACGTTTGATCCAGGAAGAGTTACGGGGCCTGCTACCTAGAAAATCTAAGCTGTCGACGAGATCTACAACTTTCATTCTTTGAGCATTGATCGATTCTGATTGGATCAAGGTTGAATCGGCTCCAAGTGACTGCTATGTAAATTGCAACTTTCAAACTCTGTGGTTTCAACTTCCGCTTGGTAAAAAGGTCATAACTCTTTCATGTGAACTCCGATTGGGATGATTCAAGATGTTCTAGAAAGCTAAGAAGAACCTCTACAATAAAATCCAAGTCCCAAGCCAAGAGCATGAAATGAACATGAAAGCCCAAATGAGTTCCGGATTGCATTTCCTAGCTCTTTTCATACCCATAGTCACTCACATAGTTCCCAAGCATGAGATCAACAAAATAACCACAAAATACATGAAAAGTGACTACGACACATAGGATTAAACAACTAATTCAAGTAATAGATACTGGATAAGTAGGTATAAAATTGACTTATCAGTCGCGCCCTTCTAGAGTGCAAATGCAGCGCGCCTGCGCCAGGAAGACTTTTGGCCAGCAGGCAGCGCGCCCGGGCCCCAGTTGTACTAAGGGCCAACTCAGCCGCGCCTGGCAGGTCAACTCCAGAGTTGACTTTCACTTAAATCCTACATTGCGTGTTTTTCTCTATAAGGGTGTATTTGGAGGTTGAGGACTGATCATTGAACGTTTTTATTACTACTTTTAGGCGTTTTGAGTATCATAGATAGCTTGTAGCCTCTTCTTCACTACTTTTAGCTTCTCTCCTGATTTCTCTTAGATTTTGATATATTTACATAGATTAGGGCTAGATTTGGTTGAGTGATGGATTTGGCTCTACATTAAAGGTTCATAATTGAAGTGGAGATTTCAGATTTGCTTATCTTATTCCTTATCTTCTCTTTACTTCCATTTTTGATTCTCAATACATGAACAAGTTTTTAATTCAATTATGAGATAATCTCCGTTGTGGGATTTTAATGGATCTTACTATTTAATTCAGATTTGTATGCTTCCTTGTTAAGTTCTAATTGATTATATATGGATTGTCTAGTATGGTTTGCTTTGATTGCCTAGTTGCTTGATCTCCAATTACCGAAATAACTCATATGAAATTGAGAATGAATTATGAGTTCAGATTTGACCATATTAGCATGTGTTTATGATTCTATATGGTGTTAGATTCCATAATTTAGTGCTTCGGATAGACATATACCGAAGCACCGCTTATAGTCATTTAAAAACTTGTGCTTAAACCTATTTTAATGTTAAGTCACATAGCAATATAGTGGTTTATGTAATTTGGGTGCTCATATTCATTCTATCATTTGTGGATTGTATGTGATATGAGCTTAGTACATTGAGAGATGGCTATGTTCTACTTTCGTGTTCTCGACTAACAATCCGAAGTAATCAATTAAGCTTAACAGGAGGTGTATCAATTTGAAGAATGCATTGAGTGAAGCTAGAATCCCATGTCTCCCATATCTGATTTACTTGCTTGATTAGTTAGTTTTTATTTGATAATCATTACTGTTTGATAAATCACAATTTGATCATCTATTTAAGTAGACCGAAATAATTACAAAACTGTTGCATGTTAGATTAGAGACACTCATTATTCTCCATGGGATCGATACTCTACTTACCTAATATTACTTGAGGACTACGTGCACTTGCGTGTATGTGATTATTTTGATTAACACCTAAACAAGCCAACAATGTAACTGGATGCGATGGGTTAGTTTAATCAGTATCAAGATGTTCATTCGTTTGAGGGGACCGAGGATTATCAATTTCCCATTTACTTAGCTACCGAGGCAGAATTAGCTCCCGTCTACGGGTTTTGGTCCCATTAGTAGACTACAGAGTTCTGAGATGGCCATCTGGGCCGATCTGCAGAGTATTCATCCCTGTTAGAGTCAAATTTAGCTTCGGATGTAGTCGATCAGGCCGAGGCAAGGGATTGGTTCACTAACGAGGAGGATCCATTAGAGGGTCCTATATCTCCGACCGAGGATGAGTTATTCGCTGGCTTGACAGCGTCCTTGGTTAGCACTGCTCCGAGTTCTATTTCGGATTTCAAGGATGCGTTGGATCGCCAAGTGCATCTATTGACTTTCGAGCGGGATCAGGCTCAGGGCCTTGATGTCGATTGTTTTGGCAGGTAGGGATGCAGCCATTGCTGAGAGACATGTAGCCCTTACTTCTCGGGATGAGGTTATAGCCGAGCGGGATGTAGTCCGATCTTTTATGGATTGGCTCATTGATCATCAATCACAACGTCGTTCAGAGTCAGGAATGAATCTTTAGGTCTGCAGTAGAGTTACTGAGATGTGTTGACATGTTGGAGCAGGAGCTTAGGGATGCTCCTCAAACTGTTGAGATGAATGGGTATTTGGAGATGTTATCCCGTCTGACATCAAATTTGTAGTCCTTCTTTACTTTCCTGCATAAACTATGTTATTATCTTCTGTCGCATATCGGAAACACTTTTTTATAATAAAATAGTTGTATATATAAAAAGGAACATGTTTAGTTCACTTCCCTCGTTTGAGCACGTCTAGACCTGTATTTTGATCACTATTTTTGCCTCATGATTATCACTTTGATATAGAGTTGTTCTCGTCATACTTGTGCAAAATCTAATTGAGCGATGCTGAGATGTCGTTAGGTTCCTTCAGCATGGGTTGTCGACTTTGAAGGTTTTATATGGCTATTTTTGGTTTTTGGATAGGTTTAATGTTTGGGATTCATATGAGGTAAAAGGGTATGATTTTTATTTTTCGAGGGTTAGACCGCACCATAAATGGCTGCCTACGTCCTCCCGCGAATGAGGGGAGATCAGGTCTTTCGTAGTTCAGGCTTGGCCTGAAAATTGACTTGATTTTTTTTCAAGACAAGAATTCAAGTTGGTGTAAAGGGGTCTCAAACATTATTAGGTAAAATCTAATTACGCGCAACACGCAAGTATACGTGGTCAACAAGTAATAAAGTGATGAGTAGAGTATCGTTCCCACGAAGAAAAGAACTGAAATTTATCCTAATAACTACCAAATTTATATTATCTCAATTTTATTAAACAAATAATCATGTGTATAAAATTTATGGAATCTACTAATTATTTAAAAACCAACTAACTATCATAAGATTTAATCAAGAATTGGAGAATTAAGCCTACAACTTCACTTAATGCTTCACTTGGATCGACACACTTCCTTTTAAATCAAATTAACTATTCTAGATTGTTAATCAAGAACACAAAGGTACATATAACCATCTCTCAATGCATTATATCCATATCAACTTAAATCCATAATTGATAGAATTAAGATGAACACCCTAATGAACTAATCCACTATATCTCTATGTGAATTATAATTAAAAAGGGTTTAAGCACAAGTTCTTATTAGGTTACGTGCGATGCATAGGTATATCTCTATCCTAAGCATAAATTATGAATCCCATAATTATGTAAAAATCACAATCACACGCTACTATGATTAGATCTTAACCTATATTCCATCTCTCAATTTCATATAGATTATCAAGTAATTGTTGATCAGGCAATTATATAATTAAGCACAAACCATAATAGACAATCCTGGAAATAGTTACAATGAATTAATATAGAAGCATGCCAATCCCTGTTACACAAAAAGATCCAGTGTAGACTTAAATAGTAAAGTAGTTCATGCTAGATGAATAAGAAACTAAAATCCATATGTAATATAGCATTCGGAATACAAGAATAATAATGAAGAAAGATAATGAAAACTGTAATGTAATCTGCTTCTCTTCCTCACGTTCGCCTTGAATCCTTCGTGCTAGCTTCTCTGCTTTAATTCTCCAGTACGTGATCAAAAGCTAGGGTTCAGTTAATGATAATGAATGTCTCTTCTTTGCCTCTCTATTTTCCTCTTATTGCTTCCTAATTGCACTCCCTTTCCATCAGCCCACAATCTACAGAATCATAATTGAATAAGGAAACTTCAAGTCAACTACCACATAGCCCGCCCCGGTAGGGTAAATTATACTGAGGATGCCTGCCCCGACGGGTGTTCAATAAGTCTGAGGAAAAGGTGACCCCAGCCCCAGGGGGTGATTTGGCTTCTAGGAAGCCCGCCCCGACGGGTATGCTGACTAAAAACTGTCTCCTTTTGCCTTTAACTCCTACTTTCCCTCCAATCCAATTCCTGCAACATAAACAAACAAAATTAGTGAAACGATACTAAAAACTACTCAAAGTAGCAAATAATAATCCCTAAAGTAATCGATTCATAGGTATAAAACCCACTCATCAAATACCCCTAAACTTGAGACTTTGCTTGTCCTCAAGCAAAACACAATACAAATGCAAACTAACTATATGCCTACGAATTCAGCTGCCAGACAGTATAAAGTTCACTAAGACTGCCTCAGAGAAATCACAACATAAATGGACAGTAAATCCCACCAAGACACATCAGTAATCCCATATCAATCTATAAATCAACACTTGTTATCACTGACGCAGTGTGTGTGATAAATGGTAAATTGTTTTAACACGTGAATTATATAGATGCATAGTTATTTCTGTTAGATTAACTGATGCATCTAGTGTTTTCATGAGTTATTTAAAACATATTTTGCATTCTTTCATGGGAAAATTTGTTATGCTCTATTTTGATTATATTCTGATTTTTGTCAACACTTTAGGAAATTCTTTAACATGTGTTGAGTTTGTTCGTGATTATGATAAATATGCTATTGAGTTTTCGTCTTGCGAATATGACCTTTTTATTCCATTAGAGCTATTATGTGATTTTGACTATGTTAATGTTAATGGAAGGAGAAAGGTTGGTTGTGTTTTGCAAATTAGTGTGTAGACACTCAAAATTTCCTTTCCCTATTACTAATACCGTAGGAGAGAAATACATGTCAATCAAATCAACTCCGATCTCAAATCGGACCGTCAGATCATCCCCGATCTTAATATCGAGCCATCAAATCAACTCCGATCTCCAATCGGACCATCAGATCAACCCCGATCTCAATATCGAACCATCAAATCAACTTCGATCTCCAATCGGACCGTCAGATCAACCCCGATCTCAATATCGGGCAATCAAATCAACTTCGATCTCCAACCGGACCGTCAGATCAACCCCGATCTCAATATCTGGCCATCAAATCAACTCCGATCTCCAATCGGACCGTCAAGATCAATTCGGATCTCAATATCGGGCCATCATATGAACTTTGATCTCCAATCAGACAGTCAGATCAACCCTTATCTCAATATCAAGCCATCAAATCAACTCTGATCTCCAATCGAACCATCAGATCATCCCCGATATCAATATCAGGGCCATCAAATCAACTCTGATCTCTAATCGGACCATTAAATCATCCCCGATCTCAATATCGGGCCATTAAATCAACTCTAATCTCCAATCGGATCATCAGATCAACCCCGATCACAATATCAGGCTATCAAATCAACTTCAATCTCCAATCAGATCGTCGGATCAACCCCGATCTCAATATCAGGCCATCATAGCAACCCCAGTCTCAACCCGGGAAGTATAAGTCAACCCCGGTCGAAACCCAAGAAGTCAAGTCAACTTTGGGAACAAACCTGAAGCTCCACAACACCTCCAGGCGAGAACCTGGAACTGACCAATTCAACTTTAGAGACTACACTGGGGACAAACAGACTCGAATGAGATCCAAGTCTTAGAAATAACTCCTGGAAGTCAAACAAAGGCTATGCCGACACTGAAGGCAACCCCAGGAGGGGAAAAATGGTCATTTTACCAACTCTAAGCCAATTCGGTCAAATTCAAGATGAATTGATGCCACCAAGGTCAGAACGAACCATAACGATAATCTCGAGTGCTAACAGCGCAAGACAGCTTCAACGGACATACTGCGGGGAATCGAAGACCTGGTTATGAACCCATATTCTTGGACCCAAAAAATGTTTTATCCCATGTCATACTGACACTCTCGGCAAGGGCTTTTTGAAAAGGTATGGCACGCCTCAAACGAATGCTCTGATCAAAAGTTAGAAAGTTTCGACTTTGACCTCGCGTTGCTTGGAGTGCACGTACTTTGAGACGACTCAGCAGGACATGTGGGCCCCACCAGGGGAGCCGAACCTCTACCTGCGGTAGCAGCAGGTAAAGCTGAGGCTCCCTGGTTTATAATTATAAGGCCACCCCCCCTCATTTTCAAGAATTCTGAAACGCAGCGAACCTTTGTCCGTCTGATTTTCTGACTTTTTCACCTCTTGTAAACCCAAATTTTTTCACTCTAACACGTAGATATACCCACATACTACCAAATATCAGAAAATAACCGGTAGATTTGGACGTATAGAGCTTACGATTTGGCAAAAAGCCCGTGTAGCAGTCCATTGTGAGTATTTTTACGATCAGCAAGTTTATATTACTTCTTTATACTTTTATACCAATGCACGTTAAGTTTCGTTTTCTAAATATGCCCGATAGTTCCGTGGCCGTTTTCGTCAAAATTTGGTACATTTTTGTACATAACTACGTTTTCTGGCATTTTTACAACTCTGATTGACGATCCGTCAGCTCTAACAGCTCCAGTGCATCAGCACCTTTGTTTTAAGCAACTTCGCCGGACTGGGTTCTCTTCCCAGTCTGGGTTTGGCATTTTTTGTGTTTATTTAACTATATATATATATTAACTTTTCAATTCTGTCAAGCCCAGATGTCAAATCCGAGGTTATTTACTATTTATATATATATATATATATATATATATATGCATATATAAGTAGCCTTCACCACCACTGGATTCTCTTTTCAGTCTTGGTTGACTACATTTCAGTCAATATATATATATATATATATATATTTATATATTTCAGTCCAGCCTGGATTATTTCGTTGCCTTTTTACTATTTTTGCACTCTTCACCATTACTGGGTTATCTTCCCAGTCCCTAGTTGACTATTTTTCTGTAAATTTACATTTCAGTCCGCCCTGGATTATTCTGTGGCCTTTTTACTACTTTTATATATAAATATGCATATATAAGCAGCCTTCACAATCACAAGGTTCTCTTCCCAGTCTTGGTTGACTACTTTTCTGTCAATATATATATATATATATATATATATATATATATATATATTTCAATTCTAGTCCGGGCATATGCGTGAAAACCCATCGCCCTTTTTACTGTTTATATATATTTCAATTCTGTCCAACCTGGATCATTCCGTGGCTTTATACAGCTTTTATAAATATATATATATATATATATATATATATATTTCAATTCCGGTCCGGGCACCGGCGTAAAAACCCATCGCCCTTTACAGCTTTTGTATATATAACTGTGTATATATATTGCTATTACTTGCTTTTTATTTAATTAATGCTTTAAATATTTATTTAATATGAATCGGCATTTTTCAGTTACAAAAGCAATCTCGCGTCCCTTAAATCGCTATCTAGTGGGAACGAGAGGCTTCAGTCGTGCAAACCCGGATTTACTGAATGAATCCTTGGTTCTGGCATTTGGGATATATATCTTTTTCGGCGCAAATTTGAACTGTGCAGGTTTTTTGCCACTCTTATGTGAGCCTAGGAATCGTGGGATTCATGACCAAACTGATCAGAATCTGATTTCCACGATGGACAAACTCCGATTTACGAATGTACCCTGCCAATTTTTCTGTGAAAATGTACATACAAAAGACCTTAAAACGGTTATCTGGATTTAAGGTCTCAACATAGTAAAAAAAATATGATTTGCCGTGTCAGCGTCCCTCCGATGGCTATCATACCCATGAGGAGACCGATAATTGTATATTTTTGTGGTCGAGGATGCTTCGCAGCCCGACTAATCACCATTCAAATGCAGCCTTAAAGCTATAAAGATAAAAAATTCGAAGTATCAATAGGCTTCAATTCCTATGGTATCGTAAGGGTTTGATAAACCAGCTTTCAAAACATCATTTTCAATTCAATCAAAAGAAAAGCTTTTGAAAATCAAAATTAAATACTTTTGCAAATCAAATCAAAGACTATTTTGCAAAAAATAAAATCAAACCCTTCGTATATAGGTTCAACGAAGCAAAGCACTACTTTCAATCAATCTAAAATAGGCCCAATTTTCAAGCAGCATTCACACACGCATTTCAATTTTAAGGGAAATATTGAAAAGATGCAGTACCGTATTTACACGGGAGTTGTGGGGTGCCTAACACCTTCCACACACTCAACCAAGCCCCCGTACTCAAACATTATTTTCAAAGATCAAGTTTTGACAATGTCCAGCAATTGGGCCTCTTTCAAACAAACTCGGTTGAGTTGGTACAACCATTTTCAAATCTATCAACTGGCGACTCTGTAAAATGTTCAAATCGTCGACATGATACATGTTGGCCTTTTCCTAAAAAACCACTCAAAACCTTATTTTGCAATAAAAAGAGTGAGGGTAGAGATAACTTAAGAAGAGATAAAAGATCCGGGTTGTTACCCGACCCGCAGATTTTTTAACCGACGTCGGCAAGTGGCGACTCTGCTGGGGACAGTAAAGGGCTTAGGCCACTTTCAATCTTTTCAAATATTTCCATTTCAAAACTATGAATGCGTGAATTCTACGTCTCCACATTTATGAATACGTGAATGCTGCATCTTTGCATTAAATGAATGTGAATGAATGCTTTCCTACTTTTTTAGTGCTTCACACCCATATGAGTGCTTCGCACGAACTGTCATCATATGCATAACAGTAAGGCACGATGTATGTTAATGTATGTTGTGTTCCTCTCACAAAGAGGCAAAACCCGTCGGTGATAAGTAATGTCTCTAGGGATCGGATAAGTCTCTGGGGCTCATGAAAATGCACCACCCAGATTCGCTCCAGTTGAAAGATCGAATTAATTTCCCCTCTAGTAGATTGCGATGATCTGGGGACCTTCATGCCAAAAAGCCACGTGAGAGTAACCTAAGATAGGTCAGCCTCTGATTAACCAAATCCAACGGGAAGTCTCTTCATGCCTTCCTTTTTCATTTCAATGTCCAGTTTTCAATATTTAACTCTTGTCATCCTGTCATCAAAACAACTAACCTCGGTTTTGCAGGATAAGAATAAAAAACACATCATGCATCCTATTCCTACCTACCTCAGGAACTTGACACGCCTACGTTTTGTTGTAGGTGAAAAATTGGTCCTTTCACTAGATCCAAGTCTAAGAAAGCACAGAGTCCATCTACGAACATGGCTTCAAGTGCTCAACCAGAGTCCACCCCTGTATCTAGGGAAGAGTTCAAAGGACTGAGAAATCAGATAGCTAAACTAGCTGGTTTTCTAAGAGAACAAAGAAAGGCCCTTAAAGGGAAACAAGCCCAAGCTCACACAGAACCGAGAATACCTGGTGGTAGTAATCAAGAGATCGAAAAGGCCGAGACTTAAATCCCTGGACCACAAAACCAGGACACAACCAACAAAACCCCTGAAATCACCGCCCTTAACAAAGAATAGGAAGCTGGTGACCTTCTCAAGAAAGTGCAATAAATGGAAGAGACTCTCCGGTCTATCAAAGGGACTAGGGCATTCAGGTAGTGTTAATTACTCCGACCTCTGTATTTTCCCCGGAACTCATTATCCTGAAAAATTTTGAACTCTTGATTTCGAGAAATATGATGGATTGGGAGATCCATATACACATCTAAAAGTATTCATCGGAGAACTCGGATCCTATGCAGAGGACGAAAAGCTTCGAATGCAACTATTCCAAAAGAGTCTGACTGGAGAGGCCAGAGCCCGGTATGCCCGTCTAGACAACTTTAAAATTCACAGCTGGGAAGAGCTGGCCCATGCCTTCCTCAGTCAATACAGCTTCTAATCGCAGTTGGTTCTAGATAGATATCAAATAACTTAAATCAGGAAAAAGAACACTGAATCATTCAGAGAATACGCCAAGCGATGGAGACGGGTCGCAGCACAAGTTATCCCAGCCATGACTGAGTCTGAGATAGTCATGACCTTTATTGATATTCAAGAAGCTCCGTATTATGAGCGGGTCCTAGCAGGCATAGGAAAACCATTCTCTGAAATGATCAAGCACAGTGAAATGGCAGAAATGGGGCTCAAATCCGAAAAGATAAAAGATCTGACCGCCCTCGAAGCTGTTACTGAACACATCTAGTCCGAAAATTACGGGAGTAATCCCCTGAGGGTACATAAGAAGAAAGATGAATAAGTGTCCTTAGTATTGTAAGGACAGAGTCCAAGGGGCGAGTCAAATAGTATGCCCATTCAAAAGAGGAATTATATCCCTTTTCAAAATCCAGCACATCCTTCAAACCCTCTATTCCAGAAAAATATGGAGGTCAGGCGTAGAAGAACTTTCACCCCTTTAGGGGATTCACTCGAGAACGTGTTCAAGCTTCTGACAACTCAGAAGAAGATTGTCCAACTCCTTCCACCCACCAACACCGGTGGACAAAATTTCGACCCTAAGCAAGAAATGTGCTTATCATTCTGGATCTCTAGGCCATGACACCCAAGACTATTGGTCTCTCAAGCATAAGATCCAAGATTTGATCGACAATGAAGAGATTCTGGTAACAAAGTCTGAGCCACCTCATGTACAGGACAATCCTCTTCCACAACATAAAGAGGAGAATGTCAACATGATCAGCACCACAAGTGGAGAAGGATCCAAATACCTCTGTTATGTGGGAGAATCAACTCCATCCTAGCAATGGTACGCCAGACAGTCGAGAAATATCAGAAAGGCGATTCCTGATAGAGCAGGAGATCAAATATATCAAGGAACAAATCGAGCAACTGGCAGATCTGGTCGTCTACCAGCATCAGATCACCAGGAAAATGATAAAACGGGCCAACCGGTTTGACATTGAGTGTCCTCCCACACCGGAGATCAATTCCATGCATGACCATAGCTGGTCTTATGAGCATGAACCCTGGTTTGACAAGGGTATTGAAGAAGCAAGCGTCCAAAATAGTGGAAAATTCCTATTTCAAAGGAACTTCACCAACCTAAACCAGTCAATCGAAGAAATCCTCTAGATGCTAATCAACAAGGGAATGGTTGCAGACTTGTTACCACCATTGAAGCCCTCGGGCCAGAAAATTTAAACCTGACCAAATATGTCAGTACCATTCCAATTCACCCAGCCATGACACTAAGGATTGCTGGGCGCTTTGTAACCTGATTCAAGACATAATTGAAAATGGTGACCGTATAAGGGGAAATCAAGTTCTTGACCTCCCAGATGAAGAAACTCTCTGGATCCCCACTGTATGGAGTCAGAACACAGTGATTGTCATATCCTGCAATGAGGAGTCAACCCTAAAACCCATAGTAGTACCAGGGAAAGGGGTTCAAGAAACACAAAATTCCTATGAAGGTGGCTACACCCGAGCCTTTGATCTTGCCCTTCAGACCATAGTACCCGATTATCAGTCTGAAGAGGGTCCCATGGAATTATGGTAACGATAAAGGTTCCACTTCAAACAACATTACTGTTGTACCAAAGGACAATCCATTATACCTGCCTTAGCGGGTGATCAAGCAGGCCCTCAAAGCCAAAGTAAAGGTGATCGACTGAGAAAATTAATAAGTTCCTCAAACAGATGGGACAGCAATGAAATAAAAATAGTACAGAGCTTGAAGGATTCACCCAAGCAAATGTCCATCCTCGATTTGGTCTTATCCTCGGTGGATCACCGTAACATTCTAGTGAAGGTACTAGAAGAAGCCCATCTGCCAAAGACAGTGGATGCTGAGAAATTCCGTCATGTGGTAGAACACATTTTCAACAACAATGTGATATCCGTCACTGAAGATGATATCCCTGTAGAAGGAACGGGCCATCATAAGTCCCTACATATAGCTGTGACGTCTTCTGGGTATGTGATTGGAGGAGTACTCATAGACGGAGGATCATCCCTCAACATATGTCCCTACGATACCTTGGAAAGAATGAAGACCAACCCAAATCGGATCAAAGACAGTCATGTGGTCATCCGGGCTTTCGATGGATCGCGACGCCAAGCTATGGGAGAAATAGAATTACCCTTAGAGATTGGCCCACACACTTTCTATGTATCCTTTCAGGTGCTTAGCATAGCCACTGGATACAACTTGTTGCTGGGCAAGCCATGGATTCACATGGCAGGGGCAGTGCCATCCACCCTCCATCAACAGCTCAAATACATTATCAAAGGCAACCTCATCACGGTTAATGCTGAACCAGAATACCCTGTCAGCATACAGGGAGACATGCCAGTGATCAGCCTGGATGCAGGGATTAACCTGCAAGTTTTCAAGCCCTGGGGGTGAGCGATATACAGTATCTATCAATCAGGGGCACCAGCTCTGAAGCCTAAGGTATCCACCGAAGTGATGATAGTGGGCCAGAAAATGGTATCTTTAGGGTTTCCAACCTGGAGAAGGGTTAGGAAAGAATCAGCAAGGTATCAAGAGCCCAATATAAATCCCAAGTCAAACTGGGAGAGCAGGATTGGGATATTCATCCAGGGCAAATTATCGGAACCCGCATAAGCATCACAAGGCTCATGCGTCTACCTTCCTATTGCCAAATCTCACTAATATCGGATGGGCAAAACCAATGAAGAAGATCCCTACTGTGGTGTCAACCATGCTGTTTCCTCTAATTATACCTGCTTGCAGAGAGAAAAGCCCTCAAGTATGAGGCAGATAGCGAAAAGGGAAAAGAAAAGATCATGTATGAAGGACGAGACCCATTCGCTAACATGAGGGTCATCATAAACTACGAGGGTATGAATGATGAGATCCCAGACAACGAAGATGAGGATCAGACTCAAATTCCTCGCATCAAGAAGGAAAAAGGGGCCAATTCAAAGAAAAACCTCGACCCTATTATAAAGGATATCTTAGTCATCATCCAAGATGAGACAGATAATCATAAATCCCTGATCCTCCCGGTTCATGAGGATCTGACCTTGGATAATTGGAGCAGTGTCCCTTGTCCTCGGTCGAAAAGGGTAAAGGGGCAGAGAGACTCAATCTACCCTTTAATCATGCTTTCATTTACTGCTTACTTTTGATTGCACAGCTATAGTAGTAACTTTGTCATGCTTTGCCGAATGTTATATATATTTAAGAAGTTGTATATATCTAAGATGAAAGTGTGACGCACCCAGAATAGGTCCAGTCAGCCCAACCCAGTCTGAGTCGCCAAATACATGGTACATAATTCAAATACAAACTTTTATATCACACGGTCGTGCAAAATACGACCACACAACTGTGAGTGTCAATACAAATCGTATATAATACGAAATATCAACATTCAAATTCATTCTTTATTTATTACAATTATTATCCCACTATTTTACAAAAATAGTGAGGACTACTACTGCTCTAACTCGAACCATCATTCTGTCCCCCGACTAGTTCCCGCAACATTCTCATTTCCTGAAGAGGATAATAGATGAAAAGGGTGAGCTCAACTAGCCCAGTAAAGAATATTACGACTAAGATAATGGAAAATAAATTATCGTTAGCCTTTAATAAATCAGATAAAATATAATGGACAACCAATTTTAGATCAATATTCGCAGCGAAAATAACAATTCATTAGAAGAGTTAAGTAGAGAATAAAGTCTACTATCATTTATGATTTAAAAGTCCATCATCAATATTTTATTGCCTGTAACATCAATTAATATATATCTCAAATCAAATATTCATCTTTGCACTACGGGCCAAAGATATTCATTTGTATCACCAATGGTCATATTCATCTCAACACCTGTCCATCTTTGCACTACGGCCAAAGATATTCATCAGGTAATCATTCATCTTTGCTCTATAGGCCAAAGATATTCAGTTATATCACCACTTCGGACTGAGGATGATGAAAAATAATATAAATAACGAATCCCAGTGAAATAAAGGATAAGATTAAGGATTCGTATTTTAGTTTATTCAAGTTCAAGAATATTCTATAATAATACTTTGTAGAGCAAAACTCAAGAATGAAGCTCAAAACTTAGATCCAATCAAAGATAGTAACTATAACAGATAATTTGGACAAATAAAGAAAATTTAGTTTTTCCGTGAATAGTGCCATATACGTGAATAGTGCCGTATACATGAATAGTAACCCCGACGGAAAAAGTAAGAATTTCATAATAAAATCCATGCCAATATTTTGATATAATGATATTGAAAAGAATAACATCATTTACGAAAGAAAATAACATCCCTTACCTCAAAAGAATAGTACTTCTGACTGGAATATCGGATATAATATCGAAGAAAACTTGCACTGAATAGTAACACTCAAAGTGTCTAAATACTCACAAGAATACGCTCGATATTATAGAGAGACAAAACTTCTGATTCTGGTGTGATTTTCAATTCTAACCTAAGCACCCTATTTATAGGAAAAGCTTAGGATGCCAAAGTAGACTTTTGAATAAAATAATATTTTTAAAAAACAAATTTCCAGCGGCCTCCCAAAAAAAAGCCATCAGCCAACGGTGGGGCCCGCCTCCTATTAAAAAAATATTTATTTTCTGAAACTTCAATAATTCATAATAAATAGCCCCTTTGTCAGAAAAATACAAATTCTATGTCTTTTTCATAGAAAATTTAATTCTCCACAACTTTGTAGGAGGAAGTTTTACCAAATTCCAAACATAAATTATCCGAAATCCATAAACGGATGATTTTCCACACCAAAATACTGATAAAAACACATCAGCGCTAATTCCTTCTTTTATATCCACAAAATAAATATTTCCTTATCATATAAATCAATAATTAATTATTCACAAATAATATTACGAAACTAAAATATTGACAACCAGATCGTTCCCAAGAAAGAGGGGGCCTTCCGATAAGGATTTCTCCTTACTGGCGCGCAATTAAATAACCCCTCCTAGACAGGACTTTCTTAGACATTGTCAATAATGCTATTTAATAATATTATTCAAATAATATCAATTATTGAGTTGATAATGTAAAATACTGTGCAGTGACAATTATTGAATCAATCATATAAAATAGCAACATAGCAATTATTGATATAAAATATCAACGTAGCAATTATTGAATCAATAAAATATCATGCAATTATTGAATCAATAATATAAAATATTGAACAGTAATTACTGTAATAATAATTGAGTAGTGACTTATTACGTAAGAATCAATAATTCAAAATACTGTGCAATACCGTGTGCTACTTTGCAACACCGCGTATTACTGTATTTTAACCAACGGGTATTTCAACAGTACTAACGGTAACAACTACGCCGTTATTTTATAAAAAGGTTATTTCTGTCGCTTTCTATATCCGACAGTTATTCCGTTGTGGGGCCCACAAATAGCTGCGCTGTCGTACGAATATTCTCCGACAACAAGAATATTCCACGACCAAACGAATATTCCCCGACAACAATGAATATTTTATAACCACTTGCTTATTTTGAAATATTTGCACATTTCACCCATAACTTTTCATATTTATCAAATCAACACTTTACTATTTCGAAATAATATATAAAGAAAATTAAATCTTTATTCATAAAAGTTGGGGTCTTACAACCTCCTCTCCTTATGAAATTTCATCCTCAAAATTGATGTACGTACCTGGTATGTCGAAAAGGTGAGGATACCTCGCTTTCATTTACGATTCCAACTCCCAAGTCATTTTCTCAATAGCATGATTTCTCCACAAAACTTTAACTTGAGGTATAATTTTCGAGCATAGGACATGCTCCTTCCTATCCAAGATCTTGACAGGTACCTCCTCGTATGTTAAATCTTCAGCTATCTATTCTGGTTCTAACTCAATAAAGCGGTTTGGATCTTTCACATATTTATGAAGCACGGATATGTGAAAAACGTTATGAACACGAGACATGCTTGGAGGTAAAGCGAGTCTATAGGCCACCTTTCCTACTCGATCAAGGATCTCAAATGGACCAATGAATCGTGGATTGAGCTTTCCTCTCTTTCCGAATCTCGTAACTCCTTTCTATGGAGCAATACGTAACAATACATGGTCCCCAACATTAAATTTCACGTCCTTTCGATGAAGATCCGCATAACTCTTTTGTTGATTCCGTGCCATTTGTATACGTTATCGGATCATTTAGATCTTTTTTGTAGTCATACGTACCAACTCCGGTCCCAATAATGTTGCTTCACCCACCTCATCCCAAGATACTGGAGAGCGACACTTTCTCCCGAACAATGCCTCGAACGGAACCACGCCTATACATGCCTGATAACTGTTGTTGTAGGAGAATTCCACCAATGGTAAGTACTTATCCCAACTCCCTTTGAAGTCTAGAACACAGAGTCTCAATAGATCTTCAAGAGTTTGAATAGTCCTTTCTGATTGTCCGTCTGTTTGAGGATGATAAGTCGAACTGAATCGTAAATCCGTGCCCATAGCTTTCTGCAAACTGATCCAAAATCGTGAAGTGAATCTTGGGTCACGATCTGAAACTATAGATACTGGCATGCCATGCAATCTCATAATCTCATTCACGTACTTATGAGCAAGACGTTCAAGGGAATAAGTCTCTCGTATCGGCAAGAAATGAGCAGACTTGGTTAATCTATCAACAATAACCCAAATCGCATCTATGCCTTGAGAAACCTTAGGAAGACCCGTAACGAAATCCATCGTAATGTGTTCCCACTTCCATTTCGGAATTTCCAGTGGTTGCAATGGACCCTTCGGCACTTGATGCTCCGCCTTTACACGTTGACAAGTTAAACATCTCGAAATAAACTCCGCGATCTCTCTTTTCATATTGCTCCACCAAAATGTATGTCGAAGATCACGATACATTTTAGTACTCCCAGGATGGATTGCAAAACGGTGTGTTGTGTGCCTCCATCATGATTCTATGCTTCAAGTCAGAATCGTTAGGAACACAAAGTCTAGAGTTGACTCAAAGTATTCCCTCTTCATCAATTCTTGCTTCTGGAATAGCACCTTCTTGCACCTTCTTCTTCATCTTCATCAGCTCCGGATCTGTAGCTTGAGTAGCTTTAATTTTATTAATCAAAGCTGGTTCCACATGTATACTTGACATCATCGCACTCGTTCCCGTATATGATCTTCTTCTCAACGCGTCAGCTACCACGTTCGCTTTTCCAGGATGGTATTGGATGGTATGATCGTAATCTTTCAACAGCTCAAGCCAACGTCGTTGCCGCATGTTGAGTTCCTTTTGTGTGAAGAAATATTTAAGGCTCTTAGGACCTGTATAAATCTCCACTTTCTCCCCGTACAGGTAATGTCTCCATATTTTCAACGCAAAAACGACAGCTGCTAACTCTAGATCATGAGTAGGATAGTTCCTTTCATATTCTTTGAGTTGTCGCGAGGCATAGGCTATGACTTTCCCATATTGCATGAGAACACATCCTAACCCTTTGCCCGAAGCATCGCTGTAGATAACAAATCCATCTGAACCAGATGGTATTGTCAGAACAGGTGTTGAGATAAGTCTTCTCTTGAGCTCTTGGAAGCACTTCTCGCATTCCTCGCTCCAAACGAATTTTGTATCTTTCCGAGTAAACTGAGTTAATGGAGTAGCAATTCGAGAAAATCCCTCTACGAACCTCCGATAATAACCAGCTAAGCCCAGAAAGCTTCGTACTTCAGTCACCGACTTAGGTTGCTCCCATCTTTGTATTGCTTCAATCTTCGTCGGGTCAACAGATACTCCACGTTTCGATACCACGTGCCCAAGGAATGCTACTTCCTCAAGCCAGAACTTGCATTTCTTTAGCTTGGCATATAGCTTGTTCTCACGAAGCTTTTGAAGCTTTTGAAGTACCAATTTCAAGTGGTGCTCATGATCTTCACGGCTTTTAGAATAGATGAGGATGTCATCAATAAAGATAACAACGAATTGATCCAAATTCTCCTTGAATACCCGGTTCATCATATCCATAAAAGCAGCAGGAGCATTAGTCAATCCAAAAGACATGACTAAGAACTCATTATGCCCGTACCGAGTTCTGAAGGCAGTTTTCAGAATATCCTCAGTTTTAATCTTCAGCTAATGATATCCAGAACGAAGATCGATCTTTTAAAAGAATTGTGCTCCTTGCAACTGGTAGAACAGGTCATCAATACGAGGTAGCGGATACCTATTCTTGATGGTGACATGGATTCAACTCCCGATAGTCAATACAAAATCGCATACTCCCATCTTTCTTCTTTACGAATAAAACAGGAGCACCCCAAGGAGACGTACTAGGATGAATAAAATCGATGTCTAACAACTCCTGTAGTTAGACCTTTAACTCCTGAAGTTCAATAGGAGCCATTCGATATGGGGTTTTAGAAATAGGTTTTGTACTGGGTTCAAGGTCAATAAAGAATTCAACTTCACGTTCTGGGGGTAGATCGGGAAGTTCTTCAGGAAAATACATTAGGAAACTCCTTAACAATGGAAATATCATTCAAACCTAATGTATTCTAGTTTAGATCAGTGACATGAGCTAAGAAAGCTTGACATCCATTTTTTAATAAACGAATAGCTTTGTGACTTGAAATGATATTGACTGATTTTAGTGGTTTGGTGGTTTGGATTCGCACAACAGGTTGATTAGGAATATGAAAACTAACAACCTTAAGAAAACAATCAATTTTGGCATGGTAAGTGGTTAACCAGTCAATTCCTAAAATCACGTCAAATGCAAGTATTTTCAAAGATATAAGATCAACAGGTAAGGTAAGGGTACCAATCTGAATCAAGCAAGATTTGTAAACTGTGGATGTAACAAAGGTTTCTCCCAACGGAGTTTCAACAGATAAGTCAAAGTCTAATTTATCAGAAGTCAAGTTCAAAAGTTGAGCACAAGCAGGTGAAAAAAAGAATGGGTAGCACCGGTATCCAGCAAGGTGTAAACTTCTTAAGAGTTTATGATTAGCTTACCCGTAATCACCTCGTGTGGATTCCTTGCGTTTTGAGCTGTCACGACAAACGCTCTTCCAGGAATCACCGACTTTGACTTGTCTGAAACCGCTTTTGGAATCACCACCCCCGCTGGACTTGGTTTCTCTACAGGACAATCTCGTGCTATATGTCCTTCTTTTCCACAGTTATAGCATGCTTTGAATTATTGTGGGCAGTTTGGGCTGATGTGTCCCTCTTTCCCGCATTTATAACATACGACCGGTGGTCGTTCTCCTCCCCTAGAAATAGTTGATACTGGTGCTGATGTTGACGTCTTCACGTTCTCGTTGTTGTACCTTCTCTTCTTGAAATCTCCTCCCGATTCGCTTTTTCTACTATCATGGCCAGGATTACCACCGAAGTGGTTACCACTTCAGTTATACCTTCCTCCCCGCTGGTTGTCATTGCTCCGATGACTGCTGCCACCGGTACGACCTTGGTTGTTGTCCCTTGGTTGAACATAATCATTATCTCGTTCTAACAACTGGGCCCTGTTCACTACATTCGAATATAGAGAAAATTTGTGAGAAATGAGGTATTGACGTATTTCGGGTTTCAAACCTCTTAGAAACATCCGCGTCATACGTTCGTCATTCTCCACCAAATGAGGTGCAAACCTGGACAACTCCGCGAACTTAGCCTCGTACTGGGATACCGTCATGTTGTTTTGTTCTAGTCTGATAAACTCTACCTCCTTCATATGACGAATACTTTCAGGAAAGTACTTGTCATTGAACAGTTTCTGAAACGCTTCCCAAGACATCTTGAGTGCGGCAGGCTGGGTACGCTTCACAGACTCCCACCAGTAATCTGCCTCGCCACGGAACATAAACGTGGCAAATGGAACCTTCTGTTCCTCTGTGCATCCCAAGACATCAAATATCTTGGTAATTTGCTTAACCCACATCTCCGCCTTGATCGGATCCAGCTTCCCCAAAAACTCTGGTGGTCCCAATTCTTTGAACTGCTTGGCAGTGACAATTCGCGTGTTGTTATTATCTCCACCTATATTTTGCACACGAGTTTCCCTCGTCTGGTTTTGCATGAACTGCAAAAAACTTCTAAACATCTCATTGTTTATCGTCTGATCAGCGTTGTTTTCAGGATGAACATTACCTTCCAGTTGCACGTTCTCCTGGTTGGTGATTAAAGGTGTCTCCACGGTCTCATTCACTTCGTTGTTAACATTCTCAGAAGCCATTCTTAAATACTGCCATAAAACAAGGATTAATTAAACAAATTAACATATCACATATTAACCCTATGCTCCGACTGACCAATATAATACCACATAAGCTTAGGTAGGACATACTAGTGAAGGATTTACTCGTCTCTCCCCTCCTATTTCTATTCCCCGATCTCCGCCAGAGATCATATCCCTAAGCTCTGATACCAACTGTAACGCACCCATAATAGGTCCAGTCAACCCAACCCATTCTGAGTCGCCAAATACATGGTACCGAATTCAAATACAAACTTTTATATCACACGGTCGTGCAAAATACGACCACACAACTGTGAGTGTCAATACAAATCGTATATAATACGAAATATCAACATTCAAATTCATTCTTTATTTATTACAATTATTATCCCACTATTTTACAAAAATTGCAAGGACTACTACTGCTCTAACTCGGACCATCATTCTGTCCCCCGACTAGTTCCCGCAACATTCTCATTTCCTGAAGAGGACAATAGATGAAAAGAGTGAGCTCAACTAGCCCAGTAAAGAATATTACGACTAAGATAATGGAAAATAAATTATCGTTAGCCTTAAATAAATTAGATAAAATATAATGGACACCAATTTTAGATCACTATTCGCAGCGAAAATAACAATTCATTAGAAGAGTTAAGTAGAGAATGAAGTCTACTATCTTCTATGATTTAAAAGTCCATCATCAATATTTTATCCCTGTAACATCAATCAATATATATCTCAAATCAAATATTCATCTTTGCACTACGGGCCAAAGATATTCATTTGTATCAACAGTGGTCATATTCATCTCAACACCTGTCCATCTTTGCACTACGGCCAAAGATATTCATCAGGTAATCATTCATCTTTGCTCTACAGGCCAAAGATATTCAGTTACATCACCACTTAGGACTTAGGATGATGAAAAATAATATAAATAACGAATCTAGTGAAATAAAGGATAAGATTAAGGATTCGTATTTTAGTTTATTCAAGTTCAAGAATATTCCATAATAATACTTTGTGGAGCAAAATTCAAGAATGAAGCTCAAAACTTAGATCCAATCAAAGATAGTAACTATAACAGATAATTTGGACAAATAGAAGAAAATTTAGTTTTTCCGTGAATAGTGCCGTATACGTGAATAGTGTCGTATACGTGAATAGTAACCCCGACGGAAAAAGTAAGAATTTCATAATAAAATTCTTGCCAATATTTTGGTATAATGATATTGAAAAAAATAATATCATTTACGAAAAAAAATAACATCCCTTACCTCAAAAGAATAGTACTTCTGACAGGAATATCGGATATAATACCGAAGGAAACTTGCACTGAATAGTAACACTCAAAGTATCTAAATACTCACAAGAATACGCTCGATATTATAGAGAGAAAAAACTTCTGATTCTGGTGTGATTTTCAAATCTAACCTAAGCACCCTATTTATAGGAAAAGCTTAGGATGCCAAAGTAGAATTTTGAATAAAATAATATTTTATTAAAAAAAAATTCCAACCGCCTCCTAAAAAAAAGCCATCAGCCACCAGCCATCGGTGGGGCCTGCCTCCTATTAAAAAAATATTTATTTTTTGAAACTTCAATAATTCATAATAAATAGCCCCTTTGTCAGAAAAATACAAATTCTATGTCTTTTTCATAGGAAATTTAATTCTCTACAACTTTGTAGAAGGAAGTTATTCCAAATTCCAAACATAAATTATCCGAAATCCATAAACGGATGATTTTTCACACCAAAATACTGATAAAAACACATCAGCGCTAATTCCTTCTTTTATATCCATAAAATAAATATTTCCTTATCATATAAATCAATAATTAATTATTCACAAATAATATTACAGAACTACAATATTGACAACCAGGTCATTCCCAGGAAAGAGGGGGCCTTCCGATAAAGATTTCTCCTTACTGGCGCGCAATTAAATAACCCCTCCTAGACAGAACTTTCATAGACATTGTCAATAATGTTATCTAATAATATTATTCAAATAATATCAATTATTGAGTTGATAATGTGAAATACTGTGCAGTGACAATTATTGAATCAATCATATAAAATAGCAACGTAGCAATTATTTAATCAATAAAATATCATGCAATTATTGAATAAATAATATAAAATATTGAACAGTAATTATTGTAACAATAATTAAGTAGTGACTTCTTACGTAAGAATCAATAATTCAAAATACTATGCAATACCGTGTGCTACTGTGAAACACCGCGTATTACTGTATTTTAACCAACGGGTATTTCAACAGTACTAACGGTAACAACTACGCCGTTATTTTATAAAAAGGTTACTTCTGTCGCTTTCTATATCCGACAGTTATTCCGTTGTGGAGCCCACAAATAGCTGCGCTATCGTACGAATATTCCCCGACAACAAGAATATTTTATAACCACTTGCTTATTTTGAAATATTTACACATTTCACCCATAACTTTTCATAGTTATCAAATCAACACCTTACTATTTCGAAATAATATCTAAAGAAAATTAAATCTTTATCATAAAAGTTGGGGTCTTATAACCTCCACTCCTTATGAAATTTCGTCCTCGAAATTGACGTTCGTACCTGGTATAGTCGAAAAGGTGAGGATACCTCGCTTTCATTTCTGATTCCAACTCCCAGGTCATTTCCTCAATAGCATGATTTCTCCACAAAACTTTAACTTGAGGTATAATTTTCGAGCGTAGGACATGCTCCTTCCTATCCAAGATCTTGACAGGTACCTCCTCGTACGTTAAATCTTCAGCTATCTCGTCTAGATCTAACTCAATAATGCGGTTTTGATCTTTCACATATTTACGAAGCACGGATATGTGAAAATTGCTATGAACACGAGACATGCTTGGAGGTAAAGCGAGTCTATAGGCCACCTTTCCTACTCGGTCAAGGATCTCAAATGGACCAATGAATCGTGGATTGAGCTTTCCTCTCTTGCCGAATCTCGTAACTCCTTTCCATGGAGCAATACGTAACAATACATGGTCCCCAACATTAAATTCCACGTCCTTTCGATGAAGATCCGCATAACTCTTTTGTTGATTCTGTGCCGTTTGTATACGTTGTCTGATCATTTGGATCTTTACTGTAGTCATACGTACCAACTTCGGTCCCAATAATGTTGCTTCACCCACCTCATCCCAGCATACTGGAAAGCGACACTTTCTCCTACACAATGCCTCGAATGGAGCCACGCCTATACTTGCCTGATAACTGTTGTTGTAAGAGAATTCCACCAATGGTAAGTACTTATCCCAACTCCCTTTGAAGTCTAGAACACAGAGTCTCAATAGATCTTCAAGAGTTTGAATAGTCCTTTCTGATTGTCCGTTTGTTTGAGGATGATAAGCCGAACTGAATCGTAAATTCATGCCCATAGCTTTCTGCAAACTGATCCAAAATCGTGAAGTGAATCTTGGGTCACGATCCAAAACTATGGATACTGGCATGCCATGCAATCTCACAATCTCATTCACGTACATATGAGCAAGACGTTCAAGGGAATAAGTCTCTCGTATCGGCAAGAAATGAGCAGACTTGGTTAATCTATCAACAATAACCCAAATCGCATCTATGCCTTGAGAAACCTTGGGAAGACCCGTAACGAAATCCATCGTAATGTGTTCCCACTTCCATTTCAAAAAATTTAGTGGTTGCAATGGACCCTTCGGCACTTGATGCTCCGCCTTTATACGTTGACAAGTTAAACATCTCGAAATAAACTCCACGATCTCTCTTTTTATATTGCTCCACCAAAATGTATGTCGAAGATCACGATACATTTTAGTACTCCCAATATGGATTACAAACGGTGTGTTGTGTGCCTCCATCATGATTCTATGCTTCAAGTCAGAATCGTTAGGAACACAAAGTCTGGAGTTGACTCGAAGTATTTCCTCTTCATCGATTCTTGCTTCTAGAATGGCACCTTCTTGCACCTTCTTCTTCATCTTCATCAGCTCCGGATCTGTAGCTTGAGTAGCTTTAATTTTATCAATCAAAGCTAGTTCCACGAGTATACTTGACATCATCGCACTCGTTCCTGTATATGATCTCCTACTCAACGCATCAGCTACCACGTTCGCTTTTCCAGGATGGTATTGGATGGTATGATCGTAATCTTTCAACAGCTCAAGCCAACGTCGTTGCCGCATGTTGAGTTCCTTTTGAGTGAAGAAATATTTAAGGCTCTTATGATCTGTATAAATCTCCACTTTCTCTCCGTACAGGTAATGTCTCCAGATTTTCAACGAAAAAACGACAGCTGCCAACTCTAGATCATGAGTAGGATAATTCCTTTCATATTCTTTGAGTTGTCGCGAGGCATAGGCTATGACTTCCCATGTTGCATGAGAACACATCCTAACCCTTTACTCGAAGCATCGCTGTAGATAACGAATCCATCCAAACCAGATGGTATTGTCAGAACAGGTGCTGAGATAAGTCTTCTCTTGAGCTCTTGGAAGCTCTTCGAAGCTCTTCTCGCATTCCTCGCTCCAAATGAATTTTGTATCATTCCGAGTCAACTGAGTTAATGGAGTAGCGATTCGAGAAAATCCCTCTACGAACCTCCGATAATAACCAGCTGAGCCCAGAAAGCTTCGTACTTCGGTCACCGACTTAGGTTACTCCCAGCTTTGTATTGCTTCAATCTTCGTCGGGTCAACAGATACTCCACATTTCGATACCACGTGCCCAAGGAATGCTACTTCCTCAAGCCAGAACTCGCATTTCTTCAGGCTTGGCATATAGCTTGTTCTCACGAAGCTTTTGAAGTACCAACTTCAAGTGGTGCTCATGATCTTCACGGCTTTTAGAATAGATGAGGATGTCATCAATAAAGGCAACAACGAATTGATCCAAATACTCCTTGAATACACGGTTCATCATATCCATAAAAGCAGCAGGAGCATTAGTCAATCTAAAAGACATGACTAAGAACTCATAATGCCCGTACCGAGTTCTGAAAGCAGTCTTTGGAATATCCTCAGTTTTAATCTTCAGCTGATGATATCCAGAACAAAGATCGATCTTTAAAAAGAATTTTGCTCCTTGCAACTGGTCGAACAGGTCATCAATACGAGGTAGCGGATACCTATTCTTGATGGTGACATGGTTCAACTCCCGATAGTCAATACAAAATCGCATACTCTCGTCTTTCTTCTTTACGAATAAAACAGGAGCACCCCAAGGAGACGTACTAGGACGAATAAAACCGATGTCTAACAACTCTTGTAGTTGGACCTTTAACTCCTGAAATTCAATAGGAAGCCATTCGATATGGGGTTTTTGAAATAGGTTTTGTACCGGGTTCAAGGTCAATAAAGAATTCAACTTCACGTTCTGGGGGTAGACCGGGAAGTTCTTCTAGAAATACATTAGGAAACTCCTTAATAACAGAAATATCATTCAAATCTAATGTATTCTAGTTTAGATCAGTGACATGAGCTAAGAAAGCTTGACATCCATTTTTCAAGAAACGAATAGCTTTGTGACTTGAAATGATATTGACTGATTTTAGTGGTTTGGTGGTTTGGATTCGCACAACAGGTTGATTAGGAATATGAAAACTAACAACCTTACGAAAATAATCAATTTTGGCATGGTAAGTGGTTAACCAGTCAATTCCTAAAATCACGTCAAATGCAAGTATTTTCAAAGATATAAGATCAACAGGTAAGGAAAGAGTACCAATCTGAATCAAGCAAGATTTGTAAACTGTGGATGTAACAAAGGTTTCTCCCAACGGAGTTTCAACAGATAAGTCAAAGTCTAATTTATCAGAAGTCAAGTTCAAACGTTGAGCACAAGCAGGTGAAATAAAAGAATGGGTAGCACCGGTATCCAGCAAGGTGTAAACTTCGTAAGAGTTTATGATTAGCTTACCCGTAATCACCTCGTGTGGATTCCTCGCGTTTTGAGCTGTCACGACAAACGCTCTTCCAGGAATCACCGACTTTGACTTGTCCGAAATTGCTTTTGGAATCACCACCCCCGCTAGACTTGGTTTCGCTATAGGACAATCTCGAGCTATATGTCCTTCTTTTCCACAATTATAGCATGCTTTGAATTATTGTGGGCAGTTTGGGCTGATGTGTCCCTCTTTCCCGCATTTATAACATACGACCGGTGGTCGTTCTCCTCCCCTAGAAATAGTTGATACTGGTGCTGATGTTGACGTCTTCACGTTCTCGTTGTTGTACCTTCTCTTCTTGAAATCTCCTCCCGATTCGCTTTTTCTACTATCATGGCCAGGATTACCACCGAAGTGGTTACCACTTCAGTTATACTTTCCTCCCCGCTGGTTGTCATTGCTCCGATGACTGCTGCCACCGGTACGACCTTGGTTGTTGTCCCTTGGTTGAACATAATCATTATCTCGTTCTAACAACTGGGCCCTGTTCACTACATCCGAATATAGAGAAAATTTGTGAAAAATGAGGTATTGACGTATTTCGGGTTTCAAACCTCTTAAAAACATCCGCGTCATACGTTCCTCATTCTCCACCAAATGAGGTGCAAACCTGGACAACTCCGCGAACTTAGCCTCGTACTGGGATACTGTCATGTTGTTTTGTTCTAGTCTGATAAACTCTACCTCCTTCATATGACTGAATACTTTCAGGAAAGTACTTGTCATTGAACAGTTTCTGAAACGCTTCCCAAGACATCTTGAGTGCGGCAGGCTGGGTACGCTTCACAGACTCCCACCAGTAATCTGCCTCTCCACGGAACATAAAGGTGGCAAATGGAACCTTCTGTTCCTCCGTGCATCCCAAGACATCAAATATCTTGGTAATTTGCTTAACCCACGTCTCCGCCTTGATTGGATCCAGCTTCCCCAAAAACTCTGGTGGTCCCAATTCTTTGAACTGCTTGGCAGTGATAATTCGCGTGTTGTTATTATCTCCACCTGTATTTTGCACACGAGTTTCCCTCGTCTAGTTTTGCATGAACTGCAAAAAACTTCTAAACATCTCATTGTTTATCATCTGATCAGCGTTGTTTTTAGGATGAACATTGCCTTCCTGTTGCACGCTCTCCTGGTTGGTGATTAAAGGTGTCTCCACGGTCTCATTCACTTCGTTGTTAACATTCTCAGCTGCCATTCTCAAATACGGCCACAAGGGATAATTAAACAAATTAACATATCACATATTAACCCTATGCTCCGAGTAACCAATTAAATACCATGTAAGGTTAGGTAGGACATACTAGTGAAGGATTTACTCGTCTCTCCCCTCCTAGTTCTATTCCCCGATCTCCGCCAGAGATCATATTCTAAGCTCTGATACCAACTGTGATGCACCCAGAATAGGTCTAGTCAACCCAACCCATTCTGAGTCACCAAATACATGGTACCGAATTCAAATACAAACTTTTATATCACACGGTCGTGCAAAATACGACCACACAACTGTGAGTGTCAATACAAATCGTATATAATACGAAATATCAACATTCAAATTCATTCTTTATTTATTACAACTAGTATCCCACTATTTTACAAAAATAGCAAGGACTACTACTACTCTAACTCGGACCATCATTCTGTCCCCCGACTAGTTCCCACAACATTCTCATTTCCTGAAGAGGACAATAGATGAAAAGGGTGAGCTCAACTAGCCCAGTAAAGAATATTACGACTAAGATAATGGAAAATAAATTATCGTTAGCCTTCAATAAATCAGATAAAATATAATGGACAACCAATTTTAGATCAATATTCGCAGCGAAAATAACAATTCATTAGAAGAGTTAAGTAGAGAATGAAGTCTACTATCTTCTATAATTTAAAAGTTCATCATCAATATTTTATCCATGTAACATCAATCAATATATATCTCAAATTAAATATTCATCTTTGCACTACGGGCCAAAGATATTCATTTGTATCACCAGTGGTCATATTCATCTCAACACCTGTCCATCTTTGCACTACGGCCAAAGATATTCATCCGGTAATCATTCATCTTTGCTCTACAGGCCAAAGATATTCAGTTATATCACCACTTAGGACTGAGGATGATGAAAAATAATATAAATAACGAATCTAGTGAAATAAAGGATAAGATTAAGGATTCGTATTTTAGTTTATTCAAGTTCAAGAATATTCCATAATAATACTTTGTGGAGCAAAATTCAGGAATGAAACTCAAAACTTAGATCCAATCAAAGATAGTAACTATAACAGATAATTTGGACAAATAGAAGAAAATTTAGTTTTTTCGTGAATAGTGCCGTATACGTGAATAGTGTCGTATACATGAATAGTAACCCCGACGGAAAAAGTAAGAATTTTATAATAAAATCCATGCCAATATTTTGGTATAATGATATTGAAAAGAATAACATCATTTACGAAAGAAAATAACATCCCTTACCTCAAAAGAATAGTACTTCTGACTAGGAATATCGGATATAATACCGAAGAACACTTGCACTTAATAGTAACACTCAAAGTATCTAAATACTCACAAGAATAAGCTCGATATTATAGAGAGAAAACTTCTGATTCTGGTGTGATATTCAATTCAAACCTAAACACCCTATTTATAGGAAAAGCTTAGGATGCCAAAGTAGACTTTTGAATAAAATAATATTTTTAAAAAAAAAAATTCCAGCCGCCTCTCAAAAAAAAGTCATCAGCCACCAGCCATCGGTGGGGCCTGCCTCCTATTAAAAAAATATTTATTTTCCGAAACTTCAACAATTCATAATAAATAGTCCCTTTGTCAGAAAAATACAAATTCTATGTCTTTTTTCTAGGAAATTTAATTCTCTACAAATTTGTAGAAGGAAGTTTTTCCAAATTCCAAACATAAATTATCCGAAATCCATAAACGGATGATTTTTCACACCAAAATACTGATAAAAATACATCAGCGCTAATTCCTTCTTTTATATCCACAAAATAAATATTTCATTATCATATAAATCAATAATTAATTATTCACAAATAATATTACAGAACTACAATATTGACAACCAGGTCGTTCTTAGGAAAGAGGGGGCCTTCCGATAAGGATTTCTCCTTACTGGCGCGCAATTAAATAACCCCTCCTAGACAAAACTTCCTTAGACATTGTCAATAATGCTATCTAATAATATTATTCAAATAATATCAATTATTGAGTTGATAATGTGAAATACTGTGCAAAGACAATTTTGAATCAATCATATAAAATAGCAACGTAGCAATTATTGATATAAAATATCAACGTAGCAATTATTGAATCAATAAAATATCATGCAATTATTGAATCAATAATATAAAATATTGAACAGTAATTACTGTAATAATAATTAAGTAGTGACTTCTTACGTCAAAATCAATAATTCAAAATACTGTGCAATACCGTGTGCTACTGTGCAACACCGCGTATTACTGTATTTTAACCAACGGGTATTTTAACAGTACTAACGCTAACAACTACGCCGTTATTTTATAAAAAGGTTATTTCTGTCGCTTTCTATATCCGACAGTTATTCCGTTGTGGGGCCCACAAATAGTTGCGCTGTCGTACGAATATTCTCCAACAACAAGAATATTTCACGACCAAACGAATATTCCTCGACAACAATGAATATTTTATAACCACTTGCTTATTTTGAAATATTTGCACATTTCACCCATAACTTTTCATATTTATCAAATCAACACCTTACTATTTCAAAATAATATATAAAGAAAATTAAATCTTTATTCATAAAAGTTGGGGTCTTACAGAAAGCCTTTTTGTTTTCAGGGCTCAAGCGTTGGATGTGTTTGTCTCTGCTGATGAGATGCCAACCTGTCAAAGTGACTACGACTTTGATGTAGAACTGAACTTCGACTTGATGGATATTGATCAAGAGGAGGAAGATGACTATGAGGTGCCCGAGGAGATTAAAGAATGGGTCGAAGACAAACCCAAACCAAACCTCGACTAAATCACCACTATCAACATAGGAACCTCCGAAAACATTAAAGAAATCCAGATAGGCTTAGACCTCACCCAAAACCAAAAAGCCGACCTGATCAAACTCCTAACACAGTTCCAGATGTATTTTCATGGTCACATGAAGACATGATTGGCCTATCCACTAGCATTGTCATCCATCGGATGCCCATCAAAGATGGATTCAAACCAGTCAAACAAAAGCTCAGGCGATTGATGATAGGTTTGCTAGAAATGAGAGCATGCAATCAAATTACATAAATGCAGCGGAAGCGATGTTAAAACGGATTTTAAAATTTTTCTCACAAACCATTAATCATGATCATTCTTGTGCTTTGATTATCAGTCAATAAACAGTAGGAGAAAACAGAATTATACCTTTGAAGATCCGAGCTTCCTCAAGTACAAGTTCAACTCCTAATCCTTTGTGCTCTCCTTGACTACGCGGGTTTGGTTCCTTCCTTTGATCAACGCAGCCACCCAAGCGTTTGGCCTCTAGAGGTGATCCACTAAGGAAGAACAAGAATCAAGAAGAAGGTGTATTGGCTTAAAACCTAGTTTTTTCTATCTGTATAGAAAAAGGGCGTACTCTTCCAACTTTTGGAATTCACGTACCTTGTATTTGATATAATACTCTATTATATAAACATAAGGTTAACCCTACTAATCTTATTAGAATAAGATTTTATTTAATTAATTAATTAAACTCTTTAATTAATTTTCTCCTAATCTCATTAGGATTAAGTGAGAGTAGTTTTATTAAATTAATTCCCTACTCCTTTAGAATTAAAATAATAATAATAATAATAATAATAATAATAATAATAATAATAATAATAATAATATTAATATTAATATTAATAAGACTCCTCTTATTAATTTATATTTAATATTTCTAAAATATTAAATAATAAAAAATTATCTATTTAATTTATTCTATCACCATAGATTAAATTAATTACACTTAATGCATTATTACTATTATGTCATTATCTTCTTAAATAATTCTTCTTTCTTTTATGGTGTGACCCTTTAGGTTCTCCATATTAAACTGGTTGTGAATAAATCAATTAGAACAATTCTAATCTTATTTAAATAAATAAATTAAACTAATAATCTATTTAAATAAATAACATTTATTCTACAATAGGGATAAGCCTCCCTAGCGATCAACGACTTTCCAGATAATATAGATTTCAACATTAATCATAAAAGAACCTGTGAGTTAATACTTACCGTACAATTCAATCCTTCCACCATACAATGTCCCAATTAAATATAAAACATGGATTTACTGTCAAGTCTTATTTTATTTAATTATATGTATTTGGATTAGAAAATGCACAACTCCAAATAATGCAAATTAGAAACTTCTTTCTAATTCCATTCCACCTTGGCCAAGGATTCCTAGGTTGTCATTTAACGAATCACATAGGACATATCTCCTCTTTTACTAGAGGTGGTAGATTCTTTATTGATCATACATTATCTCCATATGTAACTCATTATACCTAAGCATACCCTTTTATATACCTTGAAGGGCCTTAAGGAATAAGTCAAAGTATAATTCATTACATACAAGATACTATGATGATCTCAAGTCCAAGGATCACTTGTACTACTATCACATTAGAAATTCCTATTGACAGGCGAGTAAAACTCCATTAGGTATTCCATAACGAATCATGTTCAGTGAACTTATTCTCCAATAAGCACCTACATACTTGATTTAGTGTCTCCACATAAATGATCATGAGATCAATCATTCTCATCCAATGAGCAAGCAACATATGTATTAATCTATCCGAATTTATTAATCCCCTTTTTTTAGTAATCCCACGATTAGGAACTATTTTAGTTCTAAGCTTTCTAAGAATTTAGATCTCATTAGCATGATCAACATCATAATTCTAAAAGCATTGCTTAAAACTATGGGTTATTTACATATTATAAAAATAGCACCATGTAGATAATTAAATGCCTTTAATGAATACTTTTATTAATAAATAAATAAGATTGTTTACAAAGTATGTGCTTTATCATTATACAAGATTGGCTTGTATGCACATTACTATCAATCTCCCACTTGCACTAAAGCCAATCGCCTTGGTATCTCATACTCATCTTCTCTAAGTGACGATCAAACTGCTATTGTATTACAGCTTTAGTAAATGGATTTGCAATGTTGTCTTGAGAGTCCACACGCTCCAAGGTGACGTCTCCTTTTTCAATGATCTCCCTGATCAAGTGAAATCGCCGCAACACGTGTTTGGATTTCTGATGAGACCTGGGTTCTTAGCTTGTGCAACTGCTCTGGTGTTGTCACAGTATACGGGAACTGCTTCTCCAATGCTAGGAACCACACCAAGTTCAGTTATGAACTTTTTCATCCAAACAGCTTCCTTTGCAGCTTCACTTGCAGCTATATACTCTACCTTTGTCACTGCATCAACAACTATTTGCTGCTTGGAACTCTTCCAACTCACTGCGCCTCGGTTTAAGGTAAAAACATACCCCGAAATAGATTTACTGTCATCTTGGTTTGTTTAAAAACTTGAGACCGTGATGCCCTCTAGTTTTAATTTATACCCACCGTAGACACGAAAAATATCCTTAGTCCTTCTTAAGTATTTTAGGATATTCTTCACTGCCTTCTAGTGCTCTTCTCCTGGATTCAACTGATAGCTGCTCATTACACTAAGTGCATGAGCGACATCTGGTCTAGTACATATCATACCATACATGATAGATCTTATTGCAGAAGCATAAGGGATCTTACTCATACGGTCTCTCTCCTCAGGTGTCTTTGGGGCCTGTTTCTTGGAGAGATATATTCCATGGCTCATCGGCATGAGACCTCTTTTGGAATCTTCCATGCTAAACCTCTTTAGCATCGTGTCAATGTACGTTCCTTGGGATAAGCCAAGCATCCTTTTAGATCTATCTCTATAGATCTTTATCCCCAAAATATAGGATTCTTCTCCCAAGTCCTTCATGGAGAAGTGTTTAGATAACCAGATTTTAATCGATTGTAGCGTAAGGAATGTCATTCCCTATCAGTAATATATCATTAACATATAATACAAGGAATAAAACTGCGCTCCCACTAACCTTCTTGTACACACATGGTTCATCCTTATTTTTGATAAAATCAAACTCTTTGATTGTCTCATCAAAATGAATGTTCCATCTACAAGAAGCTTGCTTCAATCCATAAATGGATCGTTGCAGCTTACAGACTTGATTTGTTCCAACTTTTGAAACAAATCTCTCTGGCTGTGTCATATACACATCCTCCTCAAGTCTTCCATTGAGGAAGGCCGTTTTCACGTCCATTTGCCAGATTTCATAGTCGTTATAAGCTGCAATCGCAAGCAAAATCCGAATGGACTTGAGCATAGCTACTGGAGAGAAGGTTTCATCATAGTCAACTCCTTGTCTTTGTTTAAAACCTTTTGCAACCAGTCGGGCCTTATAGGTCTCTACCTTGCCATCCGCTCAAGTCTTTCTTTTAAAGACCCATTTACACCCAATAGGCTTAATGCCTTCAGGTGGTGAAACCAAAGTCCATACTTGGTTTACTTTCATGAATTCCATTTCGAATTTCATGGCATCAAGCCATTTCCTTGAATATTTATTACTCATCGCCTGTTCGTAATTTAATGGATCATCATCATTCATGATGTGTACCTCATCATCATCCTCTATGACGAATCCATACCTCTCAGGTATCTTTGGTACGAATTGTACATTAGGTTCTTCCACTTGGTTAGGTACCTAACTTTGGTCTATAGTAATTTGTGGTTCTTGAACTTCTTCGAGATATATCTTGCTCCCACTTACCCCTTCATGGATAAACTCTTTTCCAAGAAGGCAACATATTTTGCAACAAACACCTTTTGATCAGTTGGATGATAGAAATAATACCCTACGATTTCTTTAGGGTATCCCACAAATCTACACTTATCGGATTTAGTCTGTAGCTTATCATTTTCAAACTTTTTGGCATAAGCTGGACAACCCCAAGTCTTAACATGCTTAAGATTTGGTTTCCTCCCCTTCCACATCTCATATGGAGTCTTTAGGGCGGATTTGGTAGGTACCTTGTTAAGTAGGTATGCAGCCGTTTCTAAGGCATAACCCCAGAAGGAAATTGGAAGGTCTGTAAAACTCATCATGGATCGAACCATGTCCAACAATGTTCGATTTCTCCTTTCAGATACTTCATTCAACTGTGGTGTACCTGGTGGAGTCCATTGTGAGATTATACCATTATCTTTGAGATAATTGAGAAACTCACCGCTTAAGTATTCTCCACCTCTATCTGATTAAAGTATCTTAATACTCTTGCCTGTTTGTTTCTCTACTTCACTTCTGAACTCTTTGAACTTTTCAAATGATTCTGATTTGTATTTCATTAAATACACATATCCAAATCTTGAGTGATCATCAGTGAAAGTAATAAAATAAGAATACCCACCCCGTGAATTTGTTTTCATAGGTCCATAAACGTCTGTGTGAATCAATGCTAACAACTTTGTAACTCTTTCTCCCTTTCTACTAAAAGGAGATTTAGTCATTTTACCCATGAGACAAGATTCACAAGTTGGATATGATTCATAATCGGATAGCTCTAAGAGCCCATCCTTATGCAACTTGGATAATCTCATTTTATTGATATGACCGAGTCTATAGTGCCACATATAGGTATAATTAACATCATCTCTTTTCCTTTTCTTAGTTTGTTCAATTTGAAGTATGTTTTCATGCAAGTCAAGTATATAAAGTTCATTTCGCAGATTTTCAATACCATATAAAATATTATTTTTATAAATTGAACAATTGTTGTTCTTTATAATAACGTCATATCCTTCCATATCCAATACAGAAATAGAAATAATGTTTCTAATAATATTCTGAACAAAATAACAATTATATAGATAAATGGACTTGCCCGAAGGCATCGCTAAACAGTAAGTCCCTACAGCTAATGCAGCAACCTTTGCTCCATTCCCCACCCGTAGGATGACCTCATCATTGCCTAGTTTTCTACTTCTGACCAATCCTTGCACAGTATTACATATGTGAGAACCACAGCCGGTATCCAATACCCAAGTAGAATTATGACTTTCAGAAAAATTAATTTAAATCACAAACAAACCTTGATTGGAAGTCAAAGCTTCTCCAAGCTTCTTCTCTGCTAGAAACTTCTTGCAGTTCCTTTTCCATTGTCCCGGCTCGTTGCAATGGAAGCACATTCCTTTTCCAGTTAGATCAGGTTTCTTTTGCTCCTTTTCTTTTCCCTTTCCCTTAGCCTTCTTAGATTTCTTCTTTTCAGAAGACACCTTGGGCCTCTTCCTTTTATTGAAAGAATCCACCATCAAGACATGGTTCTTCTTGGATGGGAAGTGACCTTCTGCAGTTTTCAACATGTTAAGCAGCTCAGGCAAGCTGACACCTAGCTTATTCATGTGGAAATTTATCACAAACTGTGAGAAGGTCTCAGGGAGTGACTGCAAGACCAAGTCTTGACTCAACTCCCCATCCATGATGAACCCAAGTTATCCAAGGCGTTCAATCAGATTAATCACCCTAAGGATATGAGTCTCAATGGCTGTGCCCTCGGTCATCCGAGATCGAAAGAGCTCCTCAGATATCTCATATCTAGCAGTCCTACTTTGTTCATAATGAGTAGGTTGAAAACCTATGAATTGATCTCATTTTAGCATGTTTTATTGTGAGTTTTTAGGTATTGTTCATATTACTTTTGGTGTTTTATGTTTGTAATGCAGGTATGAGGGTTGGAATGGATTTGAAGCATAAAGATTGAAGTTCAGACAAAGCTGGTAGACAAGCGATGACCGCGCTATGGCTAGTACATTTGGAGCGCTGACCGCGCGATGGCAAGTTGGGATTTCTGCATAGCAAGCGCTGACTGCGCTGTGAACATAAGGGATGAAGCGCGGACCTCGCAGGTTTGGGATGGAGTTGCTACATTAAGAGCACTGACCGCGCGACTCTGACGGGCTGACAAGATTTTAGGGTTTTAAAGTGAAAAGTTGAATAGGAAAAGGATTGGGGACTTGTCTAATTTAACTAGGATTTGTTTAGGCTATAAATATAAGTTGTTTTGCTAGGTTTTAGATATCTTTTATTCTATATTCTATTGGATTGCTTGGAGATTACAAACCTTTGTATTGGAGATTCAAGCATGTCAGGCTAAGTTCTCTATTTCAATTTTGAAGGGATGTTGAACTTATTTATCAATTAATGATTTGATCAGTTTATTCTATTTATTCTTCTATCTTTAGATTTATTCTAATTATCCATACGAACTTTCATACATGTTGTCCAATTGACTAATTTGGTTTCTGCAGGATTAAATTAGTAAATTGATATCATATGCTAGATTAAGACAAATTTTAAGCAAACGAAGTGTGTCTAATCTAAGTAGCAATTAACAGTATTTTATTGTGGTCAAGCTTTGAAATATTGTTAAGGTTTTTAGAAGACAAGTTAAGTAATTCCTGATTGTGTAATTATTGCTTGAAATAATCTAATTCTCATGCTTAATGCTTCTATCATATTAAATCTAGGCTGATAGTTCTAGGTTGTATGTTAGTTAGAATCTCTTGTTGGCGATCGTCGCATTAGATCTACACTTAAGGAGAATTTCGGGTAATTTGCAATCACGGTTATTTAGGGTTATTAATCTTAGTGGAAGATAAATAGTATAATTACTTGGTTAAATCATAATTGTTAAAAAAGGATACTGAACTTAAGAATTGATCTTTTTACTCATTGATATTTTCTTTAAACTTACTTTTGTTAAATATAGTTTTTCAAACAAAAATCCCCCAATACATTGAAAATCATGGGATAATTAAAATACAATTCACTCTCTGTGGGATCGATCCTTTCTTATTGCTATACTGATTCTTGAATTAGTAGAACCTGAGTAAGATAAATTTTGTAGTGCTAGACGACAGCTACCAAATTTTGGCGCCGTTGCCGAGGAGTGTTATTTGATTCTATTTATTTAATTATTTTCATTTTTATTTTTATTTTTATGCCTCGATCCTCTCACTCTCTTAATTTGAAATTTGATCCAGAAATAGAGAGAACCACACGAAGGCTTAGGACAGAAGCTAGGAAAAACCAAGGTTCACTTGCAGATTCCAAAAAAGCTCCATCACCGGGCCTCAACATCGCACTCACACTACTTTCGGACCAATCTTCTTCAAGCGAATCAGAAGAGGAAATGGCGGTGCCAAATAACAGGACTTTGAAGGAGTTGTCAACTCCTAATCTTACTCAACAACCTCTTTATATTGAATATCCTGCTTTAAATATTTCGTTTGAACTAAAATTTGGACTAATTCACCTTTTGCCTACTTTTCGTGGTCTTACAGGTGACGATCCGTACAAACACTTGCAGCATATTCCACATTGTGTGCTCTACCATGAAGCCACAAAATGCCACGGAGGATCAGATTAAGCTGCGAGCTTTTCCATTCTCACTGGGAGACTTAGCAAAAGATTGGTTGTTTTATCTCCCCGCGGGATCAATTCAATCGTGGAATGACATGAAGAGGCTATTTTTGGAGAAGTAATTTCTTGCTTCAAGAGTAGCCAACATCAGGAAGGAAATTTGCGGAGTCCGCCAATTCAGTGGTGAAACACTGCATGAATACTTGGAAAGATTCAAGAACCTTTGCTCCAGCTGTCCACCCCACCAGATCGACGATCAACACCTCATCATCTACTTTTACGAAGGACTCATACCGATGGATAGGAATATGATCGACACTGCTAGAGGAGGAGCATTAGTGGATAAAACTCTAGAAGCTGGAAAGAATCTGATTGCAAACATGGCCGTTAATGCCCAACAGTATGGAACACGAAATGATCATCCGGCACAAAGGGTAAGTGAGGTAAGCACAACGAATGTAGAACAACAGATCTCTGACTTAAATGCTTTGGTGAAACAATTAGCTACAGGTAATGGACCAGTTGCACAAGCTTGCCAGATTTGTTTGATGGCGGGGCACCCTACAGATGCATGCCCGACATTACAAGAGGAAGATAGCACATAGCAAGCTAACGCAGTGGGAAACTACCAAGCTCAGCCGCAGAGAAAATATGACCCTTTCTCTAACACATACAATCCAGGATGAAGGATCATCCTAACTTCAGTTATGGGGGTGCTAGGCCGCAGGCGCAAGGGTTTTACCCAATTAAACCGCAGTTTCAGCCAAATCAGCCACAGTACCAACCCAGACCAGCAGCACCGACCAATCCTGAAACATCTTTGGAGGACATGTTCAAGGCATTCATGCAACAGACACAACAATTTCAACAAGAAACGAAGTCTTCCATCTACAGCTTGGAGAGTCAAATGAGCCAATTAGACACTACTGTAGGTCGATTGGACTCTCAAGGCTCAGGGAAGCTTCCATCGCAGACCGTTGTGAACGCCAGTGCTATTACCTTACGGAGTGGAAAACAGATAGATACACCAACAGCAACAGTTGAGTATGAGAAAAAGCAAGAAATGGAGGAATCGGTGAGAACAAAGGTACACCCTAACCCTCCTTGTCAAATTCATGATATCCCACTTCCCTTTCCTCATAGAAATTCTAGAAAGTCAAAGAGAGATGAACAAGATAAAGAAATTCTAGAAACCTTTAGGAAAGTAAAAGTGAATATTCCACTACTTGACACGATTAAACAAGTGCCACGGTATGCTAAATTTTTGAAAGAATTATGCACTAATAAACGTAAGTTGGAAAATGATGAGAAAGTCACAGTTAAGGAAAATGTATCCGCGGTGTTGTAAAGAAAAATGCCACCTAAATGTAAAGATCCAGGCATGTTTACGATCCCATGTAAAATAGAAAACACTAGGTTTGAAAAGGCCATGCTAGATTTAGCTGCTTCAATTAATGTTATGCCATTATCTGTCTATAAGTCTCTGAATCTTGGACCTTTGAAAAATACTGGTGTTATTATTCAATTGGCTGATCGTACTAACACCTACCCCTGAGGGGTAGTTGAAGATGTCTTGGTGCAGGTGAACGAACTAATCTTTCCTACAGATTTTTACATTGTGGACATGGAAGATGATACATCCCCAAACCCATCACATATCTTGCTAGGAAGACCCTTCCTAAAGACAGCAAGGACTATGATCGATGTGCACAACGGGACCTTGACAATGGAGTTTGATGGCGAGAAGATCCAATTCAATATCTACGATGCCATGACGTACCCTAGTGATATTTGTCAAGTTTTTGCAATTGATATGTGTGACTCTCTAGTGCAGAAGACTTTTGAGCAAATCCAAAGAGATAGTTTCGAGGTGGCTATTTCCAATAGTTTGGACCTAGATGGGACATATGAACTCGAACACAGTCAGAAATTGAAGGAAACTGTGGCTGCACTACATTAATTGCCTAAACACAAAGATAAACATGCGGTCCAATTAATTCAATTACCTGTAGCTCATCAAAAATTATTATCGTCTGTGGAGCAAGCTCCAACTCTTGAATTAAAACAATTATCGACACATTTGAAATATGCATATTTAGGGTCTAATGAAACTTTACCTATGATAATTGCTAGTAATCTAACCAAAGTGCAGGAAGAAATATTGTTGAGAGTCCTTAGGGACCACATCACAATATTTGGTTGGACTATAGTAGACATCAAGGTGTTAGTTCCCATAGGCACATAATAGATTTAGAAGGTGGGTTGAATATATCCCTTTTAATTTCAAATACTTTTCTAGTTTATTTTGTATTGCTAATGAATTAGCATATGACAAACTAAAGAATCTTTTCAAGCATAGCGGAATAAGTAAAAGATCCCCTTCATTGATATATTCATAAACATTGTTACATATTGTTCTTGGAGTTAGTTTAGTTGTAAGTAGTTAATACAACCATAGCAGTTATAGCAGTTAAATACATAATGTAAATGATAGAAAGTAAATGACTAAATGTAAAAGACACAAGGGATTTTAAGTGGTTTAGAGACTCAAGTTCCTAATCCACTCTTCTGCTTCACTAGCAGGAATTCCACTAAGGAAAGGGCAGCACCCCGAATCATTAAGATTCAGTCAAGGCCAGCAACCTTGGAACTTCTCTAGTTCACTAAGAATTCTTCAAGCCCAGCAGGCTTGGAACTCTAGTTCTCCACAAACTCTTCAAGGTTAGCAACCTTGGAACTTTATTTAGTCCTTTTGGAGAAGGACCCCTCAGACCCTAGCTACTTGTTGTTGGTGTAATTGTTTGTTATTAGTGCTTTGCTGCTAAGATGACTTCAAGCTTGATCATCTCTGGTACTTATCATCTTGGCATGGTCATCTTTGCATTCTGCGTCAAGTCTGGACCACCTCTGAATAGACTGCTAAGATGTTCATTGAAGCATGACATCTTGAGTACTTATCAGTCTTCTACTTTGGTGCAGCTGATCTTCTTCTGTTCTGCTCATCTTCATCTGATCTCAACTCTGCACCATCACCATTTGGGTTTGCTAAGGCTTGACATTGCTGGTCAACTTCTTCTGGTCCTTATCATTCCCTGAACCCTTTCTGAATGATATGCAGACAAGGTCCTGCATCTTTTCTACTTCAGCTTTTGGTTCTTCATGGTGATTCGTAGTGTGGCTCTTTGAATCTTCCTTCTACTCTGCCACTTTTCTGAATGCTATCTTCTTGGCCTTCTCAGCTCTCAGCTTAGCTGCCATCTTCAATGGCATTCTCATCTTTGTTGAGTTAAGCCTTAGTTTGTTAAAGTCCTTCTTCAAATCTAGTTCACTTCTACTTTCGTAGTCTCACTGCCACTGAGACATGTTCTTTTTAGCTCTGTAGAACTCGTAGAGTCAATAACCTAGCATTCTAACAACTCAACGATTAAGCAACTCAATAACTCATTCATCTTTGAAGTTCTATCTATTAAATACTCTTCCATGATCTTTCCGTTGGAAAATTATCGTTGGAAGCTATTTGAATTGCTTCGCAGATCTCGAATTATTTGGTGCAGACTGCTGATTTGACGTGACGGCTCCTTTTTGACTTTTCTGACACAGCAGTCTGCTACTTCACCTACCACCTCAGAGATGTCACTAATCCGTGTCAGGCTGTTAGTCACCTTTATTTCTTCTTTCTGACTCCTCGATCAGAACATCAAAAATTATCCTTCTGCATCGATGCTCTCAATCAGCAACGTTTGAATATCAGTCTTCAGATTAAACCGTTGCCAATGCTTCAATCTTCAGATGATCGAACTCTACGATTCTAATGCAAATGACCTTGAACTGAATCGTAGTTTTCCTTGTTGAATGTTGCTCTGACTGGTTGAGGCAACACTACGATTTTGAAGAGTGTTCTTTAGATCTGCAATGTAGAACACCTCTTCCTTCACTTGTGCAGTTCTTCAATACTTCTGCTTGCCTTGACTTATCTAGGGAACTGATAACTTATCTGATTGCTCTGGCCCTTCTGAATTGTAAGACACTTCAGATTTGAGGCATACCCAGCTCTCTTTCTCCTGGTGATCTCCCGTTCACCTATTATCAATGGTCTGACCCATGCTTAATCACTTTTGTCTTGGTCTTCAACGGTTGGCCAGTATCTCTGTGTACATTGCATCAGTTCCTACTTCTCAGTTTGCAAACACTACGATCATGGTCACATCCAAGATCGTTGTCTTCTGTTCTCTTGACAGACACTGCACTTGCTGACTTCCTTTATTCAGTCACTTCATCCGAAGTCTTCTTCTGATTTGCTTGTGGAAGACTTCACTTGAATGGCTTCACTACTCAATCAGGATGTTGATTGAGTTGGTGCTTAGATCTTCTATTTGCCTGCATGCTATTCGTTAAGTGCTTTCTAGTTTCCTTCAGATGGAATGTATCTTTGCAGCTCAGACCAGATGCTTCATACTTTGGATATTTTGGGAGTGCTCATCTGTTGAGAATCATGTTGACACTATGATTTTTCCTTGGCGTTGTGAGCATGTCGTTGAGGCCTTAGTTTTGCAAACTACGATCTTGCTTTGGTTCTGCAGACACTATGACTCCGAGATCAGATCAACTAACAGACTTCGATTTCTACCTTAACACTTACTGTCCTTGTCTGATCTGGCTCGACTACGATCTCTGCCTCTGATATGATCAGTGGACTCCACTACTTCAAGTGTGGCCTACGATTCTTGACTTAGCTTTAGCAGGTGCTCGGTCGGCTCTTAGACAGGCTGTCTTTATAATTCTAAACATGACTTCCTCAGCAGACTACGGCTCCGAGAAAGTTCTTCTCGACACACTATGATCCTGCCTCGTCTCTCCTGGAAGACTACGAACTCTGAGATCTACTATCCTTGTAGGCTACAATTCCACCTTGATAGTTCTCGAGTCTTCCTTGTCTCTCCTGGCAGACTACGATGGCTGGTGCAGTGCTCGACAATTAGACATGTCTATCTATTACATTGTATAAGATCAACCTAACAAGCTTGATCCTTCTATATTTAGTCCTTGTACATCATTTCTTTTTAAGGACTTCACAAAGCTGTTTTGTATATATAGGATCAACGTAACATATTTGATCAATTCATTTTAAGTCCTTATACATATATTCCTATTATCTATCAAAGGACTTTACAACTTTCATCAATGCAAGCATACTTGCATATTCATTCATTAATATCATAATCAAATCTTATGTAAATAGGAATACCATTCTAATGTATATTCCTAACAATCTCCCCCGATTTGATTAATACAAAAACAATCAGTGCATAAGCATAAGATGAATGAATCTTAATATACAGTGAGCAGCTGTAATGAACCGCAAAATTCATACAATAATATTCTCATTCTCTATCGTTAACAATACAACTTTAAGCAATCTTATACAACTTTAAGCAATCTTTACATCATTATTCGATATTAAAATCACTAAAAATGCGGAATATTTAAAACTTTAATAAACTTCTTTCTTTATTGCCCTGAATCGCAACCTTTACATTACATCTCTTTGATTCAAATCTATATTATGAATCATTACAACAAAATGACTATACAAAGTCTTACATCATAAAGCAATATCCATATACATTGGGTAACTCCACTTATAATTCAACAACATGTTACGTTCAAATCATTAGATACATTTTTCATAAAACATAAGTAAACTTCGTGAATATGGATCTCTATAATTCTCTTAGCACGTATCCTTATCTTGAAATCTCGACCTGCAAAAATTATTATTTGCAAGAGTGAGCTCGACAGCTCAGCCAGTTCTAACAGTTTTCATGCATCACATAACACATAATAATTTGCTCAACATACATATCATAATAATTAAAGTAACATGGCATACATGCTTCATTTCACATAACAAATATAAAGATTGAGTTCCTTACTCAATAAACATTATTTAACCAAAACAATGTAGTCATAAATTGACTTTAACATTTTATAATTACAACATGTATAACATATCATGCTCGCTTACAACATATATAACATATCATGAAATTTAAAACAGTTCATCAAGTTCACGTAGAAAAATAGGAACCGAAAGACTTGCCTAGCTCGTAGATTACCAATTACCGAAAAAAACTGCTTAATATAATCTGCTTCATGATCCCTTTCTATGAGTGTGGAAGAAGGTGATGATTAGTTCCAACAATACTTCTACTCTTCTTCTTTATTTCTTCTCTGCTCTTTCTCTCTTTTCTTCTTAGTTTTAGACTTAGGCTTAGACTCCACTAACATATAAAATATAATACGTATACTTTAACTGATATAATAATATGTATTAAAGGCAATTATTCTCCAAAATAAATTGCTAGTTATAGGATTTCAAAAGCCACAAGGCTATATTTGGCAAACCTTAATTAAAAATAGATTTGAGTGTTAAGGCTTGTTTGGTTAAAATTAGGCTTAAAGGTAGTGCAAAGGCCCTGTTTGGCAAAAGCCTTTTAAAACAAAAGTAAGGGCCTTGTTTGGTTAAAAATTATTTAAAAAATCTTTTATTTATTTTTATAAATTATTTTAACACATACCTTAATGTCACACTTTAATTAATTAAATCTTTAACATTCTTATTTAATTAATTAAAATCTAACATCAATAAATCACATAAAATGGTCACATAATTATAATTACTCGCTAATTATAATTTCGTGTAACAATTACCACATAACTTCATCTAATTTAATTATCCCAATTAAATTAGAACTATAACATAAAATTATTACGTCAATTAAATTAAATATTAAATATTTATTTAATTAATATATCACACTTAATTACTTACTCCATAATAATCACATAATCTCAATAAATAATTCAATTAAAATATTTATTTATTTCAATAAATATTAAATTAATATTTAAATTCACTTCACACCAAATCACATATTTTACAATATATATCACATATGCATATACTCGTACTCGAACATCTTAACATAAGAATTTTATTTATTAAATTCTCATTTATAAATTCTTAAAAATTCGGGATGTCACATCCTTCCCTCCTTATAAGAATTCCGTCCTCGGAATCAACAAAACCTCCCTTACTCGGTTTTCACCAAATCCCTTCATAATTTTTATCGTTGAATAACTTCAACACCTTAACTTAGCAAAAAGTTTTACATATATATATACTTCATTCATTTCTTCAACAACTATTAGGTTTTATTACATAACCTTCAATTAAACACAATCATATATCAAATATTATATATTCTTTAACTCGTTCGTTTTCTTTCAAAGGATTACTACTATATACTCTACTCGTAGAATTCATATACTTCATAACTCACCATCTATAATTGTTCGGGTTATTACATTCACCCCTTCTTTTAAGAATTTCGTCCTCGACTTTTTTTTATTTATTAATCTTCATTCATTCAATCTATCAAAATAGATTTTACGTTAATCTCTATTCACTGGATTAAAGCATTCTACCACTACTTCTTTCAAAGGAATATCCTTTTCGCTACATTCTCCTTCAGAATAATAAGAATCTTCCACAATTGCTCAATAATTGGGAAGCGATACAAATACCTCAGGAATTTAAAAGATTCTAAATCATGCTAAGTGGTCACAAGACCATGAACTTCCTTCTAGGTTTAATAGTGCTTCACCCCTGGTAACTTCACACTATAAGCCGCATCAGTACTCTAGGTGGCCAGCCTATCGTACCCCTACGGCGGGCCCAAACGTAGTACATCGTAACAACTATATGCGTTACACTCGGAACTATTGTCTCCGATAACATGTCCTCTTTTATAGGGTTGTTCACCTCAGCTTCTTAACATCTGAATCCGCACCAAAACAATTTGGTTTGGCATAGTTTGACCAAGAACGCTCAAATTTCATAAACATCTTTTAATATTTGTCTAGCTGAATCAAGTAGCATAGACTTCTAGCAACAATTCAGACATCAATCGATATATATATACATATATATATATATATATATATATATATATTTACCAACTCAATAAAATAATAAAAAATTTAAAGGAAACTAAAAATAATAAGTAAATCTTTTCATAATATCCTGATACCGTACCGCAGTACTGGTACGTTGAGGATTTCGTCATTACATGACGTCGTCATACTACATCATACCATAGTGAGCTGACGATTATACGATCACATCCAACACTAGGTTTAACTGCATTGATCACTTCCTCGATTATTGTTTCTACACCATATCAAATGATGCATAGAATATATAAAATACATTTTGAAAATTTAAATTCATTTTTCTCTAGCTGAAGCAAGTAGCATAGACATGTGAATAATAGCACTATTTTAAAAAAAATCCATTGGTTCCATCATTTGGTCCAATGTTTTTCAAGAAAACAGAAGTGCAACGTCAGCACGAAGTTAATAAATTCAAAAATCTAGCAAAGCTAGGAGATTTAGAATACAAAAACTTTCTCCATCAATTAAATCTTTACTCCATCATTACTTAAACATTCTATCAATCTTAAACAACATCAATGCTTTCTATACCATAACCTTTCTATACCCAGTATAGTACATCGAACTTACCACACTTTGGGAGTTCAGGAACTTGCCACAATAATATGAGTTTAAGAACTTATCCTAGCAATACGTAGTCAAAGAACCGATCAGAGACTGTCCATATGTTTAGGGGTTCAAAAATATACATACGACTATGAGTCACGAACTTACCATAAGTATGAGTTTTAAGAACTCGCCTAACCTTAAGATCATCTAATGTAATCTGAATATCATCTAATCTTATCTCTATTGACTCTAACTATCAAATATAATATGAGAAAAGAATCACCTTCTCGTCATATATATATATATATACCGATAGCGCGACACCAACCTTCCAACGATTATTAATATGATAAACCAAGTGCAAGCACAAAACCCTGTCCATACAAAGATTTGTACAACTCAGCCACCACATGAGTCCTCAACTGAAATCCTACTTAACTCTATCTCACACATAACTTCTTGCTCTATACTCGATACAGACTTCTGTGTCTCATCGTTTATAACTCCTCGTAAGTTTATCTCGTACTATATCATAGTACATTCTCGTTATAGTCTCAACTATAACTTTTCAATCTTTACAGACCATCTGTCTTTTACAACTTTAAAAGATCACGCCGTGATCTTATTCTATAATCATCTTCTTATGATTCTTTTCTTATCCCATTATTGTTTTATTTTTAAAACTTCTTATCTTACCTTTCATCATATCATACTATGATTTCATTTATGCTTTTAATCTTATAGACTTTGTCTATTCATTGTTATTCGTCATCTTTATTATTGGAGTTAGGCAACTCCTAATTCTTATCTCTATATCTCTTCAAGATTCTTCTTTGAATCTTCTTGTTTATTTATTAACTCTTTCTTTAAGAATTTCTAATTCCATTCATGTTGCTCAATATTTTATTCGAGTTTTATTTCTCGTCATTCTAATCTTCTTCTTATAACATTTTTAGGAATTAACTCATTCTATACATCTACGTATGTGAAAAGAATCACCTTTTCGTTATACGTCACTTAACTTCTCATTCTCTAAGGTCATAGCCTAAGGTACTCTTTCCTAAGGTGTATAACCTACAGCTTTGATACCAACTGTAACGACCCCAAAATTCATACAATAATATTCTCATTCTCTATCGTTAACAATACAACTTTAAGCAATCTTTACATCATTATTCGATATTAAAATCACTAAAAATACAGAATATTTAAAACTTTTATAAACTTCTCTCTTTATTGCCCTGAATCGCAACCTTTACATTACATCTCTTTGATTCAAATCTATATCATGAATCGTTACAACAAAATGACTATACAAAGTCTTACATCATAAAGCAATATCCATATACATTGGGTAACTCCACTTATAATTCAACAACATGTTACGTTCAAATCATTAGATACATTTCTCATAAAACATAAGTAAACTTCGTGAATATGGATCTCTATAATTCTCTTAGCACGTATCCTTATCTTGAAATCTCGACCTGCAAAAATTATTATTTGCAAGAGTGAGCTCGACAGCTCAGCCAGTTCTAACAGTTTTCATGCATCACATAACACATAATAATTTTCTCAACATACATATCATAATAATTAAAGTAACATGGCATACATGCTTCATTTCACATAACAAATATAAAGATTGAGTTCCTTACTCAATAAACATTATTTAACCAAAACAATGTAGTCATAAATTGACTTTAACATTTCATGATTACAACATGTATAACATATCATGCTCGCTTACAACATATATAACATATCATGCAATTTAAAACAGTTCATCAAGTTCACGTAGAAAAATAGGAACCGAAAGACTTGCCTAGCTCGTAGATTACCAATTACCGAAAAAAACTGCTTAATATAATCTGCTTCATGATCCCTTTCTATGAGTGTGGAAGAAGGTGATGATTAGTTCTAGCAATACTTCTTCTCTTCTTCTTTATTTCTTCTCTGCTCTTTCTCTCTTTTCTTCTTAGTTTTAGACTTACGCTTAGACTCCAATAACATATAAAATATAATACGTATACTTTAACTGATATAATAATATATATTAAAGGTAATTACTCCCCAAAATAAATTGCCAGTTATAGGATTTCATAAGCCACAAGGCTATGTTTGGCAAACCTTAATTAAAAATAGATTTGAGTGCTAAGGCTTATTTGGTTAAAATTAGGTTTAAAGATCGTGCAAGGGCCCTGTTTGGCAAAAGCCTTTTAAAACAAAAGTAAGGGCCTTATTTAGTTAAAAATCATTTAAAAACTCTTTTATTTATTTTTATAAATCATTTTAACACATACCTTAATGTCACACTTTAATTAATTAAAGCTTTAACATCTTATTTAATTAATTAAAATCTAACATCAATAAATCATATAAAATGGTCACATAATTATAATTACTTGCTAATTATAATTTCGTGTAACAATTACCACATAACTTCATCTAATTTAATTATCCCAATTAAATTAAAACTATAACATAAAATCATTACGTCAATTAAATTAAATATTAAATATTTATTTAATTAATAGATCACACTTAATTACTTACTCCATAATAATCACATAATCTCAATAAATAATTTAATTAAAATATTTATTTACTTCAATAAATATTAAATTAACATTTAAATTCTCTTCACACCAAATCACATATTTCACAATATATATCACATATACACATACTTGTACTCGAACATCTTAAAATAAGAATTTTATTTATTAAATTCTCATTTATAAATTCTTAAAAGTTTGGGATGTCACATCAGCTATATTTCTAAAATAGATAATCATGAATGTCATTGATGATAATATAAAATTTATACACTATATGACACTCTACATCCTGGATCCAGAACATACTTAAGTAGATAGAAATGTACCTTTTTTGCTTCATTTGCTGCTCCATGTATGTTTCCAGGATGTCTGTTGATCAGCTACTTCAGCTACTCATCTTTCTTTTCTTCTTTTTCTTCTTTCCTCTACTCCCCCTCAGATGTATGCTCCATTTCTTCGTCTTGATCAAGCTCTGGTTCGGTTGCATGCTCTTCCTCTTTGTCTTTATTTTTCTCTGGCTCCCCCTCAGATTCTGTGTTCATGAGGTTATCATCCTTTGGCTCCCCCTCAGATGATGACTCTGCTTCTGCTGCTACTTTCTTCTTCTTCTTCTCCTTCTTTGCCTTTCTGCTCTTGGTCTTCTTTTCTTCCTTCATTCTTCTCTCCTTACTCTTCCTTGAATGCCTTTTTCTATGTCTCTTTTTCTCCCCCTTTTTGTCATTAATCACTTGTGAGAGCTGCTCCACATTTGACATAAGCTACTCCATCAGGTGAGATGAGTTTTCAACCTCAATCTTGAGTTCTTGTTGGCTGAGCTCAAGTTCTAGAGAGAGAGACTGATTCAAATTGTCAATCTTGTCTGAGAGAGATAGAATTTGATCTTTACTAGCCTTCTGAGCTTGTAGAGCTTCTTCCTTCTGATCATTCATAGATTTTAGAAAAATTTGATCCCTCAGTTGAAGTTTGAGAGATATGTCTAAAATTCTGGCTTGTAGCCTTTTGGACAGCTCATTGTCTTCTCCTGTTGACATGTCCTTTACTTCTGAAGCTATGAGAGAGATTTCCTCAATTAATTCTTCAGAGTTCTTTAGCAACTCTTGCTCTTAAAGAGATCTGGCATCAAGTTGTTCATCCTCTTTCTGAGCAGCTGTTTGGTCAGCCTCCGGCTGAGCACCTGATTGGACTCCACAATTCTCACACTTGAACAGAGTTTCAAAAGTAGTGAGAATCTGATAGATCGTTGAGTACCAATTATTATTGAAGGATGGAGGAGTATCAGTCAGCACTACCGAATCAGCATACACCTTTTCAAACTCAGCTTGATCATCTTCATTGGTAGAGTGAGAGTACTCTATGATAATGGAATTGGGTATGATCCTTCTGCCATCTAAGCCTACTCGACATTCATAGGAAATGTAGTGGTTGCCAGCATATCGATAGCTCCTGAAGTGAGATTGGTCTTTGATCAGCAAAGTTGCAAACTTCTTTATCCTCGAAAAGTTTTGCGCCACCAGCTCCAAATTTGGAAAGTGTGAGATGCACCATGAAAAGTAGCTCTTATCACCAGTGATAGATGCCTTTACACATGGCATTGAAGGATAAAATCATTTGATCATATGATCCTTGGTTGTAGGCTCATACAACATAATTGAAGTGTCCAGCTCCATATCATTGATATTGTTGAGCAAATCTGCTGTAGACATTCTTACTACATTCAGCCTTTCATTTCTATAGTTGAATGATATGCCGGGTATCACCTTACGTGGTTCATCATGAACTTCCACCACTATTCTCTTCTTGAGTCGAACAGGAGAGGGGATAAGATAATCTTCTGGTTATTTTTCTGCAGAACTGGAGTTTTCTTCACTTTCTTTCTATCCTGAACTGGAATCAGATCTGTGTAGACTTCCCTCAACTGACTCATCAGTTTGTTTATGCATTTTATCATCATCTTTAGTATCTTCAGCAGAGCTTGTCTTTGCAGACTCACTGGGCACTTCTTGATAGTAGTGTGCATACAAGCCAATCATGTATGATGATAAAGCACGTACTTTGTAAACAATCTTATTTATTTATTAATGAAATATTCATTTATTAAAGGCATTTAATTATCTACATGTTGCTGTTTTTATAATATGTAAATAACCCATAGTTTTAAGCAATGCTTTTAGAATCATGATGATGATCATGCTAATGAGATCTAAATTCTTAGAAAGTTTTAAAACTTAAATAGTTCCCAATCGTGGGATTACTAAAAAGAGGATTAGTAAATCCGGATAGATTGGTACATATGTTTCTTGCTCATTGGATGAGGATGATTGATCTCATGATCATTTGTGTGGAGACACTAAAGCAAGTATGTAGGTGCTTATTGGAGAATAAGTTCACTGAACGTGATTCGCTATGGAATACCTAATGGAGTTTTACTCGCATGTCAATAGGAATTCCTAATGTGATAGTAGTACAAGTGATCCTTGGACTTGAGATCATCATAGTATCTTGTATGTAACAAATTATACTTTGACTTATTCCTTAAGACCTTTTAAGGCATATATAGGGTATGCTTGGGTATAATGAGTTACATATGGAGATAATGAATGATCAATAAAGAATCTACCACCTCTAGTAAAAGAGGAGATATGTCCTATGTGATTCGTTAAATGACAACCCAGGAATCCTTGGCCAAGGTGAAATGAAATTAGAAAGGAGTTTTTAATTTGCATTATTTGGAGTTGTGCATTTTCTAATCGAAATACATATAATTAAATAAAATAAGACTTGACAGTAAATCCATGTCTTATATTTAATTGGGACATTGTATGGTGGAAGGATTGAATTGTATGGTAACTATTAACTCACAGGTTCTTTTATGATTAATGTTGAAATCTATATTATCTGGAAAGTCGTTGATCGCTAGGGAGGTTTATCCCTATTGTAGAATAAATATTATTTATTTAAATAGATTATTAGTTTAATTTATTTATTTAAATAAGATTAGAATTGTTCTAATTGATTTATTCACAACCGGTTTAATATGGAGAACCTAAAGGGTCACACCATAAAAGGAAGAATAATTATTTAAGAAGGTAATGGCATAATCGTAATAATGCATTAAGTGTAATTAATTTAATCTATGTTGATAGAATAAATTAAATAATTTAATGTTTAATATTTAATATTTTGAAAATATTAAATATAAATTAATAAGAGATGTCTTATTAATATTATTACAATTATTATTATTTTAATTTCTAAAAGAGTTTAGTAATTAATTTAATATTAGTACTCTCATTTATTCCTAATAAGATTAGGAGACAAATTAATTAAATAAATTTAATTAATTATTCCCCATGTGATGGGAAGCCTAAATTAATTAAAGGAGTTTAATTAATTAAAAGAAATTCCATGTCTAATAGGATTAGAAGGGTTGACTAATATCTATATAAGAGGAGTCTTATAATAGATATCAGTTGAGGCAATTCTAATTGTTGGAGAGTACTCCTTTTTTATAGAGGATAGAAAACTAAGCCAACCACCCTCCTTCTTGATAATTCATCTTCCTTGGTGGATCACCTCTAGAGGCCAAACACTTGGGTGGCTAACGTTGATCAAAGGAAGGAATCTAACCCAGAAATTCAAGGAGATCACGAAGAACAAAGAGTTGAACTCGTATCTGTGGAAGCTTCGTTTTACAAGGGTATGATTCCATAACTTCTTATTTATCGTTTTAAATTAATAATTTGCATAAAGGATGATCCGGGTAATGGTTTTGTAGAAATTTTTTTAAACTCTGATATACCATGCTTCCGCTAATTTTTGCAATTTGATTGCATTACGATTTCGTACAAACCCAACAGTGGCATCCGAGCCAAATCTTTATGCAATTATTAATTTATTTTTGATTTCATATACATATGGGTATGTATTTAAAATAATTTATTGGGCATAATTTTATTGTATAAAATTATTTTTTTTTTTTTTTTTTAAAATGACGTTTTTTTTTTTGGGACGAATCACAATTTTTTTTTTTTGGGTGCTAATATTGAATTCTGCAAAGAAAATGTGTTGTCTCTTTCTTACTCCAAAAAGAATGTGACCCATCAGGAAAGGACTCTTTTAATAAACCTGCAGGACTCTTTTAATAAAAGAAGGTGACTTCTTTTTTAAAAAAATAAATATGATATATTTATATATTATATTCTAAATAATTTTATAATTAAAATAAAGAGTTTATTTTAATCTTGAAATTGGATTTCATACAATTTAAAATTGTCCATTAAATGATACTCATATATATATGAAATGTTTTAATTCATGAGATGAATATTTATTTATTGATATATATGGTGATATGTATGATAATAAATGGGGATTGATTATGGACTATTTGACCAATGTGATTGGATTTTATTTTAGTTGAATGCTTGAATGAATGGGTTTTATTAAATGGGGTCTGTGTACCTCGTCTTCTCTAAAAAAAAATTTTCGTGATGTAAAATTTTATCTCCCTCCTATGTACTTTCCCTTGACTGCTGATCAGGATTTCTATTTAAATTAAATAGTTTAATGTAATAGAAATAGTTAGAATTATCTTGAAAAAATTGAAGACCAAGGAGCAAGGAGCGCGTGAAGACCCGTTTGTATAGAGCCCGGGTTTAAATGTAATAGTTATATTTAAATTTAAATTCTTGCACTCCTAAGTTTGACCTTTTGGTTCACTTGGTGGCTCTAGTGAACCAAACTAGAATAAAAGTCCATAATCAATCTGGGTAGAATATAGTATTCTATATTGCATGCTAAATATTATATATATTATATTTTATGCAAACATGCTTCGCATGTTTAATAAAATGACGCGTATTTTATATATATATGTGCATGCACGCTAAACAAGATGAGACAAATAATAACAAATCCCTCAAAAAAATAATATTAAGTCCGAAGCGTTCAAATGATATTTGGAATATCGAACGTCGCCTTCTAGCATGATAAATTAATAGAGTATTAAATATTTAATATGAGCTTGTTGTGCTATCCACAAGGCGAGTATTGCATATTTAAGATGTTAATTAATCACATTTGATGCTTATCAAGAAAATTGAACGATCTAGTCTTGTTGTGCTATCCACAAGGACGAACATTTTTCTTTTTTGAATTTATAGAAGTGCTAGGCTGGACTTAACTTAAATCGTTTTAGTTCGGATGTGCACACACTTGACCATTATGATTTAAGAGGCAAAATAAAAGGAGTTATATAGTGATGTAATTGACAAGAGTTGTCTACCTATTTATTTGTATATCGCTTGTTGTGCTATCCACAAGGTTATATACATTTGAAATGGGATCCTTATTCTCACTAGCAAATCTTTAATTAGATGTTGCCGAACTATATAAGTGAGGGTAATATAGTTTGATAAAAATAGTGGGAGATACCAATTTAAAATAAAGACCTAAATTTATTTTGGTATGCAAAATTAATAAAATGAATGTTTGCTAAAATGTTGTTTTTCACATGCAAAATTTTAAAAATGTCAAAATCACTAATTTCACTGCGAAGCATACTTGATGCTAATAAGCTTACCGGGCCGAATTATACGGACTGGCTAAGAAATCTGAGAATAGTTCTCACTGCTGAAAAGATTTCTTATGTCCTAAACTCACCTGTCCCTGGAACTGTTCCAGAAACAGCCTCTGAGGAAGAGATTGCCACCATTGTAAAGTGGCAAGATGATGCATCTGTGGCTCAATGCATCATGCTCGCATCCATGAATAACGAGCTTCAGCGTCAGCACGAAAACATGGATACTCCTACTATGTTGATTCACCTCAAGGAGTTGTATGGTGAACAAAGTAGGACTGCTAGATATGAGATATCTAAGGAGCTCTTCCGATCTCGGATGACCAAGGGCAAAGTGAACATAAAGGAACAAAAGAAATCTGATCCAGCTAGCAAAGGAATGTGCTTCTATTGCAACGAGCCGGGTCATTGGAAGAGGAACTGCAAGAAGTTTCTGGCAAAGAAGAAGCTTGGAGAAGCTTCGACTTCCAATCAAGGTTTGTTCATGATTGAAATTTATTTTTCAGAAAGTCAAAATTCTACTTGGGTATTGGATACCGGCTGTGGTTCTCACATATGTAATAATGTGAAGGGACTGGTCAGAAGTAGAAAGCTGAACAATGATGAGGTGATCCTACGAGTGGGGAATGGAGCAAAGGTTGCTGCATTAGCTGTAGGAACTTATTATTTAGCAATGCCTTCGGGCAAGTCCATTTATCTTAATAATTGTTATTATGTTCCGAATATTATTAAAAATATTATTTCAATTTCTGTATTGGATATGGAAGGATTTAACGTTGTTATAAAGAACAATAGTTGTTCTATTTATAAAGACGATATTTTATATGGTGTTGGAAATTTGCGAAATGGACTTTATACACTTGACTTACAAGAAAATATTTTTCAAATTGAACAAACTAAGAAAAGGAAAAGAGATGATATTAATTATACCTACATGTGGCACTGTAGACTCGGTCATATCAATGAAACAAGATTATCCAAGTTGCATAAAGATGGGCTCTTTGAGTTATCTGATTATGAATCATATCCAACTTGTGAATCTTGTCTCATGGGTAAAATGACTAAATCTCCTTTTAGTGGAAAAGGAGAAAGAGTTACAGAGTTGTTGGCATTGATTCACACAGACGTTTGTGGACCTATACAACAAGTGCACGGGGTGGGTATTCTTATTTTATTACTTTCACTGATGATCACTCAAGATTTGGATATGTGTATTTAATGAAATACAAGTCAGAATCATTTGAAAAGTTCAAAGAGTTCAGAAGTGAAGTAGAGAAACAAACGGGCAAGAGTATAAAGATACTTCGATCAGATTGAGGTGGAGAATACTTAAGCGGTGAGTTTCTCAATTATCTCAAAGAAAATGGTATAATCTCACAATGGACTCCTCTAGGTACACCACAATTAAATGGAGTATCTGAAAGGAGAAATCGAACACTGTTGGACATGGTTCGATCTATGATGAGTTTTACCGACCTTCCAATTTCCTTATGGGGATATGCCCTAGAAACGGTTGCATACCTACTTAACAAGGTACCTACCAAATTCGCCCCAAAGACTCCATATGAGATATGGAAGGGGAGGAAACCAAATCTTAAGCATGTTAAGACTTGGGGTTGTCCAGCTTATGTCAAAAAGTTTGAAAACGATAAGCTACAGACTAAATCTGATAAGTGTAGATTTGTGGGATACCCTAAAGAAACTTTAGGGTATTATTTCTATCATCCAACTGATCAAAAGGTGTTTGTTGCGAAACATACTGCCTTCTTGGAGAAGGATTTTATCCATGAAGAAGTCAGTGGGAGTAAGATATATCTTGAAGAAGTTCAAGACCCACAAATTACCACGGATCAAAGTCAGGTACCTGATAAAGTAGAAGAACCTACTATACCACACCCTGTTCGTAAATCTGGAAGAGTACCGAAGATACCTGAGAGATATAGATTCGTTATAGAGGATGACGATGAGGTACACATCATGAATGATGATGATCCATTGAATTACGAACAGGCTATGAGCAATAAAGACTCGGGGAAATGGCTAAAAGCTATGAAATTCGAAATGGACTCCATGTATGAAAACAAAGTATGGACTTTGATTTCACCACCTGAAGGCATTAAGCCTATTGGGTGTAAATGGGTCTTTAAAAGAAAGACTGGAGCGGACGGCAAGGTAGAGACCTATAAGGCCCGACTGGTTGCAAAAGGTTTCAAACAAAGACAAGGAGTTGACTATGATGAAACCTTCTCACCAGTAGCTATGCTCAAGTCCATTCGGATTTTGCTTGCGATTGCAGCTTATAACGACTATGAGATCTGGCAGATGGACGTGAAAACGGCCTTCCTCAATGGGAAACTTGAGGAGGATGTGTATATGACACAGCCAGAGGGATTTGTTTCAAAGGTTGGAACAAATCAAGTCTGTAAGCTGCAACGATCCATTTATGGATTGAAGCAAGCTTCTCGTAGATGGAACATTCGTTTTGATGAGACAATCAAAGAGTTTGATTTTGTCAAAAATGATGATGAACCATGTGTGAACAAGAAGGTTCGTGGGAGCACAGTTTTATTCCTTGTATTATATGTTGATGATATATTACTGATAGGGAATGACATTCCTATGCTACAATCGATTAAAATCTGGTTATCTAAACACTTCTCCATGAAGGACTTGGGAGAAGCATCCTATATTTTGGGGATAAAGATCTGTAGAGATAGATCTAAAAGGATGCTTGGTTTATCCCAAGGAACGTACATTGATGCAATGCTAAAGAGGTTTAGCATGGAAGATTCCAAAAGAGGTCTCATGCCGATGAGCCATGGAATACATCTCTCCAAGAAACAGGCCCCAAAGACACCTGAGGAGAGAGACCGTATGAGTAAGATCCCTTATGCTTCTGCAATAGGATCTATCATGTACGGTATGATATGTACTAGACCGGATGTTGCTCATGCACTTAGTGTAATGAGCAGATACCAGTCAAACCCTGGAGAAGAGCACTGGAAGGCAGTGAAGAATATCCTAAAGTACTTGAGAAGGACTAAAGATATTTTTCTTGTCTACAGTGGGTCTGAATTAAAACTTAAGGGATTCACAGACTCAAGTTTTCAAACAGACCAAGATGACAGTAAATCTATTTCAGGGTATGTATTTACCTTGAAAGATGGTGCAGTGAATTGAAAAGGTTCCAAATAACAAAAGGTTGTTGGTTTAGTGACAAAGACAAAGTATATAACTGTAAGTGAAGCTGCAAGTTGATGTTTTAGATGAAAAGTTCATTACAGAACTAGGAATAGGTCCTAAGTCTCATCTTGAATCTAAACATGTGTTGCGGCACTTTGATTAAAGAAATCATTGAAAGAGGAGAGTGTAGACTCTCAAGACAACATTGCAGATCCATTTACTAAAGCTTTAACACAACAGCAGTTTGATCGTCACTTAGAGAAGATGGATATGAGATACCATGGCGATTGGCTTTAGTGCAAGTGGGAGATTGATAGTAGTGTGCATACAAGCCAATCATGTATGATGATAAAGCACGTACTTTGTAAACAATCTTATTTATTTATTAATGAAATATTCATTTATTAAAGGCATTTAATTATCTACATGTTGCTGTTTTTATAATATGTAAATAACCCATAGTTTTAAGCAATGCTTTTAGAATCATGATGATGATCATGCTAATGAGATCTAAATTCTTAGAAAGTTTTAAAACTTAAATAGTTCCCAATCGTGGGATTACTAAAAAGGGGATTAGTAAATCCGGATAGATTGGTACATATGTTGCTTGCTCATTGGATGAGGATGATTGATCTCATGATCATTTGTGTGGAGACACTAAAGCAAGTATGTAGGTGCTTATTGGAGAATAAGTTCACTGAACGTGATTCGCTATGGAATACCTAATGGAGTTTTACTCGCATGTCAATAGGAATTCCTAATGTGATAGTAGTACAAGTGATCCTTGGACTTGAGATCATCATAGTATCTTGTATGTAACAAATTATACTTTGACTTATTCCTTAAGACCTTTTAAGGCATATATAGGGTATGCTTGGGTATAATGAGTTACATATGGAGATAATGAATGATCAATAAAGAATCTACCACCTCTAGTAAAAGAGGAGATATGTCCTATGTGATTCGTTAAATGACAACCCAGGAATTCTTGGCCAAGGTGAAATGAAATTAGAAAGGAGTTTTTAATTTGCATTATTTGGAGTTGTGCATTTTCTAATCGAAATACATATAATTAAATAAAATAAGACTTGACAGTAAATCCATGTCTTATATTTAATTGGAACATTGTATGGTGGAAGGATTGAATTGTATGGTAACTATTAACTCACAGGTTCTTTTATGATTAATGTTGAAATCTATATTATCTGGAAAGTCGTTGATCGCTAGGGAGGTTTATCCCTATTGTAGAATAAATATTATTTATTTAAATAGATTATTAGTTTAATTTATTTATTTAAATAAGATTAAAATTATTTTAATTGATTTATTCACAACCGGTTTAATATGGAGAACCTAAAGGGTCACACCATAAAAGGAAGAGTAATTATTTAAGAAGGTAATGGCATAATCGTAATAATGCATTAAGTATAATTAATTTAATCTATGGTGATAGAATAAATTAAATAGCTTAATTTTTATTATTTAATATTTTGGAAATATTAAATATAAATTAATAAGAGGAGTCTTATTAATATTATTATAATTATTATTATTTTAATTTCTAAAGGAGTTTAGTAATTAATTTAATATTTAGTACTCTCATTTATTCCTAATAAGATTAGGAGACAAATTAATTAAATGAATTTAATTAATTATTCCCATGTGGTGGGAAGCCTAAATTAATTAAAGGAATTTAATTAATTAAAAGAAATCCCATGTCTAATAGGATTAGAAGGGTTGACTAATATCTATATAAGAGGAGTCTTATAATAGATATTGGATGATGCAATTCCAATTGTTGGAGAGTACTCCTTTTCTATAGAGGATAGAAAACTAAGCCAACCACCCTCCTTCTTGATAATTCATCTTCCTTGGTGGATCACCTCTAGAGGCCAAACACTTAGGTGGCTAACGTTGATCAAAGGAAGGAATCTAATCCGGAAATTCAAGGAGATCACGAAGAATAAGGAGTTGAACTAGTACCTGTGGAAGCTTCGTTCTACAAGGGTATGATTCCATAACTTCTTATTTATCGTTTTAAATTAATAATTTGCATAAAGGATGATCCGGGTAATGGTTTTGTAGTTTTTTTTTAAACTCTGATATACCATGCTTCCGCTAATTTTTGCAATTTGATTGCGTCACGATTTCGTACAAACCCAACACTTCTTGCTCTGTAGTCTTCAGTCTCTCGCTGCTAACATTTGTAGATATTTTCCTTCTTTTTCCCTTAGTATCTTCTTCCTTTGACTCAGTCTCATCATCGCTGAGTTCAATGATTGTTGTAGAAGATTCTCCTTTCTTCACTAGAATAGCTTGAGTACGCAATATGTTGCTCTTCCTCCTTTTTGGGGTTTCAGCTTTAGGAGATTCAGACCTTTCTTCATCCTCAGACTTTGAAGTCTCTGAGTCATCAGACAGACTTCTTTGAGGTTCAACAGCAGGAGGGGCAGATGTTTCTTCTTAAGATTCTATGTCTTTTGAACCATCATAAGGGCTCCTTGGTACTTCAACACTAGGAGATCTAACTGTTTCAGGATTAGATTCTCCCTTATCAGCAGAATGGCTACTCTGAGGGTTGGCCATAGGACTTACATATTCTTCTTCATCATTAGACTTAGCTACCTCTTTTATAGGTTCAGCTTTCACCTTCTTGGATTCAACTTCTTTTTCATCAGTTGACTTGCTCTTTGAAGATTCATCCTTGAAGCTCTCAGTTCCCTTTTCATCTTCTGACTCTGCGTTTTCTTCTTAAGTAGATATACTTCTTCGGGGAACTGATTTTGGTTTCTGCACCACCTTAGCTTTCTTCTTCGACGGCTTTACAGTCTTGGACTCCAGGATAATTGCATCCTCAGAGTGTGATAGCTCCTCTTCCTCTACAGTACTTGCCTTCCCCTTCTTTGTAGTACTCTTACTATTGCTACCATGTATTAGCCGTTTGTTCTCCATTGGATTCTTCTTCCAATTAGTAAACAGCTTTGGAGACATCACTTTCTGGCTGTTTAGGACTTCACCCTCGTCATCTTTAATTTTATTTTTTAGCTTCTTCTTCAGGATAATGCTTAGGAATCTTCCATGAAAAACTTTTGTAAGAGGGTTGCCCGTTGACTTCTTCTTCTCAGCCTTGTTCAGCCATTCAGACATTAGGTCAAACAGTATGGCACCAAAATTAATTTTCTTCTTAAGAGCAATGGCAGTCATTATTCGCAGCTGATGATCACTTACTGTATCATGAGCAGTATCCTTGCTCAGAATGCACTTTCCCACTATCTCGGCAAGAAACTCGTACTCTTCAAGAAACTCCTTCTTCATATTCTTCAAGATAGGATTCCTTTTGTAGATCATAGCTTTCTTCCCTTCTTCAATGTCAATATCTTCAAGGTTCTTCAGACCCGAGTCTGGAAGACCTAAGCACTGATTGATGTCTGTAGGCATCAGCTTCAGGATCTGACCTTTGACCTTGGTAGTTAGGGTTCTAGAATTTGCAGTTGCGTTAAAGTAGAACTCTTTAACCAAGTCAGCATTTATTAGAGTGTTTGACTCAAGGCATTCAGAAAATCCAGCCTTCTTAACTAGTTCAAGAATATCTCTGAACTTCTTATTTGATTTCTCGAACTTCTTCGTCCCGAGTTGAATGCCTGTGATTACACGCCATTCCTCCATTTGAAGAGTTAGGTTTTCCGGGTTTAAGACTCTGTGAGATTATTGTGAAATATCAGGAAGCGATTTGAGAAAGGATATCTGTTTGAGAAGGTTTGAATTGTTTGGAGGTGTTTAGGTTTTGGTTTGAGAGAGTGAGTGTATGGGTTTGACAGGCTTGCAGCTTTTGATGAACTCTCGAAGTTGTAACTGCCAATAATTTAAATTTCCCTCTTCTAACTATTCCCTCCACGTTTCTTAGTGGGACAGTTGTAAGAATCTGATAGGTCACAATCTGTAACTTCTTTACACACGTCAGTTTACCAGATTCGACGTTTCTTCAGTTGACTATTTGACTTCTACAGTTATTGGAGTATCCTTATGACTTAGTTCAGTACTCCACGATTTTCCAGACTGATCTACAACCTTTGCTTCTTCTTTGATGATCGTAGTCTGTGGTCATGCTTCAATAGACAACTTCTTCATTAGACTCTAAGGGAGTGGCAATTCTTATTTGCAGCTTGTAATCTTCTGATGAGATGCTGCTTACTTCAGCAGATATTCTTGTGATACATTCAATATTCGCACTCCTTCTGAAATAAGGTAGCTCAGGAAGGGCCAACCTCTTAACTCAAGGCTAAAGGTCAGGTTTGTCCCTGAGGCGCTTACCAGATGAAGAGCTTTAGACATGGTTAGTACTGGCAACATATTTGACCTCTCTGCTGGGGAGTTCATTCACCAATTCTTTATATTCAATGGTGTTGGTTTTGGTGTAGGCTGCAATCGTGGCGTCCTTCTGCTCTTACACTACGATCAGATGTTTGATCGTAGGCACTCCACGATTTGAGGTGGGTGGTTGATATGGTTATCAGTAGCACGTTTTAGGACATTACTACTGATTATGGATCTTTATTTGGTTCATCAGCCACAAAGTTTTGGGACTTTGTAACTGGGATATTTCTGTTTTGGATTAGCTCCTGTTCTCTATGAACTTGTCAGAAGTGGTTTTGATAATCATGGTGTGGTCGACAAACATGCACCATGATTGACTTATCTTATATCAGATCTTCTGGCAAGAATTCCATTTCTTTATTTTACTCTTCTGAGCTTTACCATCTCCATATCTTCAGCTGATCTTCTATAGATTCCACCACCTTCAACTTTTCTCCTGACCTTTCTGAGACATTAAGTCGCTATCTTCAATGTTTGGAAGACCAGAAGGATTTCCTTTATCAAGCTCCTTTGACACCTTTTGTGTTGTTGCTCTTAGAAGATCATTGCTTCCCCATAGTTGATGTTATCATCTTTGAGAAGGATGAATTCTTTTTGTATGCACAAATAATGCAACCTTACATACCTTCTTCAGGTTGAGAATCATCCTGTTTGAACAATCCTTATTGAATCATCGATATCATCCTTAGACCTTATCATTCCACGATTGTTGGCAACACTAAGAATGTAGCCTTTCTCAGTTATACTTCAGAATCCTCTCTTTCTTTACATATATAAGAAGACAGCTTTGCATATCTTCTTTTGACTGGAATCATCACAATCATATGGACCTCCTTGGATCAGAGAGAGAGAGATATCTTCAGGACTGATCACTCCACGATTATTGACAGAACTACGAACGTAGTTTTCTTCATCTGACACTAATTCGTCAACATCTATCAGCCTATCTTCAGTTTGTTTCCCCTTCCTTCTTCATCAAATAAATGACTTTTAATGCTGACTGAAAGGACACTACGATTGTGGTCATTGTACCATAATCGCTGTGTGTTGACTTGCACAGGCTGAACTCAGTCTTGATCGTAGAGAACACTACAATTTTCCTTAAGCTCTTTAATAAACTGTATTCGTGGAGTTCTGCTTCTATGATGAATTCTTCATACTTAAGACTTGAGGATCCTCTGTTGTGAACTTCTTCGAGGTTTCTTCTGAGATGATATACCTTGCATGAATAAGCATAGAAGATCTTTTTCATCTTGGCATGAATGGTCAGCTTCCACATGGAGATCAGCAATCATGTGAGCTTCATTCATTTGGGCTCAGCAAGTCTTCAAGAACAGGCTTTGGCATAGGATGAATTTTTCAAGAACATTACTGAAATGTCTTGAGCCTCCAGCTGGTTAAATCTTCGTGAATAAAGCCATCTGCTTCAGCATTCCCTAGTGTGGTCAGATAGACCAAGTACCTGCAGGTTTAGATAATTTCTATTTTGGTACCCAAGCTTGATTGGGTCCTGCTAGTTAGTTTTCTCAAAATCCCTATTCCTCATATTTTTGAATATATATTAAATTAGCATCAAAAATTATATTCATGCATATATCTGATTTAGATATGACATTTAAAATGCAAGATGGTGAGTGTGTGTAAGATTAATCATTTTAATAAGGCACTCTTTTTCTTTGATGGTTTCACCCTTTGCTTAGTTATGTTCACAGATTTTGAATGTTCACAGAGTAGGAATCCACTCTATTACTTATTTGTATCTAGTTGATTCATGGAGATGATCAGTTTCTAAGAATCTTCAAGATACTCCTCTAGAGCTGATCATGCTCTACGTATTATCAAAAACACAAAACATAGGTTTGTACATATACATACATACCAACCCTTCAGCAAGGATTACTCCACTTAAGCTTAATTAAATCTTGATTAGCTTATGACCTATTTCAGACTTCTTTCAAGATGTTATCTTCAACCTAAAACTTGGATGGAGAGAAGGTTTGATAGCAATTAAGTTTCCAGCCTTAATGTACTTTCTCTCTTCTCCTTTTTAGGAAGAGTATGGTCTCTTGATAGAATACTGATGTAGTACATAAAGTAATGCAATATGATGTACTTATAAGTATAAATGAGGAATCGTACCTTTACACTGTCAGTTTCTTAACAGTCATTTATCTTACTATATTGATGTTAGACATTGATGTGCATATCTTTGCATTCATTTCTGACAGCTTGTTGCTCCATTTGACCATAAATCAATCAGGCATAGTCTCTGAGATGTAAGCTAGGAAAGTCTTGGAAGCTTTAGCTCTTTGATAGCCTTGAACCTCAAGGTTCATATCCAACTTCTGGTTAGCCAAATACATAGTGGAAGAAATCTTCTTTCTTCTCTGGATAAGCATTTCGCAACATGTGTAGGCCTTTCATCTTTCAGAATAGGTGGATGCCTCAATTCTTTGTTGTAGATGCCTCTTGACTTCCTATCTCTGGTCTGCAAACTACAAGATTGACTGAGGACAAGGATTGGTGTTGTTGTTATAGTATTTAAGAACATGGACTAATCTGAGCAGCTTCAGATGTATATACACATTTACCTGGACACAAATTTCCAACGTGTGAGCCCATCTGTATTTACAAGTGACTTACTACTAAACTAAGTTTAGAACAATATTTGTGCCTAGTATCAGACTCAAAGCGATTAGCTTTAGAATATAGCATGAGAACCTGCTCTGATACCAATTGTTAGTTCCAAGTAGGCACACAATAGATCTAGAAGGGGGGGTTGAATAGATCCTTTTTAATTTCAAATACTTTTCCAGTTTATTTTGTATTGCTAATGAATTAGCATATGACAAACTAAAGAATCTTTTCAAGCACATCGGAATAAGTAAAAGACCCCCTTCATTGATATATTCATAAACATTATTACACATTGTTCTTGGAGTTAGTTTAGTTGTAAGTAGTTAATACATCCATAGCAGTTATAGCAGTTAAGTATATAATATAAATGACAGAAAGTAAATGACTGAATGTAAAAGACACAAGGGATTTTAAGTGGTTCAGAGACTCAAGCTCCTAATCCACTCTTCTGCTTCACTAGCAGGAATTCCACTAAGGAAAGGTCAACACCCCGAGTCACTAAGATTCCTTCAAGGCCAACAACCTTGGAACTTCTCTGGTTCACTAAGAACTCTTCAAGCCCAGCAGGCTTGGAACTCTAGTTCTCTACGAACTCTTCAAGGCCAGCAGCCTTGGAACTTCATTTAGTCCCTTTGGACAAAGACCCCTAAGGCCCTGGCTACTTGTGTTGTTGTAGTTGTTTGTTGTTGGTGCTTTGCTGCTAAGATGACTTGAAGCTTGATCATCTCTGGTACTTAGCAGCTTGGCATGGTCCTCTTTGCATTCTGCGTCGAGTATGGACCACCTCTGAATAGAATGCTAAGATGTTCATTGAAGCATGACATCTTGAGTACTTATCAGTCTTCTACTTTGGTGCAGCTGATCTTCTTTCTGTTCTGCTCAGCTTCATCTGATCTCAGCTATGCACCATCACCATTTGGGTTTGCTAAGGCTTGACATTGCTGGTCAACTTCTTCTGGTCCTTAGCATTCCCTGAACCCTTCTTGAATGATATGCAGACATGGTCCTGCATCTTTTCTACTTCAGCTTTTGGTTCTTCATGGTGATTTGTAGAGTGGCTCTTTGAATCTTCTTTCTGCTCTGCCACTTTTCTGAATGTTATCTTCTTGGCCTTCTCGACTCTCAGCTTAGCTGCCATCTTCAATGGCATTCTCATCGTTGTTGAGTGAAGCCTTAGTCTGTTAAAGTCCTTCTTCAAATCTGCTTCACTTCTACTTTTGTAGTCTCACTTGTGACGCCCCCAAATCCGAGTTCCCTAACCTCGGGTTTGGTGCTCACGATCCATTATGCATATCACATATAACTATCCATTCAGTGATGAATTACATCATTCATACCATTACTTAATACAAATTATAACAATCTCCCAGGTTAACTAACTTTAACATAAATTACATAACCTTAGATACTCAAAAGGTTTACATAATTAATTTACATAAAGCAACATAATAATTAAAGTTCACAATAACTACTCTTGAACTTTGCTTTTGCCTTTGTCTTTCTTTGACCCTTCGGCTACCTCGTCCTTAGCTGAAATGTTTTATTTAAGCAAGGGTGAGCAACAAGTTTGCTCAGCAAGTTAAAGCGTACAATAAAAGATATAGAAGAATCTAACTTTCTATAATGTTAACAATGTTCAAAAGATTTCGAAGTAGCTGAAAAATAAATCATTTTCAATAACATGACTTTTCTTGAATTCCAAGCTGGATAACCTATCAAGGATGAAAGAGTAAAATTCTTTCAAATGTTCAATAATATTCAATTGATTAAGAAGTTTATCAATACTGCAACACTATTCAATAAAGTGGGATATTCCCAGATTTCATGCTGAGTGATCACTAATGGATCAAGAACTAATAGAGGAATCATTAGCTATTAAAACTAAATTACCTCAAGAATATAAGTTAGTTATAAAAACTAATTATGCTCTTCTGCAAGTACATGAAGTGGTCAGCTCCATTGTACCCTATATTATGCATAATACTCAAAAATAGCGCAAGGGTCGGATGTCCGACAATAAAATTTCCCTTTTTATAAGGGTTGTTCATCTCAGTCTTACATTATGACTCCGTACCACAACAATATGGTTTGGATTGCTCTCAAAGAAATGTTATGATTTTAACATATAATGTCAATATTGATCTAGCCGAAATAAATGACATAAATCTTTCAATAACAACTTAGTTCAAATAATAGAATGATTCATCAATTATTAGTCTAGCCGAAATGAATAGCTGAGACATGGTTTATAAACAGTTCATGAATAAAAGAACTTTAAATTTATTTCACAATTCAAATAATAGAACATGAAATCAAATGCACTATTTGCGAATAACAATAATCATTATAGATGTGAATAACCAACAATAATTATCCACTAATCATGCTTTGAAATTAATAACTCAAGTTGAGTTAGGAAACTTGCCTTGGTCGTTGACTACTACTACACAATTCTATAATCCGCTTAATGAATTTAACTTATCCTCTTTGGAAAAACCTATCATGGATCCTTCAATTAGTATAACATATAATTATTCATAACATTATTATTCTCATATATTATCTAACATTAATCACATAATTAAATATTAAATATCACATTAACTCTTTAATAATATTATCATCCTTTGATAATATTATTATTAAGTAAGCATCTTAATGATTGAATAATATTATTAATCTTGTAATAATATTCTATTCGCTTCCTAATATTATTAATTATTTAATAATATTTTAGTCTCTCTCCAATATTATTAATCTTTTAATAATATTTTAAGTATCTAATATTATTAATTATTTAATAATATTTTAACTTTTTAATATTATTAATCATTTTTAATAATATTTTAATGATTTAATATTATTAACATTATTATTATTTAATATTAATTAAATAATAATTGATTAATATATGTACTTATTTATTATTACTTAAATAATAAATACTTAATCTATTTAACTTTATGAGTCTTTAATTATTATTTAACTTTAATTAAAAAATAATTAATTAACATTTATTTTTATTTATTATTTAATATTAATTAAATAATAATTAATTAATTAACATTTATCTTTATTTATTATTTAATATTAATTAAATAATAATTAATTAATTAAAACTTATCTTTATTTATTATTTAATATTAATTAAATAAAAAATAATTAATTAACATTTATCTTTATTTATTATTTAATATTAATTAAATAATAAATAATTAATTAAAATTTATTCTTATTTATTATTTAATATTTAATTAAATAATAAATAATTAATTTATTGACTTTATAATACTTAACTAACAGGTGAGTAAGTAATTATAATTATTTATTACTTATTCTCACTTAAATAATAAACAATTTATTTATTTACATTAAATATTATTTAATCATTATTTAATATTAATTAAATAATAATTAATAAATTATTTAACTCTATTTATTATTTAATCTTAATTAAATAACAAATAGCAAGCTTAATAACACTAATTTTTATTCTTTTATTACTTAATGTTAATTAAATAATTAATCATACTTACATAATATGTAATTAGTTTAATAATCATTGATTAGTATTAATAATTATTAATTAGTATGTTTTAAATGATTTAAATGAGTTTAAACCATTAATTACTTAATAATTACATAATTGTTCCAAAAAATTCTGAATAAAATATCTTAAAGTTCTTTCGAATTTTAGAAAATTTTCTGTCCAAGACTCACCCCAAGAACCGGCCGAAAAAGTGGTGAACCGGCCGTCGAAAAGTTCCGTCGGTTCATCGAAAAACTGAACCGATCAATATTCTTTAATTTTTCTAACTTTTTGATTTTATTTTTAGTTTTGGGGTCCTTTACTAAAACCTTCATAGAATGAAATCTACAACTCCGATTGAGGCCTAATTGGACTCGTTGGATTTGTATCTTCCCGAACTACAGTTTTCAGTTATCAAACATCAAATTTGGACAAGTTTTAGTTACCGAAAATGGCCAGAAACTGGATTGTTCTTACAATGCTCCAACAGTTGGCATGTTTTGGTACAAAAATCATATATCTTGCTAATTTTAAAACATTTTTGCATGCTTCCAAAGAGATTTATTTCTTAACTTACATATCTATCATACTAAGAAAGAAAAATCACAAAATATATTTGTAAGTTTCAAAATGAACAATTTATAGCACACTTTCTAATTAAAGTTTTTCCAAAAATTCATATTTCTTTCTTTTTCCAAACTTTTCCATATCAACACATACAAATACACAAGTAATACTTATTAAACTCATGATCTATCATTTTAACATGAATCTAGCCATTTACAACTTGAACTCCAAGAATCTAACACAAAAATACCTATAGCATACAAGATTAGAATTTTTCTTAAACCTTTTCGAACATAGTTTACTTTTCTTTCTTTAGATCAAAAATTTTTAACTTCAAAAATAGCTAGATCCACATATGAAACACTCATTAACATGTAAATCTAAGGTTTTAGAGTTTGGAATTATAAACTTTTCATTTCATCAAAACAATCAAAATAAATTACATAACAAAGTAAGGTTTTTTAGTTTTAGAAATTGTATACCTTTTTGGTTGAATGATCTCCTCCTTCTCCTACCAAGCTAGATGGTATGAAAAAAAATTCTTCTTTCCTCCTCCTTGAACCCCACGGGTCTCTCTCTCTCTTTCTTTCTCTCTCTATTTTGTTTTGCTAGCTTAGTTTGGAAGAAATGAAAGAAATGAAGTAAAAAATTTGATTTTTTATTAAAGAGAGGTGTATTTATTATTGGTAAAAATATATATGTATAACATATACATATACACTAAATCTACCAATTTGATCTCTCTCTTATCTCTTCAGTTGCTTGTAGCAATAACTAAATTTGGTGGCCAAATTATAAGATGACACATAAGGGGAGTTAGTAGGAGTGGTTGAAGATAAAGAAAGAAAAAAGATTACTACACATACTTATTAACCCCCAAAGGGGCCGGGTACTCCCCCCCTTCTTGGCTTCAATTTTTGTTTTATTTTTAATGTCAAATTTTCTTAATTAAATGACCAAAAAGTCCCTCTTCAATTGGGCTAAGAGTTGGGCATTGCATTTAATGTTTTGGGCTTTTCAAATAATTACTTTGGGCCATCAAAATTAGATTAGGTCCAACAGATTAATTTTTCATTACTCTAATTATTTAATTAGGGTTTCTAATCCACTCATTTTGGATTTTAAATAATCACTCATGTACATTTAATTTTATAACCCAATTAGACTTGCTTTAATTAAGTTTAAAATAAATAATAAATTGAGATAATAAAATTAATCTCTTAGGTTAGTATAATTTTAAATACTAACATTCTTCAATACCATAACCCTTAGGTTATTTAATTTTCACATTCCTAATATATAGTATTAGGTAATAAAGCTTTCTTTTTAATTCACTATCTATAATAAATAAATATATATACACATCTATAGTATATATAAATTTATTTAGTCACATACATCTCCTACATATGTGATAACATATTTATCATCATTGATAAATAATTATTATATTTATTTACTCACATATTTATTCAATATATGCCACAAAATGTTTAATATATTGAAGAATAATTTAATATTCTTATTTCTTGGCTTTCCTTTTTTGTTCCATTAATTCATTAACTAAATTAGCCATAATTGGATTAATAAGTTATTACATAATCATATAATCACTTTATATTAGTCATATTAATTTAATCACTTAAAGATTATAAATCTTTTTAATTTACCATTTAAGGTTAACATTCAAGTTATGTTAATTCTCAAGATAACTTATCTTACTCTTCCTTAATCAAATTGATTAAGTATTCATCTTAGTTAACTTAAAATAATTAAATTAACTAACTCACTTAATTCACATATATATTCACTTATATGCTTAAAAAAATATTCATAAAAATAAAAATATATAATAGTATAAAATTCTCGGTACATACATCACTGCCGCTGAGACATGTTCTTTTCAGCTCTGTAGAACTCGTAGAGTCAATAATCTAGCATTCCAACAACTCAACGATTCAGCAACTCAGCAACTCTTTCATCTTTGAAGCTTTATCTGTTAAATACTCTTCCATGATCTTCCCGTTGAAAAATAGCCGTTGGAAGCTATTTGAATTGCTTCGCAGATCTCGAGTTATTTGGTGCAGACTGCTAATTTGACGAGACGGCTCCTTTTTGACTTTTCTGACACAGCAGTCTACTACTTCACCTACCACCTCAGAGATGTCACTATTCCGTGTCAGGCTAGTAGTCACCTTTATTTCTTCTTTCTGACTCCTCGATCAGAACATCAAAAATTGTCCTTCTGCATCGATGCTCTCAATCAGCAACGTTTGAATATCAGTCTTCAGATTAAACTGTTGCCAATGATTCAATCTTCAGATGACCGTACTCTACGACTCTGATGCAGATGACCTTGAACTGAATTGTAGTTTGCCTTGTTGAAAGTTGCTTTAACTGGTTGAGACAACACTACAATTCTGAAGAGTGTTCTTTAGATCTGCAATGTAGAACACCTCTTCCTTCACTTGTGCAGTTCTTCAATACTTCTGTTTATTTTGACTTATCTCGGGAACTAATAACTTGTCTGATTGCTCTGGCCCTTCTGTATTGCAAGACACTTCAGATTTGTGGCATACCCAGCTCTCTTTCTCCTGGTGATCTCCCGTTCACCTATCATCAATGGTCTTACCCATGCTTAATCACTTTTGTCTTGTTCTTCGGAGGTTGGCCAGGCAAACACTACGATCATGGTCACATCCAAGATCGTTGTCTTCTATTCTCTTGACAAACACTGCACTTGCTGACTTCCTTTATTCAGTCACTTCATCCGAAGTCTTCTTCTGATTTGCTTGTGGAAGACTTCACTTGAATGGCTTCACTACTCAATTAGGATGTTTATTGAGTTGGTGCTTAGATCTTCTGTTTGCTTGCATGTCATTCGTTAAATGCTCTCTAGTTTCCTTCAGGTGGAATGTATCTTTACAGCTCAGACCAGAGGCTTAATTCTTTGGAGATTATGGGAGTGCTCATCTGTTGAGAATCGTGTTGACACTACGATTCTTCCTTGGCGTTGTGAGCATTTCGTTGATGCCTTAGTTCTACTGACTACGATCTTGTTTTGGTTCTGTAGACACTACGACTCCGAGATCAGATCAACTAACAGACTACGATTTCTGCCTTAACACTTGTTGTCCTTGTCTGATCTGGCTCGACTACGATCTCTGCCTCTGATATGATCAGTAGACTCCACTACTTCAAGTGTGGCCTACGATTCTTGACTTAGCTTTGGCAGGTGCTCGGTCGGCTCTTAGACAGGCTGTCTTTACGATTCTGAACATGACTTCCTTAGCAGACTACGGCTCCGAGAAAGTTCTTCTCGACACACTAAGATCCTGCCTCGTCTCTCCTGACAGACTACGAACTCCGAGATCTACTATCCTTACAGACTACGATTCCGCCTTGATAGTTCTCGAGTCTTCTTTGTCTCTCCTGGCAGACTACGATGGCTGGTGCGGTGCTCGACGATCAGACATGCCAATCTATTACATTGTATAAGATCAAACTAACAAGCTTGATCTTTTATATTTAGTCCTTGTACATCATTTCTTTTTAAGAACTTCACAAAGCTGTTTTGTTTATGTAGGATCAACCTAACATATTTGATCAATTCATTCTAAGTCCTTGTACATATATTCCTATTATCTATCAAAGGACTTTACAGCTTTCATCAATGCAAGTATACTTGCATATTCATTCATTAATATCATAATCAAATCTTATGTAAATAGGAATATCATTCTCATGAATATTCCTAACACAAGGGTATTAGTCCCGCGATGTGCATGCATCGTATCTTGTTAGAGGAAGGAGCTAAACCAATGAGAGATGCACAGAGACGATTGAACCCACCAATGATGGAGGTGGTGAAGAAAGACGTAATTAAATTGCTTGATGCAGGAGTCATCTACCCCATCTCCGATAGTCAATGGGTAAGTCCGGTGTTGGTTGTGCCTAAGAAATCCGGTATAACGGTTGTCAAGAATGACAATAATGAATTAGTGCCCACACGAATGCAAATAGATTGGAGAGTGTGTTTCGACTACAGGAGGTTAAACACCGTAACTAGAAAAGATCACTTTCCCCTTCCTTTTATTGATCAAATGCTAGAACGTTTAGCTGGGCATTCTTATTATTGTTTTCTAGATGGTTTTTCAGGTTATAACCAGATTATGATCGCTCCCGAAGACCAGGAAAAGACCACATTCACGTGTCCTTTTGGAACCTTTGCCTACTGGCGAATTTCCTTTGGCCTTTGCAATTCCCCAAGTACTTTTCAACGATGCATGGTGAGTATTTTTTCAGATCTTTTAGAAGAATGCATCGAGGTCTTTATGGATGATTTCACAGTTCATGGTGATTCATTAGATGCATTCTTAGATAACCTGATACGTGTACTGGATAGATGTTTAGAAACAAACCTTGTGCTAAATTGGGAAAAATGTCACTTTATGGTAGAACAAGGAATAGTGCTTGGTTATGTAGTGTCAGTCAACGGTTTAGAAGTCGATAAAGCTAAAATTGATATTATATATGCATTGCCTTAGCCCGTCAGTGTGCAAGAGATTCATTTTTTTCTTGGACATGCAAGTTTCTATCGCAGGTTTATCAAGGATTTCGCCAAGATAGCATTGCCCTTATGCAAGTTGCTTCAAAAAGATGAGGAGTTCTAGTTTAGTGATCAATGCAAGGTGGCTTTTGATACCTTAAAGAAGTTATTGACGTCAGCCCCTATCATTCAACCACCAAATTGGGAGCTCCCGTTCGAAATAATGTGTGATGCAAGCAACTATGCTGTCGGCGTCGTCTTGGGCCAAAAGAGTGAAAAAGCTATCCATGCCATCTATTATGCCTCTCGGACGATGAACGCGACTCAGATAAACTATTCAACAACGAAAAAAGAACTTTTATCTGTTGTATTTGCTTTAGATAAATCCAGATCATATCTACTTGGTACTAAAGTAATAGTTTATTCCAACCATCCTGCCTTCATGTACCTGCTGACCAAGAAGGAGTCCAAACCTCTAATTATACGGTGGATCTTGCTGCTGCAAGAATTCGACTTGGAAATCAAAGATAAGAAAGGTGCGGACAATTTGGTGGCTGATCACTTGAGCAGAATACTCAAAGAAGAGGACGCACTACCTTTACATGACATGTTCCCGGACGAGCACCTACTATCCGTTGGCAACACAACTCCATGGTATGCCGATATTGTTAATTTTTTGGTGAGTAAGTATTTACCAAGTGAATTTTCTAGATCTCAGAAAGAAAAGCTTAGGAGTGATGCAAAACACTATGTGTGGGATGACCCATATCTATGGCAATTTTATGCTGATCAGATAGTTAGACGTTGTGTACCTAATAGTGAATTCAACTCTATTATAACATTCTGTCACTCCTATGCTTGCGGGGGTCATTTTGGACCTAAGAGAACAGCACGTAAGGTGTTAGAGAGTGGTTTATTTTGGCCCTCCATTTTCAAAGACTCGTATGAATTCTGTAAATCTTGTGAAAACTGTCAAAAAACTGGTAATATATCTCATAAAAAGCAAATATTAATTGTAGAAATCTTTGATGTGTGGGATATTGATTTTATGGGACCTTTTCCTGTTTCTTTTGGAAATATTTACATATTGCTGGCAGTCGATTACGTTTCCAAATGGGTGGAAGCTAAAGCCACTAGGACTGACGATTCTAAAGTTATTGCAGATTTTATCAGGACTAATATTTTTGTCATGTTTGGAGCACCACGGGCTATCATCAGTGATCGCGGCACTCATTTCTGTAATAGGGTGTTAGCTGCCTTGTTGAAGAAGTACAACGTTCTTCACAGGGTCTCTACGTCCTATCATTCGCAAAGCAATGGCCAGACTGAGGTTTCCAACTACGAGATCAAGTCCATTTTGGAAAAAGTAGTCAACCCAAACAGAAAGGATTGAAGTCTTAGATTAGACAATGCATTATGGGCATATAGGACGGCATACAAAACTCCGATAGGTATGTCGCCTTATAGGCTAGTGTTCGGGAAACCATGCCACCTACCTGTGGAGTTAGAACATAAAGCTTTCTGGGCGATCAAGCAGTGCAATATGAACATGGATCAGGCTGGCGTCAATAGAAAGTTGTAATTACAAGAACTCGAGGAGATGCGCACTGAAGCATACGAAAGTTCTAAGTTGTATAAGTCAAAGACCAAAGCTTTCCATGATAAGCAAATATTGAGAAAAACTTTCACTGTGGGACAGAAAGTTCTACTTTTTAATTCACGTTTGAAGTTGTTTCCAAGAAAGTTGCGCTCTCGCTGGGAAGGACCTTTTATCATCACTAATGTTTTTCCTCATGGTGCAGTCGATGTCCAAAATCCAAAGACAGGCCATATGTTCAAAGTGAACGGGCATCGGCTTAAACCATTTTCGGATGCCAATCACATTGAGGAGGTGGAAGTCGTAACGTTGCTGGATCCGATGTCCAAATAACTGAGTGGTCTACAGTCGAGCTAACGACGTTAAACACGGGCAGCTGTGTGGGAGGCAACCCATAATGATTATCACGTTTTTGTATTAAGTAGTATTTTTATTAGTTAAAAAATATTTTTTTAATTTATTATTTTAATTCTGATAGTGGATTGATAATGATACAGGCAAGAAGAAGAACAAAAGGTACAAATTTAAAATTTTGAAAGGAGGCGCGGACCGCGCGCCAACAGTGCTGAGCACGCATGACATGCAGAAACTAACCCCATGGTTAGCACAGGCAAGCGCTGAGCGCGCATCCAGAGGCGCGAACCGCGTAGCACATACAGAAAATTCAAGTCAAAAACCCCATCCAAGCGCTGATCGCACTCCTAAACGCGCGGACTGCGCGATTCGGCAGAGTCAGTTTTAAACCCGGATTTTTGAATAGTTTCGTGCCCCTAAACCCTTAAACCCTTTTTCGTTTCTCTCTCTACTATCGAAACTCCCTTTTCCTAATCTACTTTCACTATTATTCTTCATCTCTTCTCATTATAAAACCTAAATCTACTACACCCATATAATCCCTACAATTCTAAAGTCGCAAACCCCAATTCTCTCTCTTCGAATTCGTCCAAACCTCCCAACACATCTCAACTTTCCCCTCAATCACCATACATTATATCATCAATTCACAACACATATCATCATATACACTCTTGCTATCCATCACACTGTCACAAAGGGTAAGATTAACGACCAAGGATTCATACCTTCAAAAGGTAACAAGTTGAATTGCACTTATTCATTGAATTTCTTATTTTATTCAATTTTGTTAGAATTTTTTTTTCTATAACTGTAATTGGGATACCTTGGGTTACTGAAGACCCAAGGTTTTATTACTAATTTGTGGGCTAGATTGTGATAGCAAGGAGGCTAAGTTTGGGGGAAAAAGTAGGTTGCAGGCCAAGTGTTTGTCAAATTGTCCAACTCAGAATTTCTGTGCAAAGCCCCACATCATGTCATCAAAACGGCCTCGAACGTCAACCTCTGGAACTCGCCCACCTTTTGAAACCTCCAAGTTCGTGAGAGAAATGACGGCGACCCGTTACAACGCCATCACCAAAAAGTCGCTTGTTCCGGAACGGGGATTGACACTCGATGCCAATTTAGATGGTGATATGGCATTGATGATAGCTGAACGCCAATGGTTCCAGTTGGTAGAACAACCACGGCGGGCAGTGATCAACATAGTCAAAGAGTTCTATACCAACTCCATAGAGCATGAAGGGCGGGTTGTGCAAGTCCAAGGCAAGTCGGTTTCATTCCACCACGGGGCAATCAATGAGCACTTTGGGTTGGAGAAGCCAATGGGGAACCGCTATGAAGACCACCTTCCAAACTTGGATGAGATAATTGTTTTCCTTTGCAAACCGGGTACACAGTGGGTCACCAAGCCTGGAATGGACATCAAAGTCACGTTTCCTCATTCCGAGTTGAGCAAATATGGAAAGGCTTAGTACGCTTTCATATGCGCTCGACTCATACCTTCAACTCACCAGACTGAAGTCACGGTGGACAGAGCATGACTTCTCTATAGAATAGTACATGCATGGTATGACAGGCCAAATTTTGTGGAATTCTCTGAGGTAGACGTCGGCATGTGCATTCAACAATCAATTGATAAGGCATTGCGAAGAAGCACAACATGCGGCTTGGTCCATGGTTTTCTCATCACTGAACTTTGCCGCAAGGTAGGCGTTCAATGGGATGCTTCAGAGCCTTTTCAGCAGCCCACGGGGGCTATTGATCATAAGATAATCTTGACCTACAAAGCTTGGAAGGGTGCATTGTCACATCCTAGGGGTGAGGGCTACATAATGGTACCATCTTCTACACCACGCTCACCACCGCCATCCACAGTCGAAGCCGGTCCGTCTTCCATAAGGAGTCGCAAGTAAATGCTCCGCCTTGCCCAACGCCAGGATTAAATGCACGCGTACAACATTGGCGCATTCATGGCATTGGCGGATGCATTCTCCCGTATTAATCCGAACGAGCAAGTCCTTCTTCCAGATCCAACCACTCTATTTGCCTACCCTCCTTCGAACGATGAAGGATCTCATGACGAGCATTGACTCGTCTCGCAGGGAAGTCCTCTTGTTTCAACTCCTACTTTATACGTAATGAGGACATTACCTGAATTAAGTTGGGGGGTATATTATATATTTGTTTTTTTTATGCTAGGTTGCATATAGGTTAGGATATTTCATGTAGTTCATATTCATATATATATCTACTTGCATTCATGTAGGAATTTGTTAGATTGCATAGAGATTGGGCAAATAAACCTTGTTTAGTTATAATGAAAGTCAATAAGGAATTTGATTTATGACTTGCATGCCTAAGTTGATCATCATGTGTTGACTAAGTTTGACCATAGGGACCTCATAACATATGTTTGGTGATTCTACGAATTAAGCACATCAACTGATTTTCAAGAATAATGAGGAAATAAATGCAAGATAAAACATTAACATGTATTCATTCAATAACATATTAAGATGAACAATGGCTTACACATAAGTTTGGGGGAAACAGAGCTCAAAGGAAAGAAAAGAAAAAGAATCAGAAGAAAAGAAAAAATAGTTCTGGAATAAAAATCTTAGATGGCTTAGTTCAATTTCGTGGCCTTTGTTACTCGGACAAGTAAACCCTAGGGGTTGTCTGAACACCTAGTGCCCTAAAGCCTTCGGGTTTGGGAGTCGTTGGCCAAAAGTCCGCTACATGGGTAGCATTGAAAAGCCTAAGGAAATTGAGCATTGCACGAGTCAGACTTAAGAAATAATTAGTGAGATGGAGCATTAAAATGCACTTACTTGGTATAAAGAGCTTGGTTCAAAATGTGTATGTCCCTTGTAACTATGTGTATGCTGTAATAAAGGTTATTAATGTTTTATATGTGTATGACTTTATCTTTGTTGATAATTGTTGTTGTTGGGATCATGTTGAACACACACGAACAGAAACATGCAAAGCTTATGTTTGTGAGGTGAGGATGTGGAAAGTAAAGTTGATATGTGATGTAATATAGATGGCATAATAGTTATTTATCTCTGAGGTATATGATTCATTGAATTATCATGGTTATTGTTCCATCTCTGTAGTTGCATTCATCATAGTTTAGTATTAATAACATTGTGTTTGCTTGAGCACAAGCAATAGTTCAAGTTTGGGGGAATTTGATGAGTAGGTTGTAAACCTATGAATTGATCTCATTTTAGCTTGTTTTATTGTGAGTTTTTAGGTATTGTTCGTATTACTTTTGGTGTTTTGTGTTTGTAATGCAAGTATGAGGGTTGGAATGGATTTGAAGCATAAAGATTGAAGTTCGGACAAAGCTGGTAGACAAGCGCTGACCGCGCTATGGCTAGTACATTTGGAGCGCTGACCACGCGATGGCAAGTTGGGATTTCTGCATAGCAAACGCTGACCGAGCTGTGAACATAAGGGATGAAGCACGGACCGCGTAGGTTTGAAATGGAGTTGCTGCATTAAGAGCGATGACCGTACATCTAGAAAAGGAATTAACGCGCGGACCGCACGACTCTGACGGGCTGACAAGATTTTAGGGTTTTAAAGTGAAAAGTTGAATAGGAAAAGGATTGGGGACTTGTCTAATTTAACTAGGATTTGTTTAGGCTATAAATATAAGTTGTTTTGCTAGGTTTTAGATATCTTTTATTCTATATTCTATTGGATTGCTTGGAGATTACAAACCTTTGTATTGGAGATTCAAGCATGTCAGGCTAAGTTCTCTATTTCAATTCTGAAGGGATGTTGAACTTATTTATCAATTAATGATTTGATCAGTTTATTCTATTTATTCTTCTATCTTGATATTTATTCTGATTATCCATACGAACTTTCATACATGTTGTCCAATTGATTAATTTGGTTTCTGCAGGATTAAATTAGTAAATTGATATCATATGCTAGATTAAGACAGATTTTAAGCAAACAAAGTGTGTCTAATCTAAGTAGCAATTAACAGTATTTTATTGTGGTCAAGCTTTGAAATATTGTTAAGGTTTTCAGAAGACAAGTTAAATAATTCCTGATTGTGTAATTATTGCTTGAAATAATCTAATTCTCATGCTTAATGCTTCTATCATATTAAATCTAGGCTGATAGTTCTAGGTTGTATGTTAGTTAGAATCTCTTGTTGGCGATCGTCGCATTAGATCTACACTTAAGGAAAATTTTGGGTAATTTGCGATCACGGTTATCTAGAGTTATTAATCTCAGTGGAAGATAAATAGTATAATTACTTGGTTAAATCATAATGTTAAAAAGGGATACTGAACTGAAGAATTGATCTTTTTACTTATTGATATTTTCTTTAAACTTACTTTTGTTAAATATAGTTTTTCAAACAAAAATCCCCCAATACATTAGAAATCATTGGATAATTAAAATACAATTCACTCTCTGTGGGATCGATCCTTGCTTATTGCTATACTGATTCTTGAATTAGTAGAACCTGAGTAAGGTAAATTTTGTAGTGCTAGACGATAGCTACTAGTTCACCATACAACTCCTTCGAGGTGTAGCAACATAGTAGGAGCATCCATGTTTTCGTGCTGACGTTGAAGCTCGTTATTCATGGACGCGAGCATGACACATTGAGCCACAGATGCATCATCTTGCCACTTTGTAAATGTGGCAATCTCTTCCTCAGAGGCTGTTTCCGAAACAGTTTTAGGGACAGGTGAATTTAAGACATAAGAAATCTTTTCAACAGTGAGAACTATTCTCAGATTTCTTAGCCAATCCGTATAATTCGGCCCGGTAAGCTTATTAGCATCAAGTATGCTTCTCAGTGAGATTAGTTATTTTGACATTTTTAAATTACTGCATGTGAAAAGACAATAGTTTAGCAAACATTCATTTAATTAATTTTGCATACCAAAATAAATTTAGGCCTTTATTTTAAATTAGTATCTCCCATTATTTTCATCAAACTATATTACCCTCACTCATATAGTTCGGCAACATCTAATTAAAGATTTGCTAGTGAGAATAAGGATCCCATTTTAAATGTATATAGCCTTGTGGATAGCACAACAAACGATATACAAATAAATAGGTAGACAACTCTTGTCAATTACATCAACATGTAACTCCTTTTATTTTACCTCTTAAAACATAATGGTCAAGTGTGTGCACATCCGAACTAAAATGATTTAAGTTAAGTCCAGCCTAGCACTTCCATAAATTCAAAAAAGAAAAATGTTCGTCCTTGTGGATAGCACAACAAGACTATATTGTTCAATTTTCTTGATACGCATCAAATGTGATTAAATAACATCTTAAATACGCAATACTCGCCTTGTGGATAGCACAACAAACTCATATTAAATATTTAATACTCTATTAATTTATCATGCTAGAATGCGACGTTCGATATTTCAAATATCATTAAACGCTTTGGACTTAATATAATTTTTTTGAGGGGTTTGTTATTATTTGTCTCATCTTATTTAGCGCGCATGCACATATATATATATATATAATACGCATCATTTTATTAAACATGCGAAGCATATTTGCATAAGATATAATATATATAATATTTAGCATGCACATATAGAATACTATATTCTACCCGGATTGATTATGGACTTTTATTCTAGTTTAGTTCACTAGAGCCACTAAGTGAACCAAAAGGTCAAACCTAGGAGTGCAAGAATTAAATTTAAATATAATTATTACATTTAAACCCGAGCTTCATACAAATGGATCTTCACACGCTCCTTACTTCTTAGCCTCCAGTTTCTTCAAGATAATTCTAACTATCTCTATTACATAAACTACTTAAAATTAAATAGAAACCTTGATCAGCAGTCAAGGGAAAGTACATAAGAGGGAGATAGAATTTACATCGAGAAAATAAAACCAAAGAAGGCGAGATACGCAAACCCCATTATATAAAAACTCATACATTCAAGCATTCATCCAAAATAAAATCCAATCACATTGGTAATAGTCCATAATCAATCACATTTATTATCATACATATCATCATATGTATCAATAAATAACATTCATCTCATAAAAATAAATCCATTGCATATATGCATTAATATTAATTAATGGGTAAAAGTTTGCTAAACTTAGTTTTTGAAAATGAACTCTTTTATTTTAATCAAAAACCAAATCCAAATTAAACTCTTTAATTTTTAGCAATTCTGAAATCATATTTCATATAAAATAAACATCTTTATTTTAAACTTTTATCAATTAAATAAACCATTTATTTAATTAAAGAAAACATAAATTTTTCAGATTCTGCCCAAGAGCGCAGCTGCGCCCAGAAAGAACTGGGGCACGGCGCAGCTGCGCTTCAAGGCCAGAAAACTGATTTCTAGGTAACAGCGCAGCTGCGCTCCAGAATGAACTGGAGACAGCGCAGCTGCGCTGCACATCCAGGAAGCTGGATCTGGGTACCGGCACAGCTGCGCTCCAGAATAAACTAGAGACGACGCAGCTGCGCCGCGTCGCAGAAACAGAAAACTTTTCTGTTACCCAGAAATTCGATCCAATCGCATATAATACATGTATGGAATCACAAAGACTGATAATAAGCAAAAGATTGGCTATGATACCACTGTTAGGTTTGCTAGAAACGAGAGCATGCAATCAAATTACATAAACGCAGCGGAAGCGATGTTAAAACGGATTTTAAAATTTTTCTCACAAACCATAAACCATGATCATTCTTGTGCTTTGATTATCAGTCAATAAAGAGTAGAAAAAAACAGAATTATACCTTTGAAGATCCGAGCTTCCTCAGGTACAAGTTCAATTCCTAATCCTTTGTGCTCTCCTTGACTACGCGGGTTTGGTTCCTTCCTTTGATCAATGTCAGCCACCAAAGCGTTTTGTCTCTAGAGGTGATCCACCAAGGAAGAACTAGAATAAAGAAGAAGGTGTATTGGCTCAAAAACTAGTTTTTTCTATCTGTATAGAAAAAAGGCGTACTATCCCAACTTTTGGAATTCATGTACCTTGTATCTGTTATAATACTCTATTATATAGACATAAGGTTAACCCTACTAATCTTATTAGAATAGGATTTTATTTAATTAATTAATTAAACTCTTTAATTAATTTTTCTCCTAATCTCATTAAGATTAAGTGAGAGTAGTTTTATTATATTAATTCCTAACTCCTTTAGAATTAAAATAATAATAATAATAATAATAATAATAATAATAATAATAATAATAATAATAATAATAATAATAATAATAATAAGACTCCTCTTATTAATTTATATTTAATATTTCTAAAGTATTAAATAATAAACATTAAGCTATTTAATTTATTCTATCACCATAGATTAAATTAATTACACTTAATGCATTATTACTATTATGCCATTATCTTCTTAAATAATTTTTCTTCCTTTTATGGTGTGACCCTTTAGGTTCTTCATATTAAACCGGTTGTGAATAAATCAATTAGAACAATTCTAATCTTATTTAAATAAATAAATTAAACTAATAATCTATTTAAATAAATAACATTTATTCTACAATAGGAATAAGCCTCCCTAGCGATCAACGACTTTCCAGATAATATAGATTTCAACATTAATCATAAAAGAACTTGTGAGTTAATATTTACCGCACAATTCAATCCTTCCACCATACAATGTCCCAATTAAATATAAGACATGGATTTACTGTCAAGTCTTATTTTATTTAATTATATGTATTTCAATTAGAAAATGCACAACTTCAAATAATACAAACTAGAAACTCCTTTCTAATTTCATTCCACCTTGGCCAAGGATTCCTAGGTTGTCATTTAACGAATCACATAGGACATATCTCCTCTTTTACTAGAGGTGGTAGATTCTTTATTGATCATACATTATCTCCATATGTAACTCATTATACCTAAGCATACCCTTTTATATACCCTGAAAGGCCTTAAGGAATAAGTCAAAGTATAATTCATTACATACAAATACTATGATGATCTCAAGTCCAAGGATCACTTGTACTACTATCACATTAGGAATTCCTATTGACAGGCGAGTAAAACTCCATTAGGTATTCCATAGCGAGTCACGTTCAGTGAACTTATTCTCCATTAAGCACCTACATACTTGCTTTAGTGTCTCCACACAAATGATCATGAGATCAATCATCCTCATCCAATGAGCAAGAAACATATGTACTAATCTATCCGGATTCACTAATTCCCTTTTTTTAGTAATTCCACGATTAGGAACTATTTTAGTTCTAAGCTTTCTAAGA